>ML682040.1:11707539-11756028 GCA_007922195.1 Podocnemis expansa | reverse complement strand
CATTAGAGGTGATCAAGTCCAGTCCCCTGTACGAATGGCAGGACTAAGTACCATCTTAAACCCTCCCTGACGGGTGTTTGTCTGAACTGCTCTTAAAAATTTCCAATGATGGAGATTCCACAGCCTGCCTAGGCAACTTATTCCAATGGTTAACCACTCTGACAGTTAGGAATTTGTTTTTCCTCATGTGCAACCTAAGCCTCTCTTGCTGCAATTTAAGCCCATTGCTTCTTGTCCTATCATTGGCAGTTAAGGAGAACATTTTTTTCTCCCTCCTCCTCATAACAACCTTTGACATACTTGTCCCCTTCACTCTCCTCTTTTCCAGACTAAACAAACCCATTTTTTTCAACTTTCCCTCATAAGTCACATGTTCCAGATCTTTAATCATTCTTGTTGCTCTTCTCTGAACTTTCTCCAGTTTTTCCACATCTTTCCTGAAATGAGGTGCCTTCATGCTTCTCATTCTGTCTGCTTCCAGTAGGGTTAGGATTAATGAAAAGATAACTTGTTTTGTGGAATTAAGTTGCTTGTACATCTGGTACTGGCCAGAAGAGAGAATGATTTAAAAAGATAGATTTTTTTAAAAAGTTAATGATCATAAAATAATTTTAAAAAGCTTCAGTTTCAATCTGGAGTACAATCTGTAATTTGTTTTTATATTTATATGAGTTTTTAATCAATTGACATTAAAAGGACATATTGTCCTATGTCCTTGGGATTGAGGGATGAGACTGTACTCTGAAGACAAAAACATACACAGTATATTTTCACTACTTTGTTCAGTTTAATTTTGCCTATGAAAGAAACACGTTTATTTACCTTGTGGCATTTGGTGGAATTTAATCAGTTCATCCACTTGCCTTTTTCATTATAAAAAATTTGAATAACTACCATGGTCTTAATAACCTAATCATGTGATGTAATTGGCTGTTCATTTGCAGCCAGCCTGTTTGTCAGTTTCTGAGTAAGTGTAATTCTTAAAGTTCAAAGGAAACTGCATGGTAACTATAAAGAGAAGAATTTAGGCCTCTGATCCAGAATCCAAAAATCTCTAGCAGTTTTTATTATAACCTCATATTTCAGATGCTCGTAACTTTCTGAAACAAACTCTTTTTGGGGTGAACATTTCCATGCTTTGTTTGTGTGTGACACTTATTTTAGTTTTGAGGTTTGAGCAAAAGCCACTACATCACCAGGCGTTCGCAGGAACATTCTGCCTGTGGAGCACATACATGAGCAGTTTGTCTTTGGTGGCAGCACAGCGGGGACAATGAGGAGCAATTCTGTCATGTTCTACTTTGGAGGTCTAGCGTGTGTGGTCTCCATACAGCCCTAATATGAGGATTTCAGTCTGCCAACTGCTATGGAAAGGATTTTGGGATGCGTCCTTTAGCTGGGGTGTATTGTATTGTGCCGGTAGTAGCACTAACAGCACAGCAGATGGATCCAAGTGATGGGTTTGTGGCTGCTTTCTGGCAGAGGAGAGCTTATTTTCCTCTGCCTTGCAGTACCTTTTATGGCATTAAATATACAAAAAGGATGTGTACCACGCTCATTTTACGTTTGCTCCTGGAAACCTATCCTTTGCATTTGTTGACATTTTTGTAATTTTAAGCATGTAACCTTGACTTTGCATTTTAATATGATTTTTTGGACCATATAGATTGTCAAGGGAGGGTTTGAGTCCAAGGCCAGCAGTGCTACCTTGTAGTGATACTTCAAGCTGTGTCACCCAAAGGTGAAAGTCTGTGGCCACCTTGCCTATCAATCGGTGAGATTTGTTGAGTATGCAGCCCAGTGAGGAGAGTCAGTGACTGCTTAGCAGCATGATTCAGCTGCTATGTCACCCAATAGCATGGGTCAGTTGCCACTTTGCTGAGGGGTGGGGTTCAATGGCTGTGTTGCTCAGTGGCCAGAGTCAGTGGCCACGCATAGGAGAACTTGGGCCCTTTTTGCCTCACTGGATTCCAGTCCAGGTCCCAGAGAAAAAATTTTTCAAACTGAGCATTCTGGGAGATGGTAGTCTCTATGCCTGCTTCCTGGGCCACTTCCTACCTGACTTCAGATCCTCTGCTGGTGCCAGTGGTCTTTCTTGGGGTCCTCCTGAAGTTCCTTAGAGCCACCTCTGGAAGATCTTCCTCTATCTGCGGAAGCTTGTGTTTGGGAGCATCAGTGACTCCTCTGTAGGAGGCAGAAGCACCCAACTACTCTCCTGAAGTGAATTGTTCTCTTTTGAACCATCCCAACACTGGAAGCATCCTCACAGGGGTGAAAGACTATGGCTTCAAGTGACTAGAGTAACTCCTTAACCCTTGACTCACCATTGTGGGGTAGGTATACCCCGTTACGTACAGATAGTTAGCTACAGATACACACATACACAAGATGATATAATACTCCAAAATGACATTAAAGTGACTTAGGTGGCAAAGTCAGGCAACTGAAAGTGTAGAATTACAGCCCACATCTTCTCAACTCAGTCCGTTCTGTGCATTGATGGAGGCAGACTTCTGTGGGGGAAAAATAGCATGCGATTATGTAATAAGACTTTAATAATACTTACACATGAGATAGCTGAATTAAGGTGATGTGAACAAGCATAAAGCTATTATTTCCTAACTTCCAAGTACTTGACTTTACAACCCAAATCCCAGTTTTTACGTTAAATATCTTAGTGCTCTTTCTTTTTGAAGGGAACAGATAAAAACAAATCTATTGTATATCAGTGTAACAGCATACCTATCGTTCATCATTTGAAGGCTTGGAACGCTAGATCTTTCAGCACAGGCTTGTACCACATGGGCTACAGTATTGATAACTTACAGCAGGAGAAGGCAGCTCTCCCAGACGGCTGCTGGTTTTATGTTCTGGGTCCTAAGGATGGTCAGGGGTTCCTGCTCTATATCTGAAAATAAATAAAGTAAAATTTCTAACTGTTCTTAAACTGAGAGTCTGTGTACCAGAAGATTCTAATACCCTTAGTGCATGGGGAGAAGCAAAATGCATCAGTGATTTCAGTGGGTCTACACTGAGGTAAATGACTATTCAGTATGATTAAGAGTATGTGACTCTAGTACGAGCCATGCAACTTACTGAAGGAGGTGCACGACAAAACATAACATCCCTGGAAATCAACACTCAGAAATTTTATTCTAAGAAAAGTTTATGTTCTTGACTGGGTTTTCTTTTCAGCTGGAGGTCAATGTTAAAATATGATCTCAAGATCCCCGGAAGAACACAGCAAAGGTTTTTTATAGCTGTTCTGTTCTCATAAACCCTGGGTTGTTTTCTTCACACTGGATTTGATACAATTTTAGAGGCAGGATGAGAGCAAATGATGATTCTTTTAAAAGTAATTTTCTGTACACTTGGAAGAAAATCTGAATATATTACAAGGGAGAAAGAGAAAATGGTCCTTTACTTGTACACAAAGTCTTTCAAGGGATATGCCAGGAATGCATTACCCTATTGTGAGTGTATTAAATTGCCTTCAATATTTTTTTAGCGAGCAATAACTACACTTAGAATTGGATAGCTATACAGTTATTTAGAGGACTGAAATACTTACTATGCATTTGTTTGCTTTAGTTTCCTTTTCTTTTGATTCCTTTAACATAAAAATAAAGAGGCCTCTCAGCCAGAAGTGGAGATATGTTCAGACCCGTAGCCTTACAGGTTCAGGAAAACTTCAAAGTTGAAACTGGAAGGATCTGATTACATTTCATCATAGAGAGTAAATTTATGCCTGTAAGCCATAACCTTTGGTTGCACTTCTCTGTTCTAGCTATTGACTAGAAGTTACTGTTGTTTTATTCATTTAGCATATCATCACACTGAATAAAATTCCACTTATTTCTGTTTCATTTTATAGACCAGTAGCTTTCAAGTGAGAACTGTCCAAGGGTGCCGTGAAATTTTCTACAAAGGTAATGAAAATCAATGTAAAACAAACATTGTTTCATCTTAAACAATATTCTATCCAACCAAAATCACAACTCATAAAACTTACAGACATTAATTTATCAAATTATAAGTGAGGTATCAGTCTTTCAATTCTAAAATATGAACATTCTAAATGCAAGTGGCCAAAGGGCAAAATTGAAAGGTTTTTTTTTTGTTTTGCTTTTTTTGGTGTTCTCAAAGGAACTGATGCTTTTACTCTTCCTTAGAACCATAATATCTATCATTTCTTGGTTGCTTCCACAAAAATTGCCTTTCACCCTCAGATGTACAACCAATTAATTACTTCATGTTCTTCAGAATCAAATCTAAAATAGCTGTCTCTCAAGTTACTTTGTCCACCTTATGAAACAAGACGTCTCTAATATATGCTTGGAAGTTCTTGGAGGTTTTGTATTTTGCAGTATTACTTGTTCAATGGATGTTTGAAGGGCTATGTCTATGCTGGAGGCTTAAGTCAACTTAAGCAACTTCAGGGCCACATTTGGAGTTCATTAAGTTGACTTAAGCACTTGCTTAAGTTGAATTAATAATGCTCACTCTTAAAGTCGACCATTAAAGTAGCCATTAAAGTTCACTTAATAAAGTTGACTTAAAGGCAGGAGAGCCATTTAAATTGACTTTATAAAGTTGACTTAAGTCAGGAAACCCATTTAAAGTGAACTTTAAATGGGTCCCCTGGCTTCAGTCATCTGTCTAAAGTCAACTTAAACAAATGGGGAGTGTCTAAGTCAGCTTAGTAAAGTTGACTTTAAGTTGGACTTATTAAGCAAACTTAGCTGAGCCCTCTAGTGTAGACAGAGCCAAGGTGTCTCAAATGCTCAGTTGGGTGCAACTTTTGGTAAAGGTTTCATGATAATAAGAAAACAGAATAATTGTTTTGCTACTATGGATTGTGATTGGCTTCTGACAGCAAACATTATTATTTAGCATATTTGTATACGCATAGGTTGTCTTAGTCTGCTGTCTGCTGAATGAGTTCTGTTATTTAAATAGAAATTGCTGAACTGTGATTACTCATCTGTGTGTAGCAATGTTGTTACTTATCTGTGGTTTAGCGTGGCCTTTATGGCAAAGGTAATTCAGGCTCTTACTCAGATGTTACCCCAACCTCTACCTTGTCCACTCACAAAGCCATCTCATTTTAGGCTGGTGCTTTCAATCCTGCATAGCTGGACAGACTATGGGTGAGGGTCAAAGCCAAGGTGGAACTTTCACTCACTTAATCCACCCACTTTGCAGTTAAGATGAATTGCATGAGAAATCATCAGAGAGCTGCCTTTTCTCCTAAACCAATGGGGAGAATTGTGGGAATAAATTGGATACTGAACAATTTTCCCATAAGTCACCAGGAAAGACTCAGAGCCACTTAGCTGACTGCAGCACCAACAGCCATGAGGACACACTATCTCAGATATTGTTTTGGTATGTAGCTGTTCAACCGTGGGCTAGGCTAACCTGAGTTAACTCTGCCATAAGAAAATATCTTTTATGGTTGAGTTTGGGAAATGATACAAGATTTCAAGCTGGTCAGAGTTTATGTTCTTAGTATTTGTTGCTCATGCAGTGAAATAAAATTTCATGGTGAAGAAAGTACTGACTTACATTTCAATTCACTTGGACAGAACTTATGAGATCCTAATAATTATCTGAATTGGCTTTAAAAAAATTCTGTGTTCTTTAACATGGCAAATATACATTTGTAACCTAAGGTAGTGTTAGAGAAAAATACAAATATCCTGTCAAACAACACAGAAAGAGGAGTAAGGTACAGCTGGTCTTGAATCAGGATCTTCTACACCTCTGTTGTACCTAGAGCAGCACCAAGTGAAGCCACTAGAAAAACTCACTGCAGGTAAGAACCACAGAAATAAGTATGTCTATATTGATGGTGGCACTGTTGGTGCTGCTGAATCAATTATTTGGGATCAATTGAGCTGCAGTGGAGACCTGCTCAATTCATTCAGAAGTTGATGTTATTAATCCACTTCCACAAAAAGAGTAACACAGTGTCAATAAAAACAGTGAGTCCTGTGGCACCTTATAAACTAACAGATTTCTTCGGGCATAAGCCTTTTTGGGCTCCAACTCGCTTCGTCAGATGCATGAAGTGGAAACGACAGTGGAGAGGTTTGTCTGTTGGTGTACACAGACTAAGACGACTACCCCTCTGGATATTTCTACAGTGTCAATAGGAGTCCATTCCCTATTGGTGCAGTATAATGGGGATGTGGTGACAGGTAGTGGTTAGAAAGTTGATGGAAGATATGCAAGCTACTCTTTGTAGCTTGTATATCTCCTGTCAAGTGGTGCCGAACTTCTTCAGCAGTGTACACAAGGCCTAAAAATAAGTATACAAATAATAAGATTTGCACATACCAACTTCATCTAAATTATCTTCATGCATAAATGTAATTTATGAGTGCAAATTCTATCATCTGCGTATGTAAATGATAGTACACAGAAGACTGGGTGCACAAAATTAGAGTACCTGGTTTGGAAAGTTACCTCTGTGCTTTTCCAAATTAATAAAAGGCTTCACATGTGAAAAAGGAGATGAGAATTTAATTAATACATGGCTTAATTTAATACAAAACTTAAATTAGAAGCTGAAAATCTCCTGTACCTCAGTCAGATGAATGGTGATGATATCTGGTAGTGTGAAACAGAAAATCAGGTTAGCTGGAGTATGATGACAGCTCTATGGTACTGGAACAGAATGATGAGCTTGTGTCTAAAGCACTAGAGCGGGATTCTGGAGATATGCATTCAGTTTCTGGCCCTGCTATGGGTTGTCTGTGTGATCGTGGAAAGTTAGACTCAGATGCTCAGAGACATTTAGACTCCTAACTTATGTTGGTTTTCTTGGAAGTCGAGAGCCTAAAAGCTTTTGAGGGCTTTAATCTGTTCTGGGACTTAATCTCTTACAACTTCCAAACGACTTCCATTCTTCCTCCATCTGTTTGACTTTTACATTTACACGGTGAATTCTCTTGTGGCAGGGCCTTGCCAAAGTGGGGTCTTGATTTCAGCTGTGTCCTCCAAATACTTCTAACGTGAAAACTATAAATCAGTGGTTCCCAACCATTTCTTTGCCGTGGCACACTTGGGTACTTTAATTATTTTGAGGTGCACCACCATATGGTTGCCAAATGAACTCATGAATATTCATGAGCCAGTGCAGAACTCTGAGTATTTTTTCAAAAAATTCCATGGCACACCTGCTCCAGCCTGGTGGCATGCTGGTTGGGAAACACTGATATTAATAATAACAGTTGTAGTACTCAGGTGGTTATATAAGTAATAATGCATTTATCCTAAAAGGCACTTGGGCAATTTATTACATAGCCTAGCTAGATATTCTTTCATTGCTGTAGAGCAGGCTTGTCCAACCTGTTGCCCAGGGGCCAGACTCCAGCCTGCCAAGGGCTTTCATTCAGCCCACAGAGTGCTGCTGCAAGAGCCTGGGAGCTGGAGCTGCCCAGGGCCCTTGTCAAGTTCTCACCCTGCATACAGCACAGCTATGGGGAGGTGTGCCATGGCCAGAGAGATGTTCAGGGGCTGGATTCAGCCCCTTTCGAGTGAGCAGGGGCAGGTAAAGAGGGAGTGCCCCAAATAGTTTAAAATCCTGTCCTGGGACATCCATTCTCCCCAAGTTCTGCTGTCCTCCCACAACCCTAACCCCAGCACCCTGACCTTAGAGGCAAAAACTCTTATGTAGAGATTGCTACCTATCCATGTTTCTGGTAGAGGGATGCCCAATGCCAAAACCTGTGACCCCTGCACAACTGCCGGGGTTTCTGTCCTGTCTCTGTCTGACTTTGTTCTTTTCTCCCCAGCACAGCTTTCCTTTCCCTGAGCAGTGCTTGGCGGGGAGTGAGGAGAGCAGAGTTGGTGGGGTCCCTGTCAGCTGCCTTGCTCCCCCCACCTCATCCTTCTTTCCCTCCCCTCCTCTGCCATGCTCCCCTGTCCTGCCTTTCCCCTCACACAGGCACCTCTGCCCTCCTTGTCCTCTGTACACAGCGCAAGCAAAAGCAATGCCAAATATCACACTAACCATTGTTTTATTAAAGTTTATTAATAAGATCAAATTCTATGTCTTATCTATCCAAAATCTTCTCACCAGCCCCTCAACTGAGAAAAGAATTGTAATATGGCCCCTCACCCAAAAAGGTTGGACACCCCTGTTGTAGACATTTTGAAGAATAAATACATAAAGTGAAATGTTATTAAAGCGCACATAGGATGTGGGATAGATGAGGTAGGGAACCTTGTTCATGTAGAAGATAAATGGTTTAGGATAGTATATGGAGACTTTCCCTGCAATTTCTAATCTTTCAGTACAAGTAAACTGTCCGCATGAGGTCTTCTTTAGCTGTATCATTCTACACAGCAGATGTTGATTCTGCAAGTCTTTAAATTTAAACATTCCATGATTCATAGAAAATTTATGATTAAAAGATGGTATAAAGATGAGAAACCTTCTTCCATTATATATCTAGATGAACATGTGTTCAAAGTTACTGCAGATTGCATTTTACTTCCCTTTGGTTGAATAAAATATATAAATTAAGTAAAGATGTCCCTCTCCTACTGTTTTATTCTTTCATATCAGTTTACAAGGAGTAAAATCATATGCGCTTAGTGTTGAGTGCATCATTATTTCTATTCAGCTGTCAATTTCAAGAAATCAGATCATATAAATTGGTGAGTAAACCTTAGAATTCCCACGGGATCACTCTACATTCCTAAATTTGTGTTTCAGACTGTAAAGATATTTACTCTCAGTCTGTAGCTTGGTCTGACTACCTGAAATTTCCATGTATATGGTTAGATTCAGACTCTTGTTTTTATCTAGTATGTTGTTATTTTTTTAATTATCACATCAACATGGTATAGTGGAAACATATAAAGATTAAAGTATCTGCATGGAATAGTTTGTGACATCATCCATTTAGGAAGCAGAAAGAATTCCATGTGACTGATCTGACCAGTCTCAACTGAGTAACTCAGCACATTCTGAATATTCACAGTGATTCCATGGGATAAAAATAAATGAAATGATATTGCTACAATTTTGGAATTTAGGGCTCAAATATGACCTTGCAATTCACTTTTTTTTTGTGCTAAACACCTTGCTAGATCAAATATTTGCGGAAAGAAAACACAAAACCATTGTTAATAAAAATCAAATGGAATTTATGTAAATATTCACAGAATTTTTGTTTAATCATTTAGTCATCTTTTGTCTCCAGCCCTCTATATATTGGGCAATTTTCTAAGCAGTTCTTGCTTGTTTTGCCCACATTTAAAAACAAAAATATTCTCTAACTCATTAGTGTTATAGACTGATTCTGTCTTGATGTTCTTCTCCACTAGAAGAATGCTGCGTATTCTATATTCATGCAGAGCAAAGATAACTGATAGTTGTGCTCTGCTCATGGCAACAGTCAAAGTACACGATAGGATAATGAACCTATAAAATTAGAGAGCCTCTGTCATCTCCCTCCTCTTGTTAGAGAAAATATATCATGATGTACTAGTAGTCAAGGACTCTTAAAGCAATTCCCTCAAAAGTTCCAACCAGCCTCATTTGTTGAGTAATTAAAAAAATCCTTTCAGATACAAGGCTGATCCAAAGCCCACAGGAATCAGTAAGAATGTTACGATTAACTTCTGTGGGCTTTGAAACTAGACCATAGAGCTAATGGTGTAAATGTGTCACAGCTCATAAAGGTTTTGATTTGCAAGATGAAATGAGTAGCATACAGATCATTCTTGGGATGGCAATGGTAATACATCATGGAAGTATAATAATGAGGAGGGACCAAACATTAAGAAGACCTTCATTTTTGAAAAAAAAAATGAACAAGGAGTCCTATGGCACTTTTAAAGACTAAGAAATTTATTTATCTCTTGAGCTTTCATGGGAGAAAATGCCACTTTGTCAGATGCTTGAAGATGGAGAAATACAGATGAATGGGAGGAAAATAAATGCAGGGAAGTGTAAGTCATAGGATCAGGTCAGACTGTTACAGCAAATGAGTGCAGTTGTTTAGATTCAGCGAACAACAGCATATAGGAGGCAGGTGAGGGGAAAAAAGAAGCAAAATTATCTGTTGTAGTGGGGGAAAAAGATACCTCTATTTAACCCTAAGCTGATGGTGTCAAACCTGCATATGAATTCCAATTCTGCAGTTTCTCTTTCAAGCTTTGATTTGTTATCTATTTGCCTAAGTACAGCTATTAACAGATAATTGATTGAGTGATCTGATAGATTGAAGTGTCCCCCATTGGTTTTTGAATGTTGTTATTTCTGATGTCAGATTTGTGTCCATTTATTCTTTTGTGCAGAGACTGTCCAATGTATATGGTTGGAGGGTGGGGAGTGGGCATTTCTGGCCCATGATGGCATAAATCACATTGGTAGATGAGCAGGTGAATGAGCCATTGATGGAGTAGCTGCTTTATAGGTCCTATGATGACAACTTTTTTGCAGATATGTGAGCAACGTTGGCAGTGTGGGTTCTTGCAGGGGTATGTGTCTGCTTGAATGTTTCTGTTGTTGAGTGTGTAGTTGCTGGTGAGTGTCTCTTTAAGGTTGGGGGGCTGTCTGTAAGCAAGGAGGGGCCTCAGAGGCATGACACGCATATGTTGACACCCCTCAACCCTTACAACCCCCCGCCAAAATAGAAACAAAATGAATAAATCCTAGAACCAACCAAAGAAAACGCTTCCCCTCACCTTATCCCAAGCAGAGTTGGGGGCTCAATGAAGTGATAGTGATAGTCCATGAAGTCCACAAGGGACTTTGCTTTAGCTATTGATTTTTCTCTGAAGTTTCTCGATAGAACCTTAAGACAGGCAGACGGCTTCTCCAGAATGGAACTGTGCTGTTATGTACTATATTAAGCAGCTTCCTCCTCAAGTACATACCTTTTACATACCTAAAAATGATCCTTTGGATTAAATGACCCCAACACACATATGTAATGTCTCTCAGAATTCTCCTTTGAATACCCTTCTTTTAACAAAAACAAGAGTTTTGTGGCACCTAACAGACTAAGGCTGTGTTCACACACAGGCATTATTTCGATACACGTTGTGTCGAAACAACTTGTATCGAAATAATGCCTTATTTCGAAATAACTTAATTCGAATGAACAGTTAACAGTTTGAGGTCCAGCACCTCAGCCCCCTTGCTCTCTTGCCCCAGGCAAGGGGAAGTGGGGGAAGCTGGCTGGGGCACCCCTGGGGCTGTGCCCCCTGCCCAGGTGGGGGGGGAGCTGCTGCTGGCCCCGCACTACCTGCGGGTGCTGACTTTGCCCCCCGCCTGGGCTGGGGGGGCAGCTGCCAGTCCCGTGCTAGCCGTGGGGCCAGCAGCAGCCCCCAGCCCAGGCAGGAGGCAAAACCAGCGCCCGCCACTAGTGCGGGGCCGGCAGCAGCCGCCTGAGCCTGGGCAGGGGCAAAGCCAGCACCTGCCACTACCGCTGGGCCAGCAGCTCCCCCCCGAGCCCGGGCAGGGGGCAAAGCCAGCATCCACGGCTAGTGCGGGGCTGACAGCAGCCCCCCCCAGGGTGTGCAGCAAGCGGCGAGGCCAGGCGGGGTGGCAGAGCCTCTTCCCCTGCCCAAGCCCCGAGGTAGGCAGGCAGGGGGCAGGTAGGGCTGCAGCAGCCACCACTGGGGCTGGGGGCAGACACCCCGCCCAGGCAGGGGCAGAGCAGACTCCCTGCCTGGGGGCGTGGGTCGCCTAGCCCCCTGCTACCGCCTTTCCCCACCTTAGCCTGAGGGCAGGAGCAGGGGGCTGGGCTGGGAGCTGCTTGCCGGCCTTGATGCAGGGGTGGGGAAAGGGGGTAGGAGGGGGCTAGGCTGCCCTTCATGCCCTTCCCCTAAAGCGAAATAGCAAGACTACTGTTTGGACATGCTATTTCGCTTGGGGCTTTTCCCTTGTTTCGATTTGACTTTTAGTTATTTCAAATTAAGTCATTTCAAAATAAGGGCTTTATTTTGAAATGACTTGTTTCAAAATAACTTACTTTGAAACAATGCCCTATGTGTGGACATAGCCTAACAGATTTATTTATCACATGAGCTTTCGTGGGAGAATATCCCACTTTGTCAGATGCTTTGAAGAGGGAGAACTTACAGAATTGGATGAAAATAAATGCAGGGGAATGTAAGACATGGGATCAGGTCACACTGCAACAGCAAATCAGAGCATTTGTAAGGATTCAAACTCGAGGAAACAGCACACAGAGGGAGGATGAAGTCAAATTGCCTGTTATAATGTGAAAGGAATCCATAGTCACGATTCAGCCCTTCTTTCAAACAATTTAATTTGCATATTAGTTCAGTTTCGGCTGTTTCTCTTTGAAGTCTTGATGTCCCATTGATTTGCTTGATGACCATTGTTAGCTAATCATCAGTGGAGTGATTAGGAACATGGAAGTGCTGAGCAACTGTCTTTTTTTTTGTGTTGTGATTTCTGATGTCAGTTTTGTCTGCATTTATTCTTCTGCATAGGGATTGTCCTCTTTGTCCAATGTATAAGGCTTGGGGGCATTTCCGGCACATGATGGAATAAATCACATTAATGGATGAGCAGGTGAATAACCCTTTGATGGAGTAGCTGGCTTGATTAGGTCCTATGATGGTGTCTTTTATGCAGATATGTGGACAAAGTTGGCAGCATGGTTTGTTGCAGGGATATGTGCCTGCTTTAATAATTCTGTTGTTAGATCTGTAGTTGCTGGTGAGTATCTGTTTATGGTTCAGGGGTTGTCCATAGGCAAGGAGAGGTCTGTCTCCCAAGGCTGGAAAGAGTGAGTGGTCATCTTTTAAAACAGGCTGGAGGTCCTTAATGATCTGTAGTAGAGGTCTGACTTGAGGATTGTATGTGGTGACCAGTGGAGTTCTGTTGTTTTCTTTATGGATTCTTTTCACATTATAATAGGTAATTTGACTTCATCCTCCTTCTGTGTGCTATTTCCTCGAGCTTGAATCCTTACAAATGCTCTGATTTGCTGTTGCAGTGTGACCTGATCCCATGGCTTACGCTCCCCGGGTGTGTTCACACTGCAGTCTTATTTCGAAACAACAGAGTTTGTTTCGAAATACGAAACGCCATGTTCACACGATGTACCATTGTTTTGGAACAATGGGTTCTGTTGTTTCGAAATAATGGCATTGTTTCAAAACAACTTAAACCCCATTTGGTGATGAAACAATCCCTTCTGAACATGTTATTTCGAAACGACAGTGACTCGTTTCGAAATAACTGTTGTCCGAACATGCTAGTTTGCTTTGAGCTTTTTCCCTTAATTTGAATTAACATTTTCTTAATTCGAGTTAACTTATTTAGAAATAATGCCTTATTTCGATACAAGTTGTTTTGAAACAACTTGTATTGAAATAACCCCCTGTGTGTGAACATAGCCCCCTGCACTTATTTTCATCCAATTCTGTAAGTTCTCCCTCTTCAAAGCATCTGACGAAGTGAGATATTCACCCACGAAAGCACATGTGATAAATAAATCTGTTAGTCTTTAAGTGCCACAAGACTGGTCTAGGACATTTTTATGTCATGTTAAAAATATAGCTGTTTATCAGTGAAAGTAAAGGATATTTAATGTGTGTGTGTGTGTGTGTGTGTGTGTGTGTGTGTGTGTGGTATCCTTGCCTAACATTTTTGAGATAGTGCAGAATTGAAAACCAACTACATGTTTACTTGATCCAGCTCCAAGATGGTTGTTAAAAGAATGCCTCCAGGAGAATTGTGAATTGCTCTCTTGGAGCTGGGATGGTTCCAGAACAATTGGAACTGGGGCTACAATAATTCTTTTATTTAAAAATTCCCTTTGTTTGTGGATGATTTGTCTAATAACCATCCACTTCATGATTTATACATTTTAGTTAAGGAAAAAGCTGTTTAAAGTTCAACCTCAATTTTACATATATCATAATACTGGAAAGGCATTGCTAAAGGTTTATAGTCATCTTAGTTGCCAGTTATATGAATTACCCTCCATGAAATCCATCATGCAAAACACTGTTTACTATGGAAGCAGTCCTGCAAAGCTTAAGCATGTGCTCACACATAAGCACAAGAATAGATCCACTGCAGTCCATCAGAGTGGTCATATATGTAAATGCTTTGGTGGATCAGACAAGAGGGCTTAGCAACTTGCAAGAGCAGGAGTTTTTCAGACCTTCAGTCGATCCTTGACATTGTTTATCCTTTTGATTTAGCTGTAACTTATTAGAGGATTACATGAAACATCTTTGAATTAGCTCACTCTTTTTCTCTCTCTCTTGACAATCAGCATTGGTGAATACAGGGAATGTAGGTCTCATCCGTGCCTAGATATTACAAAGAGTTTGAGTTTATACTTGCCTTTAGAACCAGTTAACTGTATGGTTGCTTGTGATATGGAAGTTATAGATTTAGGCCCTGATTCTGCAGTGAGTTCCAGGTGGGGTCACTGAGGACATGTGTAGCTCCAGTTGCAGGATTAAGAAATCAAGCAGCAACTTTACTTAATGAAATTTAGTGGTCTGACAGTCTTGTTTATTTATCTGAAAAATTATGCTTTGTTGCCAACTCTCCTGTTTTCATTGTGAGTTTCATGATATCTGATGATTTTCTTACATCCCTAGATATTGGTGTTGTACACCACTTGCAAATCTCAGATGCCATTTTTAAAAGTACCTTTCTAATCCTCATGGTTTCTGAAGAATGCTGGAAAATATGAACACAAAGGATTCAGAAATTGCAATGAATTTTTTAAAAAAATCATTGGAAACAATCTCGTGATTTTATAAGAGAATTTTGCATGGTCTGACTTAAGATCTTTGAATAATTGATGATAGTGATACTGATATCCAGGCTAGAGAGGCAACAATTTTATAAATCTACTTCCCAGTGAGACTAAAATATTATAGACTTCCCCTACAGTATTTGAATAACATTTCTACTCTGAGGATTAGTATCTGTTTTTACAACCTTTCTATCGTCTCTAGGGGACTTTAATTATTGAGATATTTGGTAGGGCAAGTGTAGGTGAACATCAAAAAGTTTCCTAATTTATATAGAGGAAACATTTGTAAGTCAGAAAAGAGATAATCTAATCAGAGGAGAAGTCTTCTTAGATCTACTTTTTACAAACAAGGAGAAAAATTACAGAGAATATCAGGCATTTGGAAACCTACAGTTGGAGACTGTAAATTGTTTTCCAGCTTCTGCAGTATTGGTTGAAAAAATGTAGAAAACAGATACTTAATGGTAGAACAAAATGTGGATTTTTAAAAGCTATTAGAGATGACTGACTGTTCTACCAGTGAATTTGGTAGCTTCTTTTCTAGTTATGTGAGAAAAACGACCTTCAAAAATGCAAATTTTGGTGAAATTTTACCACACCTCGTCACTGCCTGAAGAAAAATAACCCAAGGAAGTTATAAAACAAACCAACCAACCAACCAACCAACCAACCAACCTGCAAAGCCAGGATAAGGCAAAAAGAAAACAAAAAACCCTTAACAAAATATCCTGCTTTAAAAATGTATGATACCTTTGATAGGGAATGGGGAATGATGGAGGATAGGGAGTACTCAAAAGTAACTGCATTTAGGTAATTTAATTCTTATTTGTCATGTAAACAATCTCAGTGGAGAAGAATTGCTTTGCTAAATCTGGATGAGAATGTTAAGGTAAACTTATGAATATATGAAACATACAACTTAAGTAAAAATGTGATTATAGCGGTGTTTTCAAAGTTGGATGTCATGCATGGATGTCCATATAGAATGCTCAGGGAAGTTATCAGCTCTGCTAATGAAGCTTCCTCGTAGTCAGCTCAATTACTTCAATATTTGAATGTGAGAGATTTATGGATTTTTGCTGACCCTTTGAAACATGTATTCCTAGATTTAGACATCATACAAAAATAAGTCAAAAAATAAAATCCTTAATGTTCACATGAGCTACTCATACAATGCTGTATTAATATATGCATAAAATAACACAGCATTAGATTTTCAAAAGATATTGAGAGAGTTAAGCAACGAATTTTAATGGGCTTTGGGACCCTAGCTCCCTTCAACTCCATTGTAATCCCAGACCCAACTACTAACCATACCATATTACTCATCTGTTTGGTTCTCAAAGAAAAAAGATTTGTAGTGAACCCAGAAAGTTAGCAAATCTGAATCAAGTGTGGAATGAGTTCCAGGCTGAAGATCTGTATTGGATAACAGTTTCTTACTTAAACTACTGGATTCTTATGTACTGGGCAACATTTCACATTTAAACCACAGGGTTCATAACTGAAGTTAATCTACTAATCACACTTATGTTGATATCGCATGGCAAAAGGGGCAGTTTCCTAGGCAGCCAAGGATTGGTATGTAGAAATTAATAGTTTAAGATCCTGCTGGAAATTAGTGTAGACTATGGAGCTCCATTGTATTGTGCTCTCCATTTGAAGCCAGGCTTACTATGCAGGCACCCACTTAAATTCCATATTGTCCTAACGTTTAGTCTGATGTAGAGTATATGATATTAATCTCATCGCAGGGTGAAAAAGGCAAGGCCCACTGTAGATAAGTCCATGTCAAGAAAAGATAAAAGACAAGGTTGCACTTACTTTTCTTATCAGGTGCAGAGGCAAAACAGTGCTCTTTGTCACAACTACTACCTGAGCTCCAAGATCACCACATCCAGTTCTGTGGAACAAATGGTGGATGCTCTCCAGCAAATGAGCACTGATGTAATATATGCCATCTCTTCAATTGACCAACATGAATTCAATCTCCTTTGACAGTCTTCTTCTGGCAGCTAACTCCAATTCTCGTTCAAAACCTGGCTCATTCATTCCACCACACCAGCAAGATAAACAGATGAACATAAGCATGCTGAAGCCACCAAAGCCTCACTAGACTTCATAATGACCTAATAGGTGGGAGGAGTTAAAATACAGAAACCTGCAATACATGAAAGTTACATAACTTTACCCATTTAAAACTATTTCAGAGAAAGGAGTAGATTCCTTCATGGTGAATATATGATAGCATAAATTAGACCTATAACTTGCCATGAGTAGGCTTCCCTTATGCATTATCATGATAGTAATGGTGGAACTCAAGCAAAGAAAGTTTGTAAAAGATCTGTGGCCAAACACATTTGGTAAATTCAATAAGACCTGTATGCTGGAGATACAGGTCACTGAGGGAAAGGAAACAATTTTCATTTATCTGAATATGCTTTGGATCTGTGACATGAAATAGCTACAGGATCATACCTATAGCTATCACATGAGTTTAATATTCAGTGCAGATTTAATAAAACTGCTTCAGCAACATAAATCTGATTGTAAAATCCAGATTTTAAATCAGACTTCATTTCTTGCACTGTGTTACATATGTGATCTACTTCTGACCTTTCATTAAAGAAGCTGGCTTAAAGCAGCGAGCCATAGTTTTTATAAGCTTTGTCTCCTTCAAATCTTATAAAAATAAATTTAAGTAGCCTACATATCCCTAAATAAACTATAACAATGTTATAGCCTATTTCAGTTAGAAAAAAATGTTTCCTTGCTGTTTTTTAAATGTTAGAGATTTGCCGGATATATCATTACCACCAAGTTGGTACTGACTTGTGCAGGCTATAAAACAAATAAAGTCATTAAAAATAATTTGAACAAAAGAGGTAACTTGATACCATAATGCCATCCACATTTGGTTAAAATGACTTATTTTAAAGCTCTCTTTCATCTTACTAAACAGATTTCCAAAGTCAAAAAAGTGATTAATAAATTATCCTCCATAAATCTTATGATAACTATGATAGTCTTTGGAGAATTATGAAGCCACATCTGGAAAAGGTATTTTACTGCCTGTAAAACAGCATGCCATGTATTTTACTAGTGCACATTAGTAAGTAAAATACGGTATATAATATTGGCGTTCATCAGTGTGAGCAAAACACATCAGTTTCTCCTCCCCAAAACCTTTAGCTTTATTTCATAATAAAGGATTCTTGTAAAGTTTATAAGGAATTTGTTCTCTGTTATTCATATAAAGATATTTCTTCCTCCTTTTTGGTGTAACACGTATTTACAAGATTAAGCAGAGAGTACATAGCATCAGCACAGAAGTGAGTAAACAGAAAGAGTAATAGGGTTCATTTATTATTATTATTGCATCAGGGTTTAAACAAACAGGTCAAAGCAACTGAAGAAATGCCAAAGCACTAATCAAAAGAAAAATCAAAGTTCATTTTCAGCTATGTAATCCAACAATAGCTAGTACATTGTTCCTTTTCATAAGTGATATTTTAAAATATATAGATCTGAGTTTCTAGTCATTCAAGAAAAGTGACTATACTATTTCTTGAATTAAAAACTTGATTAAACTTAAATATTTGTTAAATAAAGTGAGCAAAGCTCTCTTTAGAGTCAAATATGTCCCTTGGAAATATAAAACCCTTTTTATTTCCAAGCAGATGTTAGCAATAAGAAATGGATGGTGAGTGAAAGGGAAGAACATCATTAAGCTAAGGTAACCCCTAAAGATTTTTATATAGTTCTGCAATCATGTAAGCTCCGTCAGTGATAAATATCACAATAGTAGTGGTAATGTGCCTGGTTTTATTTACATGTAGATCTTTAAATGTGCTTTACCTCAAGTAATATAATGTACTTAATGAATATAGAAAGGCTGCATTTTAATATAAATTAAAGCAGCATTCTCTTTTTCCCCTTTTAATTTAAAAGGCTTCTTTCTGTAAGATGGTAATTTACAATAGCTCACAATAACTCAGAAAATAGTCAGTAAATTCATATTTTGTTGTTAGAATATAAATAGATTATTAAAAAAAGTCCATGCAAAAAACTAATTAATATATTACAGGATAAGTTATGACGCTCTTAGTTATGCTGAGAATTATTTATGCCACAATAAGGTCTGTCAAGATTATCTGCAATGTAATATGCTCCTGAGGATGAGTAAGGGTATCAGAATCTGCCACAGGATTTACCAGTTTCCATAATACAGATATCATAGCCATCTGCTTTGAAATCACTATTGCCTTGTAGTGCTGCCATATTTTGCTTCCTAAAGATGAAATTAGCCTGTATGGAAAATTATGTGCATTTATATAGACACTGAATTTATGGCTTAGGACCTTGTGTAACCCAATTCCCCATTTTGTCCCATGACTGCAGAGGTGTTAACAGGCCACTTCACCTTAAACAGTCTCTTAGAATATGTAAAACAAACAAGGAATCCTGTGGCACATTTAAAGACTAACCCATTAATTTATTGCTTAAGCTTTCATGGGTTTAATGTCACTTCAGATGAAAGAAATTAAAACCCATTATAACACATGAGATAAATACATTTGTTAGTTTTTAAAAATGCCACAGCACGCCTTGTTTGTTTTACTGAACTAAACTGACATGGCTACCTCTCTAGATCTTAAAATATGTGTTAAATACTGATAAACAGTCATCTTGTATTTAATTTTGACACCTTGAGTACCTTTCCTAGACCTGAAGAAGCACTCTGTGTAGCCCAGAGCTTTTCTCTTTCACCAACAGAATTTGCCTGAATAAAAGATACTACTTTACCCACCTTGTCTTGCTATATAGGCCTGTCACATTTACCTGAAATGGAAACAGAGAGTATGTCTACACTGGTGGCTACATGGTGATCAGCTTAGCAGAACTGACTCAGCAGGGAGTTAAGATCTACTCAATTGATCCCAAATGGGGTCTCAGTCTAAAGCCAAATTTGTTTGTCTTTAAAAATGCCACAAGTCTCCTTTTTTTTTTTTTCTGTCTCCAAAAGGAATTAGGTTGTGTCAATGGGTAGGTATCTCCTATTGACTCAGCACCATGAAGAGACAGTGCTACGTAAACATACATTCTTTGATGCGAGATAAACAAGGTAAATTCTGTAGTTTGTGTATCTCCCATTGACTGCTGAGCGCAGGGCAGCCCAGGCCCTACCTAATGCCCACTGACTCATCACATCCACCACAGACTGAAGTCCTGAATCTATAAACATTGACACACATGCATAAGTACTCCATGTATGCACTTTGAACCGAGAAGTGGGATAGACAGATAGAAATTGGCAGAATGTGGCTTTCCAAGTCCAAGACTATAGGTCTCCCTCACACTGTGTAGTACTTTACAAGGTTCCTCCACATGAATGAGTTCAATGGGATTACTCACATAAATTCTTATTAATAGTCTCTGGATAAGGTCTCTTTAGTAGTGCTAATGGCTTTTTAATAGGGAGGATTCTTAATCATTAGCACAAACTTCCAAGGGAAGTGATAGATTCTCTGTCTCTTGATCTCTTCAAATGAAGACTGGATGCCTTTCTGGAGACTCTTTGAATTAAACACAAATTATGGGGCTCAGTATGGGGGATAACTGGGTGACACTTAATACCCTGAGATATACATGAAACTAGATAAATTACTTATTGGGCCCTCCTAACCTTAAATTTAAAAAACTGGTGTCTTTGTGTGTTTTCATTCTGGGATGTATTAGCAGGATTATTCTAAAAAAGATATGAAAAATATCTTCTGCTCTACTTCGTGCTGATTAGGCTCAACTGGAGTATTGTGTCCTGTTCTGGGTGCCTCATTTTAGGAAAGGTGTAGAAAAATTGGAGAAAGTGCAGAGAAGAACAAGAAAAATGATTAAAGGTCTGGAACACTTGACTTCTGAGGGAAGATTAAAAGAACTGGGTTTACATAGTCTGGAAGGCTATGTCCACACGTAGATGTTTATTTCAAAATAAGTTAATTTGAAATAAAATCATTATTTTGAATTAACTTAAATCAAAATAAGCAAAAACCTCAAATAAAAATAGCAAGTCTGGACACAGGACTTGCTATTTCGAATCAGGTGAAGGGCAGCATGGGAGGTGTGGCAACATGGCCCCCTGGCATGGCCATATTGCCAGCCAATATATGGAAAAAGGAGGGCACCCTGGGAAGGAGAAGGGCAAAAGTGTTAAATTGAAATAATGGTTATTTTGAAATAACACATCTGAATGGTGTTATTTCAAAACAACCGTTTTGAAATAATGGCTGTTTTGATTTCAGCATAGGTTTTACTATTTCAAAATAAGATTTGTTATTTTGAAATGACAGGGCTTGTCATCTTGAAATTAGAAAACATCATTTGGACATGACAATGGTCGTTGTTTCAATTTAAAAGCATTGTGTAGACATAGCTGAAAAGAGTAGGCCGAGAAGGGACATGATAACTGTTTTCATGTACCTGAAAGGTTGTTACAGGAAGGAGGGAGAAAAGTTATTCTCCTTAACTGATGATGATCAGATAAGAAGCAAAGTGCTTAAATCCACGGCAAGGAAGATTTATGTTTGGACATTAGGAAAAAATTCCTAAGTGTCAGGGTGATTAACCACTGGAATAAGTTGCCTAGGGAGGTTAGACAAACACCTACCAGGGATGGCTTAAGGTGGTACTTAGCCCTGCCATGAGTGCAGAGAACTGGACTTTGTGAACTCTCCTGGTTCCCCCCAGTTATATGATTCTGCCACTCCACTTGACTTGACAGTATTCTGTGACATGCCCTGTTGTTCCCCAGTCTCTCAAATCTGAGCTACCTCTTTGCTCACCTAGGCCATGATGTCTTCTCCTGTCCGTTAAAAGAACTGTGCAAATTCTAGGCATTTGGTCCTACCACAGAGTAGTAAGCAAGTACAAACAGTAAGGTTGAACTGTCTGAGTAATGCTCCACCACAGCTGTATACCCCACTCCCTGAACTCTAGTTGAGCATTATTGTTTCAGGCTGTTAAAAAGCTCTCCTGTTCCTCCACTGATGTAGCTGCATTTGGGTTGTGGGAAGAGTGACTCCAGTATATTTTGCACCTTGATCCTACAAGTTTTTCATAGACTCATAGAGCTGGAAGGGACCTCATGAGGTCATCTAGTCCAACCTTTTTACATACAACAGAGTGGAGCCTCACTGACGTCACCAGTGCTCTGCCTGTGTGAAGGATTGTGATAGTACCTTATCATTTGATGTTTCAATGCATTAGTTTGTTAAACCATGTAATTATTTTGAGTCCTTGTGATAAAAAGATAAAAGTGAGATGATATCATGAGACATCCTCCAAGACTGAGAATATTACTTCTACATTAACCCTAAGTGTGCCTTTCATGATGCAGTATAAAACTCTGGAAGAATTGTCTAATTGTTTCCCCATTTAAGGTAACAAGACCTGGTAAATTTGCATAACTAAATGATGAAATAATTGTTATGAGATTACAACTCCTTTCATTAAGATAGACAGTTCATCAGCTCTCTTTATTTTATGAGTTCAATCTTGGGCACCAGTGATAGCCAGACACCATGAGGAACGAGTGTACAGAACTACATTGTAGAGTGTTTTTAATGTGGGTACTATATCTGGAAAAGGGATATTTGACACCATTTCTGAAGAAACTGTCAAATTATATGAAGTTGCTGGCTGTTATAACTGGAAAATTATGTGTGCATGCATGAGTGTGCATGTTTGTGTGAGCACACTTTTGCATTGCAGGAAGAATCATTCAGTGGCTGAGGAGGGATGGTCCTGTTATTATTATTATTAATCATGTTGATTACTGTATATAAGGGCTAATCAAGAATGATAGGGAATGTAAAAATAGAGTAGTTTATGGTCTCTGTTCCAAGGAGTGTAGAATCCATGGATTGTGAATTTAGGTGTAATTCTATCATGGGTGGGCATACCTGCCTTAGCTTTAATCTAGCTAGCCTGGATAACTGTAGTAGTGATGAGATGAGTGAGTAGTATATCTTAAAGACTTTAAATCATCATTTGAGGCCTTTAACAACTCAGCCATAGGTAAGAGGTTTATTACAGGAGTGGCTGTGTGAGGTTTTGTGGCCTGCATTGTGCAGGAAGTCAGACTAGATGATCATATTGGTCTCTTCTGAGCTTAGATTCTATGAATCTATGAGACAAACATGGAAAGGGGAAGGAGGAAGGTGGGCAGAAGAGAAGAGGGTAAGAAGGCAAATGTGGGGAAAAGGTGAAGAGAAACAGCTCTGAGGAAATGGGGCATTGGAGCAAACAGTCAACCAGCAAAAAGCAGAGGAACTCTTAAAATTTGTCTGAATGCACAGAGCTCTTTACATTGCCTTTCATATGTGCCTAATTGCTGATTTCTCTGTTTTCTTCCCAGGCTATTTGGCCAGGAAAGAGGAAGAGTGGGAAAGGATATATTTACAAAAGATTAGTACAGGACTTGGGGGACACAGGCTCAATTCTCTAGTCTGTCACAGACTTTGTGTATGAGATTGTTCAAGTCTTTTAGGGTTGAATGCTTGAAAGGTGTTAGGATTGCAACTCCTATTTAGGTTAAGACATGAAAAAAGTTACCCCTGGCAATGCTCATAAAAGAAGAGGTTCTTTAAATACATTCAAACAAGAAAATGAGGAAGGATACAGTAGACCAGGGGTGTCCAACCTTTTCGTGTGAGAGGCCACATTGAAGTTTTTTCTCACACAGGGGACTGATGAGAAAGATTGTTGCCCAATAAAGTTTTAAGTGAATTCACTTAATCAATTGTCACCTGCACTGTGAAGTTCCAAAGAGGTAACCATGTTAGTCTAGTCCAGCAAAACAAACAAGGAGTCCTGTGGCACTTTTAAAAACTAACAAATTGATTTATTACTTGAGCTCTTGTGGTGGGCCAGACTCTCACCTGTGGGCTGTGGGTTGGACAATGCAGGTGTGGATCTTCTTTGTGGGCAACAAGATTTAGTAAGTAATGACCCCAAAAAAGATGAGGTGCTTAATGCACATTTTGCTTTAGTAAAATGTTAATGATGACTAGATACTCAACACAATTAAAATTGACAACCATTGAGAAGGAATAGGGAGAGAATGGGAAAAGTACATTTAGTTAAATTAGAGGTTTTCAAGTCAAAAGTGCCTAATGAAATTGATCTTAGAGTACTTAAGGAACTAGCAGAAGCAGTCTTTGAGACATTAGCAATTATCTTGGAGAACTCCTGGAGGATAAAGATGGGAGAAAGGCAGGCATAGTACCTATCTTGATAAAAACGGACAAGGAAGACCTGGGGAATTGCAGACTAGCAGTCTAACTTCAATACGTGGAAAGATATTTTAGCAAATAATTAAGCAATCAGTTTGTATGCAGCTGAAGGAAAATGGTGTCATGAGGGACAGTCAACATAGATTTGTCAAGAACAAATCACGCCACACTAACTTAATTTCCTTTTTTACAGGATCACTGACCTAGTAGATGGGGGAATGCAGTAGTAAGATTTTTGTTGCAGTTCTGCATGACATTTTCATAAGCAAACTAGGGAAATATGGTCTAGATAAAAACAGTGAGAGTCCTGTGGCACTTTAAAGGCTAAGAAATTTCTTTGCACATAAGCTTTTGTGGGCTCCAACCCACTTTGTCAGATGCAAGTGAGTTGTAGCCCATGAAAGCTTATGTCTGAAGAAATTTGTTAGTTTTTAAGATGTCACATGACTCTTGTTGTTTTTGCTATACACTGACTAAGATAGAAATTTCCAGAGGGGTAGCTGTGTTAGTCTGTGTACAGCAAAAACAATGAGAGTCCTGTGGCACCTTCTGAACTAACAGATATCTTTGGGCATAAGCTTTCATGCGCCCCAACCAACTTTGTTGCATCCGACGAAGTGGGTTGGAGCCCACAAAAGCTTATGCCCAAAGAAATCTGTTGATCTATAAGATGCCACAGAACTCTCATTTTTACAGACTAAGATGGCTAACCCTCTGGGAATAGTCTAGATACAATTACGATAAGGTGCGTGCAAAACCAGCTGAAAGACTGTGCTCAAAGAGTTATTATCAATGGCTTGACGTCAAATTGGGAAGGCATATCTAATGGGGCACCATAGGGATAAGTCTGGGATCTGGTACCATTTAATATTTTCATTAATGATTTGGATAATGGAGTGGAGAGTATGCTGGTAAAATCTGCAGATGACACCAAGCTGAGAGGGCTGGAAGCACTTTGGGAACAGGTTAAAAAAGCAAAATGACCTTGACGAATTGAGCATTAGCCTGAACTCAACAATATGAAATTCAATAGAAATAGGATGAAAGTACATCCTGTAGGAAGGAAAAAAAAATCTGTACCACTACAAAATTGGGAATATCTGTCTAGATGGTAGTACCACTGAAAAGGAACTGGAAGTTATAATGGACCACAAACTGACTATGTCATCAATGTGATGCAGCTGCAAAAAAAAAAGGTAATCTAATTCTGGGATGTATTTTAAGAAGCGCTTTACGTAAGACACAGTAGCTAACTGTCTAGCTCTACTCAGCACTTGTGAGCCCCAGCTGGAGTACTGTGATTAGTTCCGGGCACCACAATTTAGGAAGGATGTGGACAAATTGGAATGGGTCCAGGAGAGAGCAACAACAACAAGATTTAGAACCCCCACCCCCCGTGAGGAAAGGCTGAAAAATCTGAGAATTTTTTATCTTGAGAAAAGAAGACTGAAGGGTGACCTTGTAACAGTCTCCTAATATATTAAGGGCTGTCAGAAAGAGGATGGCAATCAATTATTTTCCATGTCTGCTGAAGGTGGGACAAGAAGTATTGGATTTAATATGCAGCAAAGGAATTTTAGGTTAGTTTTTAGGAGAATCTTTTTAACTATCAGGGTAGTTAATCTATAGAATAGGCTTTCAAGGGAGATCATGGTGTCCCCATAATTGCAGGCTTTTAAAGATAGGTTGAACAAGCACCTGCCAGGGGTAGACTAAGCTTTTTTGGTCCTGTCACAGTGCAGAGGGTTGGAACTGATGACTTTACAGAGTGACTTAGGCAGATTGGAGGACTGGGCCAAAAGAAATCTGATGAGGACAAAGACAAGTATTGAATACAGTACTTAGGACAGAGGAATACCATGTATTTAGGACAGAAGAATACGAGTACTTAGGACAGAAGAATACCATGCACTGTAACAGACTGGGAATTGACTGGCTAAGAAGCAATTCTGCAGAAAAGATCTGGGGTTTACAGTGGACAAGATGCTTGACAGTCTACAGTGTGTTCTTTTTGCCAAGAAGGCTAACTACCTATTGTGCTGCATTAGTAGGAGCATTGCCAGCAAACGGAGGGCAGTGATTATTCCCCTCTACTTGACACTGGTGAGGTCATATTTGGAGTATTGTGTCCAGTTTTGGGACCTTCACTCAGGAACATCACTGGCCCTGGACAAGACCTGTGGCACAGGCCCAGACCACGCCCTCTGGGTCCAGGCCACATCCCCTTAGCCACATTCCAGCACCCGGGCCCGATAATTCATCGGGGTCCTGCTGCCTCCAGCCTGAACCCAGATCACTGGCTGGTTTTGGGGCCAGGAGAGGGAAGCACCACTGTGGCTTCCCTGGCCTCAATGCCCGACCAGGGCCGGGGCCGTGAGAGGCAGGCGCTGCAGAGGGCGCCCAGGCCAAGGTCCCTGGTCTGGTATGGGGCGGCCCGAGACTTGGGGCACATGCCCTGTGTGCCAGGTGCCAGCGATTCCCCTGCTTCCACTACAGAAATGATGTAGACAAATTGAAGAGTCCAGAAGAGGGCAACAAAAATGATTAGGGTGCTTCAGCACATGACTTATGAGGAGACGTGAAGGCATTAGGCTTATTTTAGTCTGCAGAAGAGAAGAACAATAGGGGATTAGATATCAGCCTTTAACTATGTGAAAAAGGGTTCTAAAAAGGATGGAGCTAAGCTATTCTCAGTGCTGGCAGATGACAGAAGAAGAAGCAATGATCTGAAGTTGCAGGGGAGGTACTCTAGGTTGTATATTCCGAAAAACATTTTCATTAACAGGGTGGTGAAGCACTGGACTGGGTTGCCTAGGGAATTTCTATCCTTCCAGGTTTTTAAGGTGTAGTTTGGGAAAGCCCTGCCTGGGATGATTTAGTTGTGGTTGGTCCTGCTTTGAGTAGAGGGTTGGACTAGATGACCTTCTGAGATCCCTTCCAACCCTAATCTTCAATGGCTATGTTCACATGTAAACTCTTATTTTGAAATAAGTTATTTTGAAATGACATATTTTGAAATAAAATCCTTATTTTGAAATAACTTAAATCGAAATAAGCAAATATTAAATCAAAATAAGGGAAAACCTCAAAGCGAAATAGCATGTCTGGACATAGGACTTGCTATGTCACTTCAGGATATGGGCAGATGGGAGGTGTGGCAACATTGACCCCTTGCTGCACTATGCCCCCACCCAATAGGTACAAAACAGAAGGCACCCTGGGAAGGAGAAGGGCAAAAATGTTATTTTGAAATAACACATCTGAACGGCATTGTTTTGAAATGGTTGTTTCAAAACAACAGCTGTTTCGCTTTCGGGCAAGGTTTTATTCTTCCAAAACAGTAGATGTTATTTCGAACTGATGAGGTCCCATCATTTCGAAATAAAGAAATGTCGTTCGGACATGACAACCTTTATTTTGAAACAACACTCATTGTTTTGAAATAAAAGCCTCGTGTGGACATAGCCTTCTGAAATGTGGTGGTGGATAAGACAAGGTGTTAAAAATAATGACCTCTTAAGGTTATTTCCAATCTTAAGTTTCTATTATTCTATGATTCTCAAGTTCCTTTCCAGCTGTGCATTTCTATGATTCTGTGATTAAATATTGTGAAATCTTAAATTCTATGGTAATAAAGGATGTAAAAACACCATATATAGCCAGTAGGATACCATTTCTTGATGTAATGAAAGATTTTCAACTCTTCTTTTTGTCTGAAAAACTTCTGCTAATCTTAACAGAACTCCTGTGTTTAGGAAGTATTAAGTGTGTTTTCCATTTTTTCATCGTTAAGAAAGAACCAAACAACACTATTTATTCTAACTAAAATCTTTCAGTTTGATTGAGATAGAAATCCTAACTAATTTCCTTATGAAAGTATTTTAAGTGATTTTTCCCCAAACCTTTATATGTATTTTATAATCACAGTGTCCTCTTAGACTGCATAAGCCTCAAAGAAAATCTGATCTAAATATGTTAAATGAAACAGCTTGGTTTTACTATTGTTCAACCAGAAAATAGGATTTAAATGAGACAAGAGATGTGGCACTGAAAAATATTAATGATAATGATATTCTGATTATCCTAAAAGTTTTCCTGTGTTTAACTTTTCCATCTCTTTGGACGGAGAATCATAACACATCCTTAGGATTGTAAAACTTCTGGAATTCAAGACAGCTAGTGCCATTGATTTGATGATGTGTTACTCAGAATTTGACATTTTTCTAGAGTAGCAAAAGGGATAATTTAGGCTTTTTGTCCATAATTTCCCCATTTTTATAAACACAAAAAATTATTTGTTTAAACAGTATTGCTACAAAATACACTCTGAGCTCTTTTAAATCCCATTTTTTTTGAGGAACCCTGTGAGGCAGTAGCTTTTGTTGTCAAAAATCACTCGTCAGTTTAGTATTTAAGAGCTGGGTGCAACCAAACCCAGTATGTTTTTATATGGTCAAATATAAAGTCATACACATAAGAACTAATATAGGCCATACATACTGGTTGGTAGACTCTATTCCAGGAAGCAGTGACTATGAAAAAAACTTGGGGTAAAAGGGTATGTCCACCCCTAACTTTTAAATCAAAATAACAGTGGTTATTTTGATTTAAAAAACATTAGGTCCACACAACGTTCTTTTGAATCAAAATGACAAGCTCCATCATTGTGATTCAAGAGAGGTTGAATCGAAATAGGTTAAACCTAGTTTAAATCGAAACAGCCATTGAAGTGAAAGGGTTGTTTCAAAACAAGGTCATTTGGATGCCTTGCTTTGCAACAAAATTCTTTCGACTCAAGGGCTTTGACCTTCCTCCCAGGGTGTGTGGCATCCTGGTAGGAAGGCCCACCCCCCAGCACCTTGGCCAAGAAAGTATTCAGGACCCTGGCCAGGGAGAGGGGGGCACCTGTGGTGGGCTTCCCAGTAGATGGGGGAGATGCGGGCAGGGAGCCCATGCGCCCGGCTCTCTAGCTGCTGCGGGTGGTGCGGGCAGGC
This sequence comes from Podocnemis expansa, assembly GCA_007922195.1. Taxonomy (NCBI): domain Eukaryota; kingdom Metazoa; phylum Chordata; order Testudines; family Podocnemididae; genus Podocnemis; species Podocnemis expansa. Next base: position 11,726,964 of record ML682040.1, on the reverse strand, counting down.
AGCCCCTGTGCAGCAGGCTTTGCACCAGCTGTGGGGGGACACGACCAGGGAGCCCCCACACCCCCCGGCTCCCTAGCTACTGCAGGCGGCGCAGGCAGGCAGCCCTCGCGCCACCCGACTTTGCAGCAGCTGCGGGGAGGGGGCGTGGGTAAGGAGCCCATGCACTGCCTGGCTCCCTAGGAGCTGCAGGCGTCATGGGTCGTGCCGCCCATAGCAGCTAGGGAGCCAGGCGGCATGGGGGCTGTCTGCCCATGCCGGCCGCAGTTGCTGGGAAGCTGGGCAGCGGAGGCTCCCTGCCCTTGTCCCTCTCCTGCAGCTGCTGGGGAAGCAGCCGGCCCTGCATTCCCTCCCCAGACACGGGGCCAGTGGGGGGGGGATGCTGGGTTCAGGGGAATCCCTGCCCTGCTGGCTTTTGTCCCTTGCCTGGCTCCCCAGCTGAGAGCAAGGCAGGGGATTGGGTGGCAAAATGGCCGTTTCAGGGGGCCATGTTGCCACACCCCCCAGGGTGGCCCTCTCCCAAATCTGAACTAGCAAGTCCAGTATCCAGACATGCTAGTTTGATTTGGGTTTTATTGGTCTGGACCTGTTAAATCGATTCAACTTGAATTGATTTAACAAGTTTTATTTCGCTTTGGTTAAATTGATTCAAGTAGAATTGATTTAAGTGCCTAGGTGTGGACATAGTGAAAATGAATAAGCTGTCCATGAGCTTCCAGTGTGATGATGTGCTTAGCACTTTTGTGCTAATATGGTTCTTGAATGTACAAATGTGGTACATCAAATAAGAGGATAGATTCCTTTGTATTTGGCCCTGGTGCTACAGCTATTGGAATACTGGATCCAGTTCTTCTGTCCACAATTCACAATGGATGTTTATAAAATGTCAAGGGTTCATAGAGGAGTTGTAAGACTGATTAAAGATTTGGAAAATGTATCTTATAATAGAAACTCAACCTGTTCAATTTAACAAGGAAAATATTGAACGGTGGCTGGATCAGTCTTTAAGTACTTACTTAAGGAAGAGAAATTTGATAACAGAAGGCTCTTCAGTTCAGCAGAAGAAGGTGTAAAAAGATCCAATGGCTGAGAATTGAAGCTAGAAAATTCAGACTAAGGTGAAAATTTATGACTGTGAGATAAGAGCACCATACCTAGGGATGTGATTAATTAACCTTTATTTGATTTGCTTACATTAAGACTGGATGTCTTTTTATAAGATGTGCTAGAGCTCAAACAGGAATTAATTCAGGGAAGTCTTTTAGCCTGGCTATGAAGATGGTCAGAACTGCCACAACCCTAATCATGAGGAAAGCATACATAACTCCAATAACTAACTGTCATTCAACATTCGGGTAGCTAATATCAAGAAAATGGTCTTCTAAAGGGGGTATTAAAACTACTGTAGGGTCCATTACTTTGGGATTTCATTGTGCATATCTGTTTACTGGGATTTTTGTCACCTCTACTCCAAGAAGACATGGAAAGAATTTTGTTTTAAATAATCATCAAACCTTTATGCCTACCATACAGTATATGATATTTATACACACAAACCCTATAGCTGATATAAAGTTTTGCAGATTATTCAAATGAGATTTTTTTTTCAATAATTTCTTAGAACAGAGAGCTGAGAAAAATATTTCCAAATGATTTCTTCTGTTTTGAACTAAAGGAGAATCTTTATTAACATTGGGCCTATGACACACAAGAAGACAGTTCTTGGTTTCTTTGCTTAAATCACAGCTGTTTACTCACACACTAAGGCTCTGTCTACACTTAAACTTAAAATCGAATTAATGATAGTTAATTCGATTTAGAGTATTGCATGGCTACACTAGCTTTCCTTTGTTCAAAATAAGGACCTCCGTTGATTCAAAATAAGGAAAGGTCACTATGAAATTATAAAGCCTCCCTTAAATTTGAAACAATGGTTAAATCAAACTTATTGGTTTGATTTAACTCAGTGTAGCCAGGTTAATTCGAACTAACCATTAGTTTGAATTAACACTTTTTGCCCTTCTTCCTCCGAGGGTGCTTTCCTCTTGCGTGGGGGCAAGGCCCTTCTTGGGGGCCATGTTGCTGCACCTCCCATGGTGCCCCTTTCTTAAATCAAACTAGCAAGTCCTGGCTGTGTTCATTCAATTTGACTTAATTTGATTTAATGATTATTAGTTCAATTTAATTAGCGTAATTTGACTTAATTTCGAACAATCTAAGTGTAGACATAGCCTAACACATTGCAATGTGAACAAATCTAAACTCACTGAGCTGTATTATACTTTCCTAATAATTATAGCCTTGGAACTTTATCTATATTATTTTTATGAATAAGTAGAAGTTAACAAACAAAACATGTAAATAGAGCTGTTAGAAATACTATGTTTTGTAAAAATTGACAATGAAACAAAAAACAAAAAATATTTCCTTCCAAAGTTTACAATTATTTTGTTTTAATGAAAATAATTTAAAAATGATTATTTCTTTTGATGGAAAAATCACTCATTTATTCATTTCTTCACTGGGAAAAAGGGAAGAATTTAAAAAGTAAAAAATAAACTGTTACTTTATTTTTTTCCAGTGGACAAAAAGAAGAAAAAAAGCAAGAGGGGGCAATTTTTAAAAATGGAAATGTAATTGAGAAAGTAGGAACAACCAAAGATCCAGCAACATGTCACATCAGCCAACCAGAGCACAGTACAGACCGCTTCCTCATGGCCGTGAACACAGGAAATATATACATGCTCCTATTGCAGGATGTTCCTTTAATCTTTGACACAGCAGATCACAAGGTGCTACTAACTTGCCAACATGACATAGCAGAAGTTGATGGCTCAGAACTACAATTACTCCAGTTGTTCACTTCTCACTGTGGTTGTAATTGCAAGTTCTCTTCTTTCTCTCAGACCTGCTGGGTTCTTCAGGGATTCATACTATCACTACATCTCTCCAATGTCTACATGAGATCACTGGGAGAGCTAGTGAGATCCCATGAATTCAGCTGTCAACAGTTCATCAATAACAATCAACAATATATCTTATTTTTAATTGCTGCAACGATCATTACATTTAAAATGTCACAATGGCTACATGAAATTAACCTTTGATGAAGAGCAGCTGGGTCAAGCTGAAGCCAAGCAAGGCCAAAGTGATAATGGTCAGAAAGAGAAAATGGTTAAAAAGGTGGCCAGGAAGTTGTCTTTGCCTTCCATTGAAAGCATACAGCTCTCATTTGTTTGGTCCAAATCCTGATCTGTCTAAGTGTGGATAACCAGATGGCAGTCCCAAGATGGGGTTGTAACATAAAAAGATACTCTACAGACTCTGCATAGTTGGGGACCTGTAATACTTACTTAGTCATCAGTTACACCAGGAAACAGAGTAGATATTAAGAAGCCCATCACTCATTTTACTTAGTGGTAAAAGGGGTTAGAGTAAAGAACATTCTATTTCATTTCTGTAGAAGGACATTCATTTGTGAGTTCCAGCCTCCAGCCTTGGTCCTGCCACCGTTTATGCACGAGACATATTTTACACATACGAGTAGAATTATTGAATTAAGTATTCCTGGTTACATGCTTAAAGTCATCCATAGTTAACTCAATATTTTTAATCTTTAGATTGAGCTGAATGTTCCATTTTCTCTGCTAGTCAGTGTTTGGGGTTATTTTAGGGTTGTGTCTAAGTTTGCATTGTTTGTTTTGTTTTTAAAGACAGAACAATATTTTACAAAATGTAAAACAATAGCAAAGGGGAGTCACAGGGGTTCTTAGCTCTGTTGCCTTTTCTGAATGGAAATAGAAAATAAATACTGTAAAACACCTTAACTCTAGCTCCCTCTCACAGGGGATGTGTTAACCAGCACTTTTTCTGAACTTTGGAGGGAAAGGAACAAATTAAGCTTAATATGGCATTTTTAACTTGACAGTTTCACTATGCTTAGAATAGATCTTTTTTAACTCGGCTATTTTGACCAGCATCACACTTTTAAATGTCTGACCTCTAGTTTTCTAATGTAGCTTTTCTTTTGGATGCCTTTTGTGTTTTGGAAGAAACTTCACTTTGTTTGCAAATGTAAATAACTGACTGATGAGTCTGTGTGAAATCATGTCATCCTAGGAGGAAGAACATGTATCTGAACAGATTATGTTTAATGTCTGCAGAACTGCATTTTGTATTAAACCCAAACTGGTTATGAATAAAATAAAAAAATCTTTTCCCACAAAGTCAAACCAAACATTTTTTTTAAGATTTAAAAAAGTTTGCTGAACACTTAATTCCAAACCCCTCACCTTCCCTGTCTCCTGGTAATTTCTGGTTTTGGCTACAAAGTGGAAATACCAAATGTCATAGGATAAGCCTGTTCTCACAGCTAATGTACATCCTCAGCAAAAACCTCCTAATGCTGGTTATTGCATGATCATGCAAGATTATCAGATTGATTTCAAGTCTAAAGAAGCAAATATGTAGTTGAATAAACATCCAAATAATTATTTAGAAATAACATAAAGTCCAAGTCCACATCACTCCCAGTTTGAACCTATAGCTTCCTGTATCACAGATGGTCAGTTATTTTATTGTCATCATTAGGTAAAAACCAAACAGTCTACTCAAGGGAATAATGCAAGAAAGATTCAGCCCAGGTCTCTGACCTCTCTTCTATGGTCAAACACTATCAGCTAATTTTCAGGTGTTAATCCAGCCTCCAAAGGGCATTCATAAAGCCTGTGAATGTAATAGGATTCTGATGAAATTGCAACAGAAAAATAATAATAATAATTAGTGAATGAGGTCAACAGATGTCAAACAAAACACGTTTGCTGCTTCCTGCCAGATTCAACATGTGTGCAAAATTAAAACAATACATCAGAATTTAGTGAGTCTAGAACAAATGCTGAATCCCATACTCAGCTATTACTCAAGAAATAATCCAGTGGGGAAAAATCCTGAGGTCCTCACATTTTTAATCTGTCCATAGTCCAGCAGGCTTCCATTGATGCCCACTTGAGTAAGGACTGAATGAAAATTGACCAAGAACCGTAACTTTTGGTTCCTTGACTTCAAGAGGAAATAAGTGTTTTCTTATCTTCTTAGCCTTATATAATGACAACAAGAACATATTTATTGGGAGTTGATTGTTTTGTTCTTTGTTTTTTGCATGGGGTGTTAGATTATGTTTCCTCCAAACTAAAACATTTCTAAAAAATGACTAGTCATTGGACTATATATTCCATAATGGTTGGCCTGACACGCCCAGAAGGATACACCTAATGAGAGAACATGTTTCCAGTGGGCTAATTCTCTATCACTGCAGAACTAGTCAGTTCTTTTGTGAACATGGTCATAGAGTAATGAAGACTATTGCTCTCTGTGGCACAGCAGAGGGATTCAGTACTTGAGAGCTGCCAGATGGAGGGGTCTGCTGTGCAAAAGACTAACTCAGTAGTGGAATGGTAACCTCCAAAAGCCAAAAGTGTTTCTTTAGTGGGACTGCTCAATAACTTCTGCAGAGTGTCATCCACCATTACTTTCACAAAATAGCATTTGGATTTGACAAGGTACTTAATATATCTGCAGTTGCTTGAGAGTATGAATTTTGAAACAAGTTCTCCCTGCTTTTAAATTGTACTCTATAGGAGGTCCATTGTTAACTTTCCAGAAGAGATCTCCCCAGATTTGTATGCACTGTTTGTGATCTACTTGTCTTTCTGACTTTATGAGTCCAATTCTATTCTCTGAAACATTTATACATTTTCTGTTGCAGCCAATTCTTTCAAACCTGACCTGGGCTCTAAAAAGGGAGTCTTGACCTTGAAGTAACTATGCAGCAGAGGGAATATAAAGAGGGAAATTAGAAATCTCAGACAGCATCATGAGTAGCTAGACTAAAGGTAATATGTTTTTGTAAGCAAACTCACAGTCAAAGATAAAGGATAATTAATTCTCCTCAGTGCAGTATATGAAAATTTATGCATTACTGAAGGAATTCTTAATAGTAGCCAAGTCTGGTGATATGTCTTATAAGTTATTAGTTTAACTGATGTGGCATCATCATAACTCAAAGACTTCAATAATTGTTTAAAGATTTACTGTAAGATTCACAGTCAGTTTCATAAGCCAGAATAACCATCAGCCAGGCTTGCAGCTGAATTATGAAAGTCAACAGAACACTGTCAGAATTCACTTAAAATATCAAAAAAAACAATAAGAACAGTGCAATCTGTGAAGACATTTGGGAAGGATGCAAAATTTCACCTGTTGCAATTTAAATTATGTCAAAACGTGCAGACCTCACAGAAAAGATCTTTTAACTTCACTTTCAAATTATTTCTAGTGCTAATACCCATACCTTTTAGTAAGCTGCATGGGGTGCTGAACTTCTGTCAGGTGTAGTCTAAATATGGACATTGAGAATGGTACTCCATGTAAAAACATGCACTGAACAGGAACTCATGTTGCTTAAGTACAGATTTTTCTACAGAATAAGCAGCTGCTTGAAAATATTGGGGGCATGAGATAAGAAACATTTAGAAATGCTGTAATTTGGTAATATTGCCAGAGAGTTACTCTGCTCGGTGAGCAAGTGGGTCTTTTTGGCACACCCACAGACATAACCTAATGGGTATGGTTCCTCCCATTTGGCAAACACTCCTATTTCTAGAAGTAACACAGGAAGTTATGGTTGCCTGAAAGAGACAACAAAACTGTTTGTACCAGCACCACCAGAAGAAGAGATGACTGTGCACCCTCTTTCAGCAGACGTATATCTGTTGTTTAACTGAACTTGTGCCTGCACCATTATCTCAGGAACTCTGCCTGAATGTATTAACCCACAATTAAGTAGACCTTGAGGTCACTAAACCTATTTTATTTACATTAAGGACCAAATTAATCCCCAGCATGGTAGAAATTCTTTTCTGGGTGAAGAGGGGGAAAGGAAACCATAACATCATGGAGTACAAAACACTGATTCCTCCCTCGCACTAGATGGCACCAAGTCATCCTGCACAGACTTGAGTGTTCTATAGTAAAATGTTCCTTGGGTAAATCTGTACTGGAATCCAGCAGGCCAGGTCAGTGTATAAAGGTGAAATTGGGTCTTAGGTATAATGAACATCCATTAAAATACGCTAACAATAATATTTTAAGCCCCAGCAAAAGAATGTATGAAATCAGCTTGCAGCTAAAATGCAACAAATGAGACACTACAGCTGTGTTCACACACAGGGGGTTATTTTGATATGGTTGTTTCGAAACAACTTGTATTGAAATAACGCCTTATTTTGAAATGACTTATTTCGAATTAGCAAAAAAGTCACTTTGAAATAAGGAGAAAAGCCAGAATCGAAATAGCAATTCCGAACAACAGTTATTTCAAAATGATTCACCGTCATTTCGAAACAACATGTTCAGACGACGTAGTTTCGAAACAAACATTGCGAAACAATGTTGTTTCACCCACAGACTAGGTTTAACTTGTTTCGAAACAACCATGCGTCATGTGAACAGCCAAAACCTTATTTCGAAACAACCTCCGTTGTTTCGAAATAAGGAGGCTGTGTGAACACAGCCTATACGTTTCTTTCAGTGGTGTTCAAATTCCCATCTACATTCTGCATCTCCTGAAACAGATGATGAACTCTTTCGCAATCAGATACACCACATACCAAGATTAGGAATGCAACCTTATAATCTTCAATAGACTGAGTGGATGCTGCCAAAGAACCACTGTATCAATTGCTTCATCTGACAGATATTTTGAGGTGGCACTAGAACTACTGACTATACCAACTTCCAGAGGGTTAGTAGAGTCCAGCAAAACAAACAAAATTTATTTATTTATTTATCACATGCACTTTTGTGGGAAAGAAATCCCACTTCGTCAGTCACTTGAAGAATAAACTAAGAGTATACTAAGATCTCAACTGCTTCCCTGGTAGCTGAGTATTTGAACATTTCATACATGGTAAAACAGTGCTAAAGTATTATTTAAGAAGAGAGAGATTGAGAGAGAGAGATCTTCATCAAACCTGGCCCACTTTATTTTATTTTATTTTATTTTATTTTATTTTTGCACTTTCAATCCCTATCAAGGACTAGAGTGGTAACATCACAAAAATAATGTTTCTGGCTAGTTTTGGAAAGATATATGCCAGAACCACTACAAGGAATACTAGTTTGCACAAGGGTGCCAATCTAACCTGGAGTTTCAGCTAATTTAGATAAGAATTCTGCCTCTTGGGTGCTTATCTGAAGAGAACCTGAATTCTGAATCTTTTAAATAGAGCTGTTTTAATACAGAATAAGATTACTATTTGTTGGATAATAGCATTATCTAGTGACTATATTGCTCAGCATTTTTTCAATCATCTTTTTAGAGACATGTTCCCAGTAGGTACAATTTTATCTGTTTTAGCAGTGTTCTTTTTATCAACCAGGGGTTTGCTGACCAGTGAAGGGGGGGGGGGTGTTTGTCTGGTTTGTGGAGTGTGTGGAGGCATTTACTGCTGAAATTTTCTTCTTGTTTTAGAGAAGTTGGAAGTAAAGAAACAAAAAGTTTCTTTTATTTTCTACAGAGCTGTAGAAACCCCATTAATTTATAACTGTCTGTTATATTGGCAACCAGAGTTGCTCTCCCTCCACTGCACCCATCAGACTGCACAATCTTGAAAATGCAGTATTGTGATTAAGAAGCGATAGATTTTTATTTCATAGTTATCCTGGTAGCCAGCTCACAGTGCTCAGCCTTAGGAAACTGTTCAGATGAAGATTTCAGGCATATTTCTGTTGTATAAAATAGACAAGGTTTTCAAACACCCTGAGCTTGTGTTGAGCTACTGACGTCCATTATATTCCCAGCTTCAATTCAGATTTGTTTAAACAAGCTTTCCACCTGCACAACCTCCCCCTTTTACTACCAGTGTAATGCACCCTTCCCAGAGGAGGTTGACATTATAAATCACCAAAGAGCATATGCTGCTGCTGCCAGCATTACAGGGGTCTGGCACTATGAATTCGATGGGTAATGAGGGAAATGGAATGGCCCACACACATAAGGAAAGAGAAACCAGAACACAGCTTTAAAGTATAAAAAAAAGCTGTATCTAGTAAAGTATTTAAATATAGGCACATTATATTCAGCAATGGAGCGGTAACTGTCGTTAGCTGTGGCCATGAGGAAAGCAACAGAAAACGTGTGTGTGTGTGCACGCGCATGCACCAACAGATACAGACACACAAATAGAAATATATCATAATGTAACAACATAATTTAAAATAAACAACTGACATATATTTTGAAATTGGTTTGTATAACAACAATAATAAACTCTGGGCCAAATCCTGAAGCTCTTACACTGGCAAAAAAATCTATTGAAATTAATGGGTTAAAATCAGAAGTCAAATTCCACTCCATTTGCAGCTTCTCAGAACAGTACAGAATTTTTCTCAACAGAAATTTCACCTGAATGAGGTGCTTAAGAGTTGACCATAACCAATAGTTACAGTGGCTTTGCTCTCCCTTCATTTCCAATTTATTAAGCTAACTCTTACAGGTCTCTATTACTCCTGTACTCTGTATTTGCCACAATTGTCTCTTCCTCTTAAGTAGGTTTATACCTTCCTGGATCACCTACCCTTAGATGTCAGTTCTGATTCCCATCTACTCTTCAGACAATTCATCTCCAGCTTCATGCCACCCAATGCATGCACCTCAAAATGTTACCTATACTGTCCTGCATACACTAAATTACAGTGTAGGTGGAAGACACAGTAGATCACATTCTACCTTTACATACATACACTAAACTCCTACTGGCTTAAAAGGCTTATTAAGGAGCCTAAAACACAATTTCTCTGAGGAAACTATCTGCAGTTTCTGAAATGTTGCTGAATATGGCTTGTTCTTGTTGACAAGTCCAGATAACCCATGCTCTGCAAGATCTGTCCTAGATTTTCTTTTATGTGATAATGAGTTGGGTTGATAAAGGTAATAGTGTTGATGCAGCATATTTAGATTTCATTAAGGCATTTGAGTTTGTGCCACACTGCATTTGGATGAAAAAATCAATAATATGTAATAAAACATTACAAATAGATATAATAAGTATATAATAAATATATTACAATATATAAAATACATAACAAATATGTATTACAATATAATATACAGTGTATAACATATATAATAAATAACAAATATATATTGCAATATGTATAACAAAAACTTATGACATGTAACAAAACCAACAAAAGTCCTGTGACACCTTAAAGACTAACACATTTCTTTGGCATAAGCTTCTATGGGCTGCAACTCACTTCATTGGATGCATCTGACAAAGTGGATTGCAGACCATGAAAACTTATGCTCAAAGAAATTTTAAAGTCTTTAAAATGCCACAGAACTTTCGCTGTTTTTGCTATATACAGACTAATACAGCTATCCCTCTGGAATTGCTATGATATAAAATGACCATGGTAATAGTGAAGGCGTTCAAAAATGGCTAACTGACAGCTCTTGAAATGTCACTGTAAAAAGGGAATTGTCCAGTGAATCTGTTTCCAGTGGAGTCCCACAGGGTTCAGTTCTTGTTGTGACACTATTTAACATCATCATCAATGACTTGGAAGAAAACAAAATTATCAATGATAACTGTTAGAAGAAAAGAAAGACTAGGTGCACTCAGGAGCAGGATGGGTATATGATGCCTTTAATCATAATACTTGTTTCTCTTACACAGCCCAGCCTACCAGGAAGTAGCCATGACCTGCTTAAACCCATGTAAGATCAGAATACAGAATTCACAAAACATGTATACCTTCCTAATATGTTAAATACAACACGTATAATGTAACAGGAGTGTACATGATAAAACCGATTACATCATACCTAAATCCCTACATGGTTCAACTACACTTAATACGCAGGTTACATAATTGGATTATACTTAATATTCAGCATATAATTAACCTGCATATGTTTACTGTTGACAAATCATTTGAGTACCAAAAATAGTTCTTACCAAAGGAATATTCAAAGCTCTTCTGCCCTCCTGTTATCTTGCTTACGTCAACAGATTACTACAGCAAGGGTAATGGTTTTCTAATAGCGCCATCACAATAAATTGTTACCACTTAACTTTGAACGATTTCCACTTAACTTTCTTTTGTTAGCTCTACATGGTGCTTTCCAGCCAAGTTGTTTACACTGTACTGCCACAGCTTAAATAACAGGTATGATTTCTAATAAATGCATTGGCCAGTTACTCAGTTAATATACAACATAAATCTACTACAATAAAGTTGGCAGGTACTACAAAAACTGGAGAATTGGTAAATAATGAAGATGACAGGTCACTGGTTCACAGCAATCTACATCATTTAGTAAATTGGGCTCAAGCAAGCAAAAAGTGTTTTAATATGACTAAATATAAATCTGTACATGTAGGAAGAAAGAATGTAGTATGAGGGATGCTGTTCTGGGAAGCATAGACTGTCTCTCCTGTAGTATAGCAATCTTTTTAAGAGCTTTGAACAGCATGGAAGAGAAGTAGAAGGGAAGCAGAAGGTATTATAGTAATGCACTTTAGCTGTACAGGAACTGAACATATCACAACATCATTCATGATGGTAAAGATCCCAAGAATGAAATAATCCTCCATTTTCTGTATGGACTAATTCTGAACTACAATCTCGTGATGAAACAAACGAAAAGAAACAAGTTTTCAGATTTAAGTTAAGTTTTGTAGGAAAAGATTTCCAAATTCTGAAATTTGAACTTTAACTCTTTGTTTGGTTAAAAAAGGGGGGTGGGGGGATTGTGGGAAATTTGTGAAAATGTTGTTAAAAATGCCCAATTTATGATATTTTTGTTCAGACTCCTTTGTGCTGCACTGGTGAAATGCAGCAGTCAGGAATTAATCTGGTTTTAAGACTCCTTTGTATCACTAGAAAGCTACTGGAACATCAATGAATCTGGTCCAGGCACATTTTTGGGGCCAGCTTTTGCTTTCACATTCATCCATGTAACTCAGGAATGGTACCTTCGACGTTAGTGGAGTTACACTGGTGTAAAGTTGATTTGAATGAGAGGAATGCAGAACATGCTTCTGAGAAGAAGGGTCCTGTGTTTAAGACATTGGCTTGGGACTCAGGAGATCTGGAAGCATTTTTCAAACTTGGCATAGACTTCCTGTGGGATCTAATTCACAATATCTTCCTGCTTCAATTCCTCACCAGTGAAATGGGGATAGGCAGCATTTTTTCCTTTCTCCTATCATCTACCTCAGTAGGTGTTCAAACCTGTTCAGATTGTCCTGTCTCTTATTATGTGGGTTCCACCTAGAAAAATAGAGTCTTATCTCAGTCAGGGCATTGAGGCACTACTGCAATACAATTTAAAAAAAAACAAAAAAAAAACTTTTGTTCACATTGATAGTGGTGACTTGTGTCCAATGCACTTCCAAATTGGAGGCCAGCTGCATACACAAAATTCAAGTAAACAGTGTTGTAAACATTTTGACTAGACCTGTGCAAAATTTTTCAAACCATTTATGAAACCAGCAGCATATCACACCTTTACTAGAATTATGGAAATGTTCAACCCCTGACTTTTTTGCCAAAATATTTTCAAAGCATTAATGGTGGAGAAAACTAAGGGTATGTCTACACGTTTCTTCTATTTTGAAATAACACTGGTTATTTCAAAATAAAAAAGATTAGGTCCACACTACATTTTCTTATTTCGAAATGACGGGCTCTGTCATTTTGAAATAAGAACCGTCATTTCGAAACAGCTTAAACCCCATTCATTTTGAAACGGCTGTTATTTTGAAATGGTTAATTCGAAATAAGGCCATTTGAACATGTTGTTTCAAAACAACACCATTGTTTTGAAACAACTGTTTCAAAACAACATGTCCAAATGGCCTTATTTCGAAATAACCATTTTGAAATAACAGCTGTTTCGATAGCAGGCTTTCTCTTAATTCAAATTAACTTATTTCACAATAAGGACTTTATTTCGAAATAACTCATTTCAAAATACTTATTTCAAAATAACGATGTGTGTGTAGACATAGCCTAAGATTCGACAATTGTTCCTTTCTCTCCCAATGTCCTTCCACCACCCACCAAATCTCCTTTATTTTCAAGAAGAATATGGGAAATGGCTTAAGAACTGTCTTCCTTGTAGGCTGTTAGGGAAAAAAATGTGGGAGAAAACATTTTTCTTTTATACCCAAGGCCCCATACCTCCCAGGGGAAGGAGCAACCTAAGCAATGAAGGCAAAGCCTGAAGATATTAAGTCCTTATGCCATCCTTCTGCAGCGTATATAAAGTTTTGTTTCTCTTTACAAATCCCATGTGCTTGCAAGACTTCTGGGATTGCTCCAGAATCAATTAGAAAAAAATAATTATTAATGTGGGCATTCTGAAATCCGCCACAGGGCCTAGGAGACCTGGAGCACACTCATGTGGAGACAAACACTGGCAGCTTGCCACTTGGCAAGGGAATGTGGGATCCTTAGCTGTGTACTGCCTCAGCTGCTATATGGATGTTAGAAAAATGCTGGTTGATAGATGAGCTGGTGGGAGTGCAAGCCCACCTGTATCCTAAAATATATGTGCGCTTTCCTTTATTTTTTTTTTCCAATCTGGGGAGAAGGGTGCTAGTGCTTTTATTTAGGGTAGCCAATGGACAAAGTTTGAAAACATTTTCAGAGTCTGATCTTTTTGGAAAATTCGGGGCTTGCTAGTCTTGCTAGCCAAGCATGCAGGCAGGGCTTTAGATTTCTCCTAGATTCTCTGTGAAGCTTCCATCTGCACCATTTCCCTACAACCAGGGATGAAAATAGTTTGTGTATCTAACATTTCCATTCATTGTTTTCCTCAAAGCTTTTTACTGGGGAAAAATATTTTTGATTGATTGCACTAGTTCTGCTCACTTTTTCTTTATTTACTGCTCCACCTTAACCCATTGTTTATTCCCCAGCAGCATATTGACTGACTCACCTGTTATATGCTGAATCAGTGATGAATGCTGTTTCTTTAAAGCAGCTCAAAAGAGGCAAATTGCATGAGCATTATGAGCCAGTTGTATGAAAATCCTTGGGTAAACATCATGTAAGTCAATGAACAGAGCCCAAAGTTGGCACATTTTCCTTTTAGGTAATGGATAACCCTACCTAAAACTACTGGAGTGTTCCCTCTGAACTAATAATGAGGAGGAAGCAAAGATCATACTTGGATTTAGTACAGCCAAGTGTGAGGGCAAGAGTTTTATTAAAGGAGTTCAAACAAAAGGGCAAGCATGACCAAGATGTTATGCCTAAGGATTTAAATTTAGTTTCCTGTCTAAGTATGCAGTGTCTGCCAAAAGACAAATTGTTTCCAGGGTAACATTCAAAAAGAGTGATCGTATATCCCTTCGAGCCAGGTTATAGAGCAGTTATATAGCTACACACCACCATGGTTTTGTGTGTGTGGCAAATTTTACATAGAACTGAGATTACTGATGTTATATTGAGGGGAATGATTTTCACAGGGTAGTTTTCTGCCATCTTGTCAGAGAAAAGTCACTAGCAAAGAAGGTATTACCCTGGATACTGCAGAGTAAAAGGACACATCACACTTGGTGAGCATTAAGTTTGGGATTTTCAAAGGTATTTAATTCCTCTTTTACTGGGGAGTTGTGTAGCCAATGACCATAAGCTCCATAAAATTCTACCCAAGTGCTCATAAAACTGAGGAATGGATAAAAAAGAAATTATGTAAAGCAGAAGACATGCAGAACCTCAACAGCCACTGATAATGCTGCATCCTTGGTTTCTGTTCTGTGATGAAATTGTTGTAAAATAGATAAACGATGCCATGATTTAGTGAGAACTAATGGGACCTGAATGTTCACCATTCTGCAAAAACCACTAGAAATCTGTCTTTAGGAATATTTCAGGCCTAACAAACTAAGCATGGGACTTTGAGTTTGGAACTCCTGAACTCTAAACCTGATTTTAATGTTGGCCAGATTCAGACTCCAAGGTCAAAAGGGACCATAGTGAACATCTCGACTGACCTCCTGAGTAACACAGGCCTTGGAATTTCCCTACAATCACTTCTAAAGCATATCTTTTAGAAAAACATCCCATCTTAATTTTAAAATTGTCAATGATGGTGAATCCATCATGAATGTTGGGAAATTGTTCCAGTGCTTAATTACTCTCACCCCTCAAAATCTTGCACCTTATTTCCAGACTGAATTTGTCTAGTTTCAATTCCCAGCCATTGGATCACATTATATCTTTCTCTGCTAGGCTTCACAGTCAGTTGTTAAAGATTTGTTCCCCATATAGATATTTCTAGACTGTAATCAAGTTACTCATGTTAAATACACTAAAGAGCTCAAACTATCACAATGGGTATGTCTACACTACAAGACAAAAAGAAAAACAAAACAAACAAACAAAAATGACTGCAAAAGTGAGTCTCCAATCTTAGAAATACAGACTTGGGCTCTTGCTACAGCCCTGGAGAAAGCTGTGTAGACATTTCAGGTTGAGATCTATCCCAACCCAGATTATCTACATAGCTGTTTTAAATACTGTAGCATAAGGCCTTTCAGCCTAAGTCTACAGACCTGGGCTCTGAGCTACACTGCTACATGTTTTTTGTTTGTTTTGCAGTGTAGACATAAGTTATAATGCACATTTCCTAATTCTTTAGTCACTCTCTTTGCTCCTCCCTCAACCCCCTCCAGCTTATCTACATCCTTCCTGAATTTTGGGCAGAAGAGCTGGACTCAATATTCCTGCAGTAGTTACACTAGTGTGAAATATAGTTACTATCATGGGGTATATCTTCACTGGAGACTTAGGTCAACTTAAGGAAGCTTCAGTCTATCTATCGACCCCTGCGGTCACTCTGGACTTTTATTACGTTGACTTAATTACTTTCTTAAGTCGACTTAATAACACCACCTCTTAAGGTTGACTTAACACTGAAGTTGGCTGTAGTAAGTTCACTGAAGCCAGTGTAGCCAGGGAATAGCCTTTAAGTTGAATTAATTGGCCTCCAGGCTCCCTCCCAGAGTTCCTGGCCACCAGCAAGGGTCAGCTTAGCACCTGCCAGTGAGGAAGCAGGCAGTTGACAGGAGTTTTCAATGTGAACACTCTAGAGTGACTTAACAAGGTCAACTTCAAGTCGACTTAAAGTCAACCTTGTTAAGTCAACTTAACAGTGCCTCCCATATAGACATATCCCTCCATACATTAACCAAGTGAGTCTTCACATAGACAGCTGCAATATAACTCAGCATCCTTTTGCTCCAAGAGGACAGGCTCCTTCCATCTGAGCTAAAGCAGAAATGCTTTACAAATGGATGTTTTCAGATGCAAAGTAGAAGTTCTTTGATTCTAAGAGCAAAGGGCAGCTATACACAGACTATCCAGTCCATTATAGTACTTACTACATCGCAGATGAGTTGCACAGAGCAAATAATATTTGTAAAGTGTTTTGAAGGTAGTGATTGTGTGTGTGTACGTGTGTGTGCGCGCGCGCGCGCGTGTAAATATACACCTATATGTATACATGCATATGTAAATGGTGTAGTAATTATAGCAACTGCTAATTGTTTTTGCCTTAGGAAAGGTATTACTAGTAGTTCTTTAAGAAGAAAAAGGAGAAAAACTTGCCAGCCCAGAGAAACTTTAAATTTAAATATAAACCTTGATCAGCTACAAAATGCACTGGGAGACCCAGAAGATGGTACAAGAAGTTATCCATAAGTTATAATATTTTGTTGCTGGAAGCATTTAACCAACATGGGTTAGCATTTGGGAATATCATGAAAGAAACAGATTTAGGGCAGGGGTGTCCAACATTTGGTAGGCTATAGGTTGGACAACCCAGATTTAGAGGATGGATTTGAATAAAGGTAGGTAGTGACCTGGGGTCATGGTATACAGAGGGAGCTGCAGCTTAGTAAATGATTTGGAAGGAATTACATAGATGAGAGTGGGAAGATGAACCTAAGGGAGAAGCAAGATTGGCATCTAGAGGCAAGCAAATGAGGAAGAAGGGAAGAGTATAAATATTATTTTTCAAATTGCATTCAGTTAGGACTCATGACAGATGGGAGAGGAAGCAGGTTGTCATTTGGAATGCCAGAACCCAGAAGGTTTTGGTTTGCATGTGTTATGCCAACAAATGCTGCAGAATCTGTTTTAGGCAGGCATCAGAAGAACCTCATGTGGCTTTCATGGAGGTTCAGTTTCTTCAGAAAAAAACAGTGCATAAAATTCCTCATGGCTGTGGGCAGTCAGCCCTTCTCCTCCTGTCTGCATCACCATCTACATTATATCAATGGATGTCTTTGAGTGTTAGAGCATAGCATGACCCTGTCTATAGTTTTCTATGCTTCCGGGGATATTACTGTAGGTGCTCTTCCTTCTGCAGGTCTTTGAGGATCCACCAAGAAGAAACACCTTTTAACCCCCTTCCATAAACATATTTCTTGTGTATGACAGGATGCATCCATGAACTTACAGAGGACAATGGGATCCAAGAAACAATCCTTGGATTCCTAGCTATGAACCTAATGAGAGGTTCTGCAGCAATCGCAGAGATCGCTAGCGACTCTGAACCAAGGATTTTGGTGCCTTGTCACTCTTCTGTCCTTGCTCAGTTATAAAGCTGAGTGTAGCAGAAGTGGGACAGGCAAAGTTGCTCTGGTCCACTTTCTTGTGTGAAGATGAGATGGTTTCCAGTCCCAACATGGAGCTCTTTGAGCACTGGGGCCAGAAGACAGGCAGGTAAGTCCCAGTTTACCTCAACCCATGTAAGAATAATGTTGTGGTGAGAGGGCTGCAGGAGACAGGGTGTGGTAAGTACCTCAACAGCCATTGTGTTGGCCCAGGTCCTCAGACTTTTGAAAAGCATGATGATATTCAATTTTTTCATAGAACACAAGCTGCCCCAAGTTATGGCTGGTTTTCAGTTTCTAACCTGTTCACACAGACTTCTATTAGTACAAATATTGAGCAGATGACTCTATACTAATTTTTCTGTATGCTGGATAATGAGGAAGAGGATACGAATGTAAATGCATGAATATGTTTTGAAATGTCTTTGGTACTTGATTCCTGAAGTAAGACCTGCCTTTAGAAACAGTCTTTGTGGGCACTAGTTCAAACCAGTTGCAAGCTGAGTGGAACTGGAAGGTGAGGAGAAGAGTGCCAGCTTCCTTACTGTGTGTTGTAGCCACCCTCTTGTAAATATCAAAATATCAACGTTCAGGTTTGCATTCTTGCTCTATTAGCAAAGTATGATTTCTCAGCTTGGGAGGTGGAGATAGCAGCACTGTGCACATTTTAAATACTGTAAACTCATGCCATCCTGCTTTATGGAACAGACTTATTTTTTGCCTTCTCAGGATGATTTAGACTTTACTGAGAGACACAATGTAAATTCTGAACAGAGGTTAAGATGACAATGACAGTTTGTAAATAATGAGATTGCTGCTCTTGAGAGAAGAAGTGTTCAAAGGATGTTATTGACTTAAAAAAATCTCTTTTCTCAGACTTCTGCTTGAGTGGGTAGGATTGGAGCAGAAGAGCAAGTTGTTTGGAGTTTTGCATCAGAAAGACTAGCATAAGCCACTGCAGCATCTCATAAAACATCTTGCAGCTGTGTGCAGACCTCAGGGTTCACAGATGCATGTGTATTATATTTCCTTGAAAGGGTCATGAGCTGAACTTTGCAATTTTGACACCCAGATACATCCAGAAAAGGTGAGGTATGCTACTTGTGATTTAGGTTTTAAAATTAAAACCTGCTGTGTTGTAGTGCTCATAAGACATATACATATATAAATGTCAATAAATAATTGCATTTGCCAGTCATTTAAACAAGACGTATGTGTACTGAAAATGAGCAACCATGTATTCATGTTTCTTTAGGTACTGCCCTTATTGGTGCTTCTTCACTTTTCTGCCATGTCCACTGCGTATCTGTGAGCTCCTAGGACCTGTCTTCAGGTTTTCTGTGAAGTGCTTGGCACTATTGTGATACTGTAAGATGATAATGGACTGAGAACAAGGGATAGGAGGGAGGTACTGTACACATATGCACCATAGCTTTGCTAATGCACTTTATACAGCTCCTATCCTCCCTGAACAAAGACTTTCAACTGCATCTCATTGTAATTTCTAAGTCCTCATCTACACTTGCAGCAGTTTTCAGCAGCAATCAATGGCTATGTTCACACAGGGAGGGCTTGTTTCGAAACAAGAGGTTTCAAAACAAGCTGTTTCGAAATAACTCTTCAAAACACCTTATCTCGAAGGACAAAAACAGTGTCCTCGAAAAAAGGGAGTGAAATAGCATGTCCACTGTGGACATGCTATTTCGCTTGGGGAGGGGATTGCAGGCACCCG
>ML682040.1:11571474-11707139 GCA_007922195.1 Podocnemis expansa | reverse complement strand
CCATGGCAGTTCTTATTTCGAAACAACCTCTGTTGTTTCGAAATAAGAAGTGTGTGTGAACATACCCGATGAGAGATACTCAAAGTGCATAAAATACCTTGCATATCTACTGTTGACTTATTAACTCCCACTTTTACCTCCCCCTACACACTGTGCTAAGGCAAATGGAAAAGCCATCCCATTGCCTTAGTACTATGCTACTTCCAGGGCTGCAGTTATTGATGTGAACTCTAGAGCAATTGAATGCATGTTGACAGACCTCTCAATTGAACCTGGAAGAGCACACTGACAGTGGCAATTTTGCCACTGTCCATATAAACATACCAAAGATGCTTCTTCACTTTCAAGCAATAAAATCTAGCTCCAAAATTCTGAAATGAGTTTAAAGTTAAAATAAGTTACAATCTAGAAAGTGAGTCACACTGCTATATGTCTATCACAGCAAAGCATAGCCGCTAAACATTAAATATGTTGCCTAACTTAAAATTTCACTATAAATTCAGCTCTTACCACCTTTCTTCTTTTCCAGTCACAGATGTTAAAAGCAAAATGCTGGCTTGATTTAACCAGAATCCTATCTTCTTTTTAAAAAATAGAAGCTGGTGGTGTGTTTTGTGACAGTTTTCATGTCAATAGAGTGCAAGTTAAGTTAGTGTTGTAACAATGTAAGAGCTGTGTGTGTGTGTTATGTGCAGTTGTTTGGCTCTGATCTGTGCTGCATCTGTTAGCAATGAAAAAAAGATTCTAGTACATAAAAATGTGTTTTCTCACACACAAAATTCTGGGCCACTTAAAGGTGAATGTTTTCATCAAATTTCTCCCTATCCTGTAATTTATAATCAGTGGAACTAGCATGCAGTGCTCTAAGACCATAAAACAGATAGAAAATAATAATTATGAAGGGGAAAGTTCTAATGTTTACCAGATGATAATCCAGCAGCTATACTTGTTCAGAATATGCATTAGTGACCCCTGTTACCTTCCTCAGCATCACAAAATGGAAGGAGATAATAAGATTATATGGCTATAGAGTAAGCAATCAACAGTATAACTGGGCAGAATTCTATTAATGCACTTGAATTTGTATTCTTAGGATTTATGCTTCAACCAGATGTTACAAGTAATGCTACCCTTACTCATGGTGAGTGCCATCTTACTCCACAAAGTAGCCCCATTGATTGTTCTGCTAATTATAAGTTACAGAATGTAGAGAAATTTGACGTTTAAAAGCTTTATTAATTTCAAGTTAAGCATGCTACCCTCTTCTGTGCCATGGAACATGAAAAAGAAACTTTGAAGAGGAGTTAATCAACTCAACTGTCTATTGAAGGGAAATTTCTTTGCAAGAGGCACCTTACCAAAGTTATGAAAATTTTTCTTGTGTAAAACACTGTGTAGTTTGTGGTTTATCTATTTGTGAGGTCAAGAATGTGGTTCTAGTAAAAAATGAAACAAACACAACTTGTAGCCTGCTTATTTGTTTCTCAATTGATCTGGTGTGTGTGTGTGTGTGTGTGTAAGTCTTGTCTACCTTTGGATTAGCATCTGTTTTCACTACCTTTTATTCATGCTAGTAGTTCAGGAGTTACACATTTTGAGAGAGTAAGCCATATGCTATTTTGACTTTGAACATCATCAAAAGAATTATTAACTAGGGGTCTGAGCTTGTATGAAGTCATACACAGGTATCAGATGTTCCATACTACCAGGAGTGAATGCTTACATTAGTCCATGAAGTTAAGGAGATATGGTTCTACATGTGGGTGCTGAGCATTTGAAAAATCTAGCCCTGATTTCTGAAAATCTAGTGCTAAATTCACATGTGGAGAAAATCGTTTCTCATGCAGTTGGACTACTCACATTCCCACAGTTGTGCACATATGTAAGTGTTTCCAGGATCATGCTCTAGATGCCCTTTGCTGAATTTTTGTTGTTAATGACACATGAGTCAGAAAGGAAGTGAAGGCTGAGGGAGATATGATTGCTCTCTATAAATACATCTGAGGAATAAACACCAGGGAGGGAGAGGAATTATTTAAGTGAAGTGCCAACATTGACACAAGAACAAAGGAATATAAACTGACCATCAACAAGTTTAGGCTTGAAATTAAACCAGAGTTTCTAACCACCAGAAATTCAGGAAATACCTTCCAAGGGGAAAAGGAGGGGCAAAAAGTACACTTTGCTCAGGATTGAGCCTGATAAGTTTATGAAAGGAACGGTATAATGAAATGATCTAAAATGGCATGTGGCCCCTCCGTTAGTTGCAAAAAGTCCCCAATGGCCAGATATGGGACATCAGATAGGGAAGGCTCTGAAATACTGGGAATTCTTCCTAAGGTGTCTTGCTGTCAGATCTTGCTGAAATGCTCAGAGTTCAACTGGTTGCCATATTTGAAGTCAGGAAAGACTTTTGTCTCAAGTCTGATTGGCAGAGAACCAGGGATTGTTTGGAGGGGAGGAGGCCTCTTCTGCGAGATGGAACATGTGGTCCTTGCTGGTTTAACCTAGTGTAAATGGTGTATTTGCTGCAACTTGAACTCTTCAAATAATTGATCTGAAGACTTCAGTAACTCAATCAGAGGTCAGAGCTCTATTAAAAGAGTGGTGGGGGGAAAGCAAGGAGTCTTGTGGCACTTAGAATCATAGAATCATAGAACCATAGGGTTGGAAGGGACCCCACGAGGTCATCTAGTCCAACCCCCTGCCAAAAAAAGCAGGACCACTCCCATTAGATCATCCCAGTCAGTGTTTTGTCCAGCTGGGACTTGAACACCTCCAGAGATGGAGATTCCACCACCTCCCTAGGCAACTTATTCCAATGCTTCACCACTCGCCTAGTAAGGAAGTTTTTCCTAATATCCAGCCTGGACCGCCCCAGCTGTAACTTGAAGCCATTGCTTCTCGTTCTGCCCTCTGTTACTACCGAGAACAGTCGAGCTCCCTCCTCCTTGGAGCAACCCTTCAAGTAGTTGAAGGTTGCTATCAAATCCCCCCTCAGTCTTCTCTTCTGCAGGCTAAATAAGCCTAGTTCCTTCAGTCTTTCTTCATAGGGCTTGTGCTCCAGCCCTTTGATCATTTTGGTTGCCCTCCTCTGGACTCTCTCTAATTTGTCCATGTCCTTTTTGTAGTGGGGAGCCCAAAACTGGACACAGTATTCCAGATGTGGCCTCACTAGTGCAGAATAGAGGGGAATGATCACATCCCTTGATCTGCTGGTAACACTTCTTCTGATGCAGCCCAGTATGCCATTGGCCTTTTTGGCAGCAAGAGCACACTGCTGACTCATATCCAGCTTCCCATCCACCATGACTCCCAGGTCCTTTTCTCCAGTGCTGCTATTTAGCTGATCACTCCCCAGCCTGTAGCAGTACATGGGGTTTTTTCGTCCCAAGTGCAGGATTTTACACTTATCCTTGTTGAACCTCATGAGATTCCTCTTGGCCCACTGCTCCAATTTGTCTAGGTCTCCCTGAATCCTGTCTCTGCCCTCTAGGGTGTCTACCGTTCCCCCCAGTTT
Source organism: Podocnemis expansa (assembly GCA_007922195.1). Classification (NCBI taxonomy): domain Eukaryota; kingdom Metazoa; phylum Chordata; order Testudines; family Podocnemididae; genus Podocnemis; species Podocnemis expansa. The sequence goes on along the minus strand of ML682040.1, from coordinate 11,703,619 downwards.
GGTATCATCTGCAAACTTACTAAGTGTGCAATCTATCCCATCATCCAGATCATTAATGAAAACATTGAACAGAACTGGCCCCAGGACCGACCCCTGGGGCACACCACTTGTTACTGCCTGCCAACTTGACATGGAGCCATTAATTCCTACGCGCTGAAACCGTTGTTCTAGCCAGTTTTCTATCCACCTTACAGTCCATGCATCTAACCCATACTTCCTTAATTTGCCAATGAGAATGCTGTGGGAAACCGTATCAAAAGCCTTGCTAAAGTCAAGGTATATCACATCAACGGCTCTTCCCGCATCCACAAATCCAGTCATCTTATCATAGAAGGCGATGAGGTTGGTCAGGCATGATTTACCCTTGGTAAATCCATGCTGACTGTTCCTGATTACTCTACGTTCCTCCAAGTGTTTCAGGATGGATTCTTTGAGAAGCTGCTCCATGATTTTTCCAGGGATTGAGGTGAGGCTGACAGGTCTGTAATTCCCTGGATCCTCCTTTTTGCCTTTCTTGAAGATAGGTACTATATTTGCTTTTTTCCAGTCCTCTGGCACCTCCCCCATTCGCCACGAGTTTTCAAAGATAATGGCCAACGGTACTGCTATCTCATCAGCCAGCTCCCTCAGCACCCTCGGATGCAGTTCATCCGGCCCCATGGACTTGTGCACATCTAGTTTCTTTAAGCAGTCCCTAACCTGACCTTCTGTCACCAAGGGCCTCTCTTCTTCTCCCCAGTCCCCCGTACCTAGTGTAGTGGGCTGGGAGCTGACCTTGCTTGTGAAAACTGAACTAAAAAAAGCATTGAGCACTTCAGCTTTTTCCTCATCCTCTGTCACGAGGATGCCTGCCCCATTCAGTAAGGGACCTACACCATCCCTGATCCTCTTCTTGTTATTGATATACTTGTAGAACCCCTTCCTGTTATCCTTCACATCCCTTGCTAGTCGCAACTCCATTTGTCCTTTGGCTAACATTTATTTATCGCATGAGCTTTCATGAGAGAAAATCCCACTTCATCAGACCTTTTGAAGAGGGTGAAGTTCTGTGACTTATGCTATGCAAGGAAACAAACAAGGACTCCTGTGGTACTTTGAGACTGACAAATTTATTCATTTCATGAGCTTTCATAGGAGAAAATCCACTTCAAAGCATCTGATGAAGTGAGATTTTCTTCCATGAAAGCTCATACAATAAATAAATTTGTTAGTCTCTAAGTGCCACAGGACTCCTTGCTTGTTTTACTGAATTAGACTAACACGGCTGCCCCTTTGGAGCTATGCAGGAAGTCACACAAGCTGGTCACAATGGTCTTTTATGTACTTAAAGTCTATTAGACCATTCTTTCAGATTGCAGGGTGAGTTTGAAGGACTGTTGGGGGAGGGGAATTTCTTTTGATTTGTAAACTGAGCAGATTTGAAATAATAAATAAGGAACCCCATAGTGTCATTTTTTCAATTACCCTTAGTGAAATCTGAATGTTAATGTTTACAGGAGAGTTGTTTTACTTTACATGTTCATTTAAACTTCATCAGTAGCTATTATTTGACACTGTAGCTTTTTTCCTATAAATAAAATTATAATGTAACTATAACTATTTGTTAAATTGTGTAAGGAGAAGATTAAATATCTCTTTCATCATACATTTTTCCCTTCTAGAACCTGGTCCTTGCAGTCTACTATTCATGCCAGACATTCAGGCTTTGCTTAGCTTAAGCTATTGAGTATAGTTTTGATGCTGTTACTTTGGAAATCTGTAGCAACTTCTCATTGATTTTAGTGGGCTTTGAATAAGAATCTAGATTCAGGACCAGATCGCCCGTAAATTGTAGTGATAAAGCTAAGGTTCAGAGCTGATACTACTCTCTACTACTACTCAGCAGTATTACTCACTACTACTACTACTACTACTACTCATTACTATTACTACTACTCACTACTACTTGCTACTACTACAGTTATTCAGAAAGATACTACTCATCCGCTTCCATGTAGGTCTATGCTCGACTACCTCACTGAACAAAGGCCTGAATTTCCAAAATATTGGAGTTTCATATTCAGTGTTTTGACTTTGTCTACAAAGGATTGGAAGAATATAAGAAAGACCATACTGGGTCAAATCAAAGGTCCATTTAGCCTATTATCCTGACTTCTGACAGTGGTCAATGCCACGTGCTTCAGAGGGAATGAACAGAACAGGTAATCATCAGCTTGTTTTTGCGGACTAGGTTAACACAGATACCCCTTTGGAACTAGGTGATCATCAACTGATACATCCAGTTGGCCATTCTCTACCTCTGGCAAGGAGCAATCATGGAGCTCTTTCAGTCTGGGAAAAGATTTAGGGAAAAATTGTGTGGTGACAGGAGAGACGGAGTCCATCACTTTTGGGTTTTTATCTACCAGACTTAGGAATCATTTTTGTATTAATTAAATAATGTTGTACAAGAACTGATCCGACCCTGCTTTCAGCAGAGTTGGTGGAATCTTCAGAATTCAGACTTAGACCTCAACTACCACAAACTTAAAGAGTGTTTCAATCTGGGAGGTTGGTACATGCCTCATAGTAGTTTCCCACGTGTGCAAGCACATTTAATATTTTTTGTATCTCATGCTATATAAAATATTTAATGTCTTTTTGTTTTATTTTATTTTAGTTTAGCTTATTGTTAAGGAGAAATGCTTTATTGGAATTGGCCTGTAACTATTTTACAATATCCTACCAGAGTGACATTACCTTCCTCTTTAGGGTAGGGTAGAATCACACAAAAATGCACAGGTATAAAATAAACAGCTAATTTTTGGCATCTGGCACGTTACTGTATGTGAATATATTGAACTGACATGTGGGTAACTGGAGAAGGGTGAACTGGTTCAGCCTAAATGAAAATCAGCTCCAACCTTTGCTCTTCCCAAAAGCAACCTAACCTAAACCTTCTTTTTTTTTAGTTTGGATTGGTTCACCGAGATCAGCTGTTGCATCTGTCAGCTGGTGGCCAGACACTAGAACAGACATAACTAAACAGGACATTCCCTCATCTAGAGGTTAAATATACCTTGTGCATTCCCTGCCTGTTACTGCAATTGAGATGCCAGTAAGGATTTTTATAGTCCAAGGTCTGTCAAAGTGAACCAAGGTAGCTTCCCTGCAGCAGCTAGAGACTAGTTAAACCAATAGTGGCTGAATCAGTCTCAGCTAGAGATTCCTCTGTGCATATTTTATAACAGCACAACTCTCAGCAAAGCTCAGCCTAGGATATTACCTCATCCTACCCTCATTCAAAATCTGGTGTTGAATCTAAACATTCCCTGTCACCACTCAGTTTGGCCTTGCTGCTTCTGTCTTAAAATTTGCTAGTTCCTCAGGATTTTTCTGCTTTGCCAAGCCCTAGCATGCAAAATTCAGCTCTGAAACCCCTCAACTCATATTGCTGTACCATGTTCTGGGACTTCAGTGATGTGCTGTGTATACAGAGAAGTGATTAGATGGGGAAATGCAGATGGATAGGAAATGTAATTAGAGCCTCTGGAATGGGGGTGGGGGCCCCTCCTGAAAATCTCGCTTGCTGTAAAAGGGAGTGAATTCTTGCCCTTGCTCTAAGTTTGTGTTGCACAGCAATTTGCTTTAGCATTTATTTTTTGTACCCAGTTGTCAACCTGATCCCACCTTAGGCAATAAATTTTCTGATTACATTTGGTTACCATACTTTTACACTGAACTTTGATGACAGCAAAGAGGGTTTCAGAATCAGAGGAAAAATTAGAGTAATAGAAAAAGATTTGTGATGCACAAATAAAACCAAGAGGCTGCTAAAAAGGGTTAGACACTTACATTGCCAATGAGAACTTGGGACAACTGCTAAATAGACAGAATATAAAATCACATGTTTCATATATGTCTGTGAGTGGGGGGAGGGATAACTATCTCTTTCAGAGTAGATGGTAAAGCTCTTTACAAAGGAGGTCAAAATCATTATCCCCATTTTTCAGGTGATAAAACTGATGCACAAAGAGAAGAAGTGACCTACCAAAGGTCACCCAGAAGAACAGCAGCAGAAGCAGGAATAAAACCTCAATCTCCTGAACTGCAGTGCAAACCTACAAAGATGCCTTCAGCTTCTCTTCAAAACAGATTGGATTTCAGGCACCCAATTTGTATTTTTCCTTATGAAAAAGTGAACATGAAATATACATTCTCAGAGATAAATAAGTCATTCTAAATGTAAAAGGTAATGCTGCAGTTCCTTCCTAATTAAGATAGCATAAATGGCTCCCTGGATGACATTTTATTTATGCCAAACTGTGGACTGATTATGTGTAAATGAGGTTTTTATATCATTGCAACAGGAAACGTATTTCCATGCTCCATGTGTCAGAGCAGTAAGACAACTGGAATGGCTTTGTAGAAACCTTGTTTTCAGACAGGCTGTGCCCATTTCTTTACTGTTTGTACAAACCCAGCTCAAACTTTTCCTTGCTGAGACAGTCTTTGTCTGTAACAGAAATCAGCTACTGCTGATGTTCATTCCCTAATGATCACATGACACAGAAACCATGATTTCCATCTGAACCTTTGAGTGAATAACAGAACTCAGAACTATCTGCATTGAAGCTATAGACCTTTTCCACATTAGCAACTCACTGGAGAGGTAGAAGCCTCGTAAAGTTTTTTTTTGAGAGTGGGGAGAAGATTCTGATTCCTTTGTGCTTGTTTGGTAGAAACGTATAAGCAATTTAACTGAACTTAACACTAATGCCTCTGGAGTAAGATACTATTCCATGTGAAACAAACAAGGAGTCCTCTGGCACTTTTAAAGACTAACAAATTTATTTATCTCATGAACTTACATGGGAGAAAATTCCACTTCATCAGATATTTGAAGATGGGTAACTTACAGAACGGGAGAAAATAACATGGGATTTTCTCCCACAAAAGGTCATGTGATAAATAAATTTGTTAGTCTTTAAAAATGCCACAGGACTCCTTGCTTGTTTTGCTGAACTAGATTAACACGGCCACCCCTTTGGAATCTGTATAACAATTAACTATCAAATTGACCTCCTCTTGACTACTGCTGTATATCCATGACTTCCCCATCTTCAAGCATCTAACAAGTAGGAAAGCTCATGTGACAGACAAATTTGTTATTCTGGAGAAGTGCCACGGGATTCCTTCATTCGTTATTGGAATAATTCTAATTCATGTATGAGAAAAGCTCCTTGGTGAAAGAAGAGAGAATGAGGGAGCAAGTCAAAACCAGGCATCATTAGGCAGAATTCCTGGTTTCTGTTTGAAACCACTACTACTGGAATCACCTGATGGCTTTTTGATAAGAGAGAGATGTTATAGATTTCATCACTTTGGAGGTACATAGTCAGATTATCAGTCCTTCTTCCACTGCTTTGTCATAAGCGTTCAATGATGCAAGCTCACACATTATGCTGTAGGAAATACATATACCAGCTTTTCATATATTCAACCAAACACAACTGTTTAAAACAGTTTTGGCAAAATAAAAAAAAAAGCTTCTTTTTTCCCCCATAAAATGTATTGGTTTATACCATGACTGTGGGCTTTTTAGTGGAAAAGGCTGTTTTGTCCATTTAGTTGATTATTCTAGCCATATTAATGGATTGATACATTGCATTCTTCTGCTGAGGTTTTTAAAGTGGTTTAGTAACATAAATTAAGTCTTACAATGCAATGGTATGTGAGATAAATTTTATTATACCCAGTTTACAGAAAGGTAATCAAGGTGAAAGAGCAAATCAGTCATGGAGTTTAGAGGAGAACCCAGGAATGTAGACTCCAATCCCCTAATCAAATATGAACAGGAGATCTCTAGTATGTGCAGCCTAGTTAGAAAGGGTTCTATGTTTCAGAGTCACCAGTTAAGAATTCAACATTTATTAAAATTTGCTCTTGAGGTATCACCAGTGAAACCTGAGAAATCACAGTTAGTTCTCATTCCAAATATAGGGAAATATGGATTTGAATACAGGTAGTCCTCACTTAGTGACCGGGTTCCGTTCCTGAAACCCGGTTGATAAACGAATTGGTCACTAAACGAGGAGCAGCCCTTACCGGTATTTCAGGCATAATGTACTTTACTGGTAGTGGGTTTTTCAACCATCTGTAGATAGTTTTAATGTCACCTTTGCATCATTTATAACATTTTTAATATATATTTTAAATGTTTTAAGCTCTAATGTACTGAACTTAGTTTGCATAGTGTACTGTAAATATAGGTAATCTGAGAGAGTTGATGCGAGTTCTCGTACATTGCCATAATACCAACTCATCAGAGAGCCGGTCATAACTCTGAGGGGTCACTAAACGAGTAGGTCACTAAGTGAGGACTAGCTGTATTTTAAGCTGTACATACTGTTAGAGTCTGTGAGAAGGTGATATCACTTAAAGCCAACTTCCCTCTTTGTGTCTCCGATTCATCACATCATATCTTAAATGGTAAGCTCTTATGAGCAGGGGCTATGATTCTGCATGCGTTATATAGTATCTGCACAGCAGTGCCCAAAATCCTTCAGTGGATTCAAATCCAACAGCCTTCTATACCCTGAACAATGTCACATAGCTCCACTATCAGAGGATATCTCCACATTTTGCAGAGAGGGTGTATATTTTCTCTAACAACATCTTTGTGATCATAAAGGAGGGAGCTAGGTTTGTCCTCTATGTATTCCAATAGCATTATAAAAGTACATGGCCATTTGCAAGTTGCAGAATAAAGCACAGTCCCTGCCCTGAAGATCTTACAGAGTGAGGGCAATTTACAATACTTATTGAGACAAAACTCTCCTTGATTTGACTCAATCTATCTACTTGTTTAGCTTTGCATAGTGAAACAAAGATGAAGATGGCCAGCATCCAATTCTCATTTAGCATAATGCTGTAGGCTCTGTGGGTTCATGTGGTAGTAATAAAGAGCAGAATATGGACTTTTGCTGAGTGAAGCCACAGTTCACTTTAAAGTAATAGATTTTAAGGCCAGAGGTATCACTATGATCACCTAAGCCTTAGTCTACCCTTATCAGACTTTTCAGTGGCAGTCAATGGGAGATACATTAGGTACGCAAAATACCTTGCATATCTGCTGATGACTTTCTAAGCCACAGAGACACACTAGGGGAAGCTGACTGCAAACAGCTTGCGGTTGGCTTTCAGCAACTCCAGTTATGGGGCTGGAGTTGCTGAAGCGATTTCAGGAGCAATTCAGTGAGTTCACGCTCACTGCTGAATTGCTCCTAGAAGATCATGCTGACGGTGGCGATTTTGCCACCATCTGTATAGACATACCCTAAGTCTATCCTCCATCATAGCACAGGCCAACACAGTTCATAGATTAATTCCTGCAGCGGAGATAATTTTTCTTTCACATTATCAAAGTCAGTGCTCTCAGGCTCAAAAAACTGTAGCTGATCTAGAGATAGAAGTGATGGGACTATGTTATTTATTCAGTTATAGAATCATTGAAACTGGAAGGGACCATGAGAGGTCATCGAGTCCCCTCCCCTGCATTCATGGCAGGACCAAGGACTCTGGAGAAACAGCAAGAATACAGGAATAGAGATCAATTTTATCTTTTCAAATTTCTCTTGTCTTATGATAGCAGTGTTTATGATCTGTCCCATAGTTACTGCATTCTCTATTAGTAACACCTTTCATTCTTTATTTGATGTCTGCCATGTGTTGGGCAGTACTTGAACTATATAGTGTTTTTTCTCCACAGTTGGACAATTAGCTGTCAGAATGCAGGCAGTTTTAGAAACAGTATTTCAAACCATCAGTAGGAAAAGTACCATGCTGATACAAAGCTGGATCAACACAAAGACATGAGGGATGGATTTTGCCTATCCATACAATAACATTGAGTGACAGTGAAACAAGCAAGATGGTGGTGTGATCTGAGAAGGTTCTTAAATAAAAGCAAATGGGTCTTCTGAATAATTTTCTGGATTTTTTTTTAAATGAAAAGTGACATATCTGACATGAATGGGGGAAAAAAAAACAAAAACAGAAATAAATTATATTTATTTGTTTTTGCCTGGTTGGGAGGTGAGCAAAAAGGGAAACGTCACTAATTGCAGAGCCAAAGCCGTCATCTAGTTATTACTGGTCAACACCTGTACTTCCACTGTTTTGTGTCTGCTGTATGAAAGCAGGTCTGTTCAATATACAAGCAGGGAATATGAAAGCTATGTCTGAAGCCACTGCCTTCTGTTTGTGCAGGCAAGAGGTACAAAGCAAACATTAAGCAGGCATACCACTGTATACCTGATCAGCATCTGCTTCATGTCTGTAGTTCTCGTATATTTATTTTATACCTGTTCCAGGGGCTGTCCCCCTCCCACCCTCTTTTTTTTCTTTTTCCTTTTTCTCTTGCTCTCCCATCTTTTGAGAGTTTTGCTTAAACTAAAGAGGCTGGGAAGCAAAGCAGTTCTCTCAACTGCACTGTGATCAAGATGTCACTTGAACCAAAACCCCAAACAGGCCTGGAGAGACCATCTAAACACCAGTCAAGCTATCCAACCCCACAATGGCTGTGTTCAGATGAGAGTTTTATTTTGAAACAAAAGCCGTTGTTTTGAAATAAAATTTCTTATGTCCAGACGACGTACCGTTATTTTGAAACAACAGGCCCCGCTGTTTCGAAATAACAGCAGTTGTTCCAAAACAGTAAAACCTAGCAGGAAATCGAAATAGCTGTTGTTTCAAAATGGTTGTTTCAAAACAACGGCATTCGGACATGTTGTTTCAAAACAACGGCTATTTCGCTTCTGGCTTGGCTTGACCTTGTTCCTCCTAGGGTGCTCTGGGCTAGGAAGTGCCTTGCCAGCCTGGTGCCTTGTGCCAGCAGGCTTCAGGCAGCATGGCACGGGCTTGGTTTTCTGGGGCAGAGGGGCAACGCCGGGCCCATGTGTGGTCCAGGGAGGAGACCCTCTGCCTCCTCAGGATCTGGGGCAGTGATGGCATCAGGGCCAGGTTCTGGGCATGTCATCGGAATCTCGACGTGTACCAGGACATTAGCGAGGCCCTGTCTGCCGAGGGGTATGAACGCACCACCGAGCAGGTGCACTTGAAAGTTAAAACCCTGTGGCAGGACTACGCCCGGGCCAGGGAGGCGAGGCGGCTCCATGGGGCAGCAGCTGCCACCAGCTGCCCCTTTTACCAGGAACTCCATGCCTTCCTGGCCCAGGAGCTCAGTGGCCTGCCTTTGCGGCCAGTGGACTCTGTGGAGCTCTGTACCCTGGCCACATCATCCCCAGAGCCGGAGGGGGCTTCCTCTGACCCCGAGGAACCCCTGGATGTCGGAGACAGCAGCTGGCCCAGCACTGCTCCACCAGCTAGTCCGGAGCTGATCCCTGCTGGGGAGGAGCATGCCACCAGCCCTGAGGAGGAGCTGTTGGGAAAAATTTACTGGTTTATAAAGGTATGTTCTCCTCCCCAGAAGTGGGAGCTTTATGTTCCTTGTATTGTGTTTACTGTTATTGTAACAGTTAAGTGACCTGAGCTCTAGAGGGTGCTGGAGAGCAAGTCTGCCTGGCAACTGGTGATGCGGGCTCCCTGGTCAGATGGACAGGAGCCTTGGCAGGCAGCCAGGAGTCTGTGCTCTGCCCAGCAACAGGGTCAGAGAACTGAAGGCAGTCTGCCTAGCGACAGGGGCCGTGTGCAGACTGTAGAGAGGGCCGTGCGCACACCTTCTAGAACCCTCTCCACTGAACCCTGTGGAACCTGGTTTGGGCGCGAAAGCTGTGGCTTTCTGATTGGTTGGCCGGCCAGGTACTTAAGCTAGGGCTCAACGGTTGCTCGGGGCTGTTTAGCTGTTGGTTCGGACTGTGGCGGAGAGGCGTGAGGTTCGTTCCTGGATCTTTGGGTGCGCTCCCTTGGCCACGTGGCAGGAGCTGTAAGAGCCGAGATCCGAAGAAGAGATTCTCCAGAGGACCCCCTTTTGGATTTAGGAGCCCTGAGCACCCTGGGACTCTGCTGGTCTCTCTGAGCCTTTGGTCCCTGGGATCTGAGGTTCAGTGAGAGCAGGGTGAGTCAGGCTCCGAAGAGGACGCCGAGGGATCGCATCTGGGAGCCGGAGAGGGCATCGTGGACCAGGAGGGAAGGAGCCGTCGTCGTGCCGGAGGGAAGAAGACCAGTCCCCGAAGGGATAGGGTCCCCGCGTGGCCCTATTTGGACTTTGCCCAGGGGTAAATGCACTATTGATTAAGGACCCAGGCTACCAGCAGCCCAGAAGAAGATGGTCCAAGTCAGGTCTATCCGGACGGGAGACGACGCGGGAGCAGACAGTCCACCGAGGGACCCGGAGCAGCACCTCGTGGGAGTTGGGTCCAACGCCATTCCAGTGAAGAGAAACTGTGAGGCGTTGGGACTGTGGGGACCTCAATTGAGAGAGAATCTCTCTGTCTGGTGGGGTAGGGACGTGGGTCCAACCCCACTGTTGGGTACTCGAATTTCTGTTATTTGGTGTGTTGTGGGAACTGTGTTTTAAATAATTGTTTGTTGGGGATCCGGTGGGAGGTTGAGGGTGTGTTTTAATAAAGCTGTGTTCTTAAAATCCTCAACCTGCCTCTTTCTTGACTGCATCTGTGGTAGGAGCCAGGGGTTGACAGATGCCCCAGGTGAATAGGGCTTGCCATTCAAATTCTTTTCCAGTAACAGAGCCACTGGATGAGGAGGAAGCCATCCTGGAGGGGACATCACGGTGGACATCAGGCATCCCAGTCAGTGAGTGTTCTCCCCCCCAAGCAGGGAGGCCCAGCTGTGGAAGCCATGGGGCCCCAGGGAGGCATAGCCTTGGGACGGTGGGGCTCAGGCCCGAGGGTGGGGTGCACAGGCTGTCCCATGGGTGTGGGTGGCAGGGAGCCATGTGCACACAGGGTCCCAGGTCCAAACATAACAGGGGTCCCTCAAGACAGGGGCGGCAATAAGATGACGTGGCAGCATACAGGGCAGAGAGCCTGCAGCCAACACTGCTGGCACATGGCTTTGGGAGACTTCCTGGACCACATGCTGCCGAGGACAGCCCACCACTGTGGGCCACGAGGCCACATGCCCCCTGAGTGCAGTGTACACAGCACACAGATTGGGAAACCTGCTGGCTGTCAGGGCAGGGCTGTTTGCAGCTCACAGGCTGCACACACCATGCCTGTAGCCTGACAGTAACTGTTCTCCCTTCTGCCCTGCAGCTTGTGCGCCCACCCACTGGCCTTCCCTCAGGAGCCTGCCGACCACAGCCCGTTGCGGGAGGTGAGCCCGCCAGACCTGGGATGACATCCTGGCCAGCCTCCTCCACCTTGGCCAGAGGGCCAAAAACTCATCCCGGTCCTGGCATCTGGAGCAGGGCAGGCAGCAGGATGCGACCATCTGGCAGCTCCAGCACGCTGCGGCCGCAGATGACCATTTCACGGCCACCATGAAGCGCCAGGTAGTGGCGATGAAGCAGCAGGCAACCACACTGGAGAACCTCCAGATGGTCACCTGCCAGCTTGCCACCTGCCTTGCCCCCCCAGATCAGGAAGGATCTGCCCCTCAGGACCCCAGCAACCCTCGCCGCCAGTGCCCCTGGACCCGGGGTGGCCTTGAGGAAGGCCATGGGGCTGCGGGGCATGCCCCAGGGGTGCCTCCCTCCTTATATGCCCCCTCGGTTGTCCCCAAGCCCCATCTCCTAACCCAGTTTAGTGCCCCCTGTTGTGCCCCCACCCACACCGCCTGACCGAGTTTAGTGCCCCCTGTTGTGCCCCATCCCCTGACCCACAAAAGCCCCCCTGTTGTGCCCCCACTCGACCCTTCCTGCCTCCCAAGCTTCGCCTTCCCTAGTCCCTGTAAATAAACCAAGTTCACCCATGTTAATAGTTTGAGTTCAGTGTTTTATTGGGTTGGGTTCAGAGTGTGGGTCGGATGGATGGGGGCTGGCTGTGGGAGAACAGGGGAGCAGGTGGTGTGATGGGGCAGGCCTGGCCCTCAAATGTCCTCCTGGACAAACAGGTCCCTCAGTGCCTCCCGCACTGCACTTGCTCTGGGCGGCAGTTGCTCCTTCGGGGCCAACACCTCTGGTTGCTGAAACCGGGCACCAACGAGCTCTGCCTCAGCCTCCCACATGGTGGGTACTGGCTCGCCCTAGAGCTCACAGAGGTTATGCAGCACCACGCAGGCACTGATGACCTCTGCGATTCTGTCCTTGGCGAGGTGCAGGCGTGTGAGGAGACACCTCCAGCGGGCCTTCAGTCTGCCGAATGCCCGCTCAACCACCTGGCGGCAGCGGCTGAAGTGGCGGTTAAAAAGCTGCTGTCCAGAGTCCTAGGGTCCCGTGTAGGGGCGCATGAACCGGGGCGGAGGGGATAGGCCGCATCTGACACAATGAGGACAGGCACCTCGACTTCCCCAATGGTGATATTATGGTGGGGGGGGGAAGAAGGTGCCCGCTTCCACACGCCAGTACAGGGAGGAGTTGCGCAGAGCCCTGGCATCGTGTGCCCTCCCTGGCCATCCGACGTAGCAGTTCTGAACGATGCCCTGATGGTCCACAAGGGCCTGCAGGATGACTGAGTGGTGTCCCTTCCTGTTCCGGTACTCAGCTGCCCGGTGCGGTGGGGCTTGCATGGGGATGTGGGTGGCATTGAGTATCCCCCCGCAGTTGGGAAAGCCTAGGGCAGGGAGGCCGGCGATGGTGTCCTGCAGCACTCCCTGGATGATGAGGCATGGCAGCAGGACCGTGTTGATGGCGTGGGCGACCTGCAGCAGCAGTTCCTCGACGGTGGACCTCCCGATGCTGAAGAGCTGAGCAATGGACCTGTGGGACTTGGGAGTGGCCATCTTCCAGAGAGTGATGGCCACTCCCTTGTCCACAGGGACGGCTGCCCTCATCACCATGTACCTTCGGTGCAGGACTGGGGTGAGCTTGGTGATGAGGTGAATGAAGGTCCCTCTGCTAACCTGGAGGTTCCTCCTCCTGCACTTGTTGCTCCAGGTTCGCTGGAGAACCTGCTCCCACAGTCTGTGCTGGCACCTAGTGCCCAGATGGGCTGTGGCACAGAAGGGGGACGGGGATCTATCGGTGCTGTGAGGGCCACTGAGACGATGGTCTGGGGCACAGCTCTGGGCTCACTGGACACAGGAAAAGTGTGTCCCACAGCAAGGCAGCACCCTGCAGGCTAGCAGCGGGTCTACCAAGTGCTCAAGGATGGTGTGGGAGCCAGGGAGCATCCCTAGCCCTCTCTCTCGCAAGCTCTCGGGCGTCACAATGGACAGGGAGGGGAGGTCAGTTTGTGCTTTTAGGCGATTGGCTGGCAACCTGGCTGCCAACATGGCCGGCAACATGGCCCAGCGAGCTGGCAATGTTGCCACGCCTCCCATGCTACCCCTCTCCTGAAGCGAAATAGCACGTCCACACACAGGGTATGCTATTTTGCTTTGAGGGCTTCCCTTAATCGAATTAACATTTTCTTAATTTGAATTAACTTATTTCAAAATAAGGACTTTATTTGGAAATAACTCATTTCGAAATAACTTATTTCAAAATAACAGTTTATGTGTGAACATAGCCAATGAGTATTAACAGTGTTATTAAGCTCTTAGGAAATTAATAACATTCTAGCATGGAGGGATATGTTTCTCAGTATGTATTTTACCTGTTATTGACATTTATTTAGAGTGCCTGGTATTTTACTAACAGATCCCTCCCTCCCAAAGAGTTTATAAACTAAGGGCTAGATTCTATTTATAAGTGGTACTAAGAGATTACCCTGGGTATAAACCCTCCTCTGCACGTCCACTGTGTTCAAAGAGGAGTTATAGGGAGCGATGAAAGGTGCAGACTAGTACCTATTTGCAATACTGTTAATAATTACTACCCCTTCTCCTCAGTACCAAACAATATGTCTCTTTCTTCCTATAAGACTCACTTCTACTACATGGCTACCCCTTTGGATCTTGGTTACAAGAAATTAGCCCTTTAGCTGAGGTTAACAAAGGGGAAATTAGAGATGCATGACATTTATATTTTCAAGGAGTTATAGATAAATGTTGATTTTATATGCTTTCTCTCTCATCCCCTGCCTCTACTCATTTTATCTGCTCCTTGGGTTGTTAGACTGTCTGTTCCATGAATGAGAGCCTTCATTCTTGTGTTAGTATGGACAGAACCTAGCACATTGTAAGATTGTCTGGGAAAACAACAATAATGATATTTATGACAAAGAAACAATGTCAGTCATACTAGTTACTGGAAATGTCTGTCATTTTGTCTGGAGCTCTCTATGGGTATGTCTACACTGGAGCCTTAGGTTGACTTAACCTCCCTTAAGTTGACCCAAGGAACTCCACAGCCAAATTGGGATTGGATTAAGTTAATTTAACCACTTGCTTAAATTGACTTAATAACACCAGTTCCTAAAATCGACTTAAGAGTTAAGTCAACCTAGGAGCCGGGCCCCAAACTTGGGCCCTGCCCCGGGGCGCAATATGGCTCTGGCACCCCAATCCAGCCTGAGGGCCTTGATCTGGCTCCTGCCACCACCAGCAGGCGGCTCGGAGCCCAATCCAGCCCTGAGCCACCTGCTTCAAGCGGCAGGGGGCTTGGAGCCAGATTGGGTTCCAGGCTGCTTGCTGGCAGCTGCAGGAGCTGACTTTGATTCCCCTGCTGCCTGTGGCAGGCAGCTTGGGGTCAGATTGGGCTCTGAGCTGCTTGCCAGCAACAGCAAGAACTGGCTCCAAGCCTCCTGTGCCTGCGGCAGGCAACTTGGAGCCTGATCCAGCCCCGAGCCGGCTGATGAAGCACCCGGAGCCAGATTGGAGCCCTAGAGCTGGAACAGGCCCCAGGGTGGTGCAGGGCCCCTAGGCATGTCTAGCAGTGTAGATATAGCCTTAAATTAACTTAACAACATTGACTTTAGGTTAACATAAAGTTGACCTTGTTAGTCGACTTAACTGAGACCCCCAAACTGCCTGATTCTCATTCGCACAGAGCCCTCTCCCACACAAGACTCCTCTCTGGGTGACACTCCCGGTCTTAGCCCCAAAGACAACAGCCCCGGTCACTAGGTGGGGCAGGCCACCACAGACTCAATAGCCCCAGCCCTGGATGTAGTGGCTGGCCTAGAGGGGCAAGGACACTGTGTGAGCCTTGCAGCAACTCAGGCGTGGCGGTCAATCACTCCATGCAGTCAGGCAAACCAAGGAAAGGGGGTTGAGGAGGGGGATGCAAGTCCACCCATTTCCACTGCATGCCAGCCCAGGGCCCAACCCGTGACTGTGTGTTCAGTCACTGGGCCAGTGGAACTCCTGCCACAAAGCACTGGCATGAGCAGTTGTACAGCAACCTGCTCTCCCTGAGGTTCTTCCTCCTGCCCTGGGGCTTGGGTACCTGGTTCCACAAAGGGCAGCATGTCTCTGTGTCCCCCGAGTAGATTGCCTGTGGGATCCCCCTGAAACCCTCTACGTCCATGGGTGGAAGGTCTGGGAATTCCTCTAGCCCATCGGCGGGGGGCAACACCTTCAGGTCCTGGCATTTGCACACTGCCAGTGGCTCCTCCTCAGCCGATGGAAGCACCTCTAAGTCGCAGGAGCTGTAGGCTTCAGTATCTTTCACTTCCCCTAGCTCTGAGTTGGCCTCGGCATAGGGGAGCCAGTTACAGCCCTGGCAGGCCTTGGGGTACCCTCTCCAGTCTTCAGCCTCAGGCTTGCCTTTCTAGTCGCTGGGCCCTGGGAGGCTGGGTGGGCCGTAGGGCTGGCTGACTGGAGAGGACGGGGTTGGCTGGCAGGTCTGGACCCAGTCTTCTCCAGCTTGCCACCTCTGGGCAGGCACATCCTGCCCCTTCGGCAGTTCAATCTTTACTGGGCTGCCAGCCTGGGCTTTTATACTTCCCCTTCCTGGCTGGGTCCCGCCACTCTGCTTCTGGAGACTGGGGCCTGCAGTTCCCTTGTCTGAGCCAGAGGGATGTTCAGGCCCTGCCTCAAGCCCAGGCTCTGAAGGCTGCCATGGCCCCTTGCTTCAAGGCCTTTGCGCAAATGAGAATCAGATTTAAAAAAAAAAAAAAAAGTCCAAAGCTCTCCTCAGAGTAGGTGAAACTGAACGAACTATAGAGGATGAAGAAATGGGAAAAAGATGATTGCTTATGGATCCTGACATAAATTGTTCAGAAGCTCCTAACTTGCTTTCCAAACTTGGGCATTTAGAAGCTAAACTCCCGTTTACGTTCAGTAAGTGTTACAGTCTTAACGTAATTCAGGTGCTTTTGAAATGTTAGCACAATGCTTTTTATCCTGATAATTTTTTAGGCCCAAATTTAAAACTTTTGTAATGGTGGTTGAAAGTGTGATTATTTATGACACTCTTATACTTGCAAATTTCAACAAAGATGTGTTTTTGACAGGATAGCTTCTTTTGTTTAGGAAACTCGTATACTATTCCAGGAAAAACAGTCTTTTGTAAGTATCAGGTGCACTAGAAGGATTTGCTGATATAGATTGTTAGATTTGTAGATTTAAAAGTTAAAAGGGACCAACATGTCCATAGTCTGATCTGCATGATGCAGATCACAGAACCCCATTTGTTAGTCTTTAAGTGCCACAGGACTCCTTCTTTGTTTTGCTAACACCAGTTAGGTAATATAAATGCCGCTGTTTTAAAATTCCAGATTACAATTTTACTAAAAAACCATTGGGCCATATTCTCTCATTGGTTGCATATGTGAAAGCCCACTTAAATTAATAATGCTGCACATGAATAACTGAGAGATGAATTTGGCCCAGGATATGGAAAATATTTTATATAACATGTAGAATTAACTTATTTTAGGTTGGATCTGAGTAGTATCTTGTAGAAGGACTACAAACAAAAGTAAAAGACAAAACACTGGCGCATAGAGTTGTAGGGAGGTTTCTCTCTAGTGAGCTACTGTAGGGATTTGATTCATTCTGGATTTATTTAAATTCTTTGTTAATGTTCTAGAAGGAGAAAACAGTTAATGAAATTCCCATATGATATAAATTGGGGTGGAGTTGTTAGTACAAGTGATGAAAGAGGAATACAGAGAGAAACAAGTACTGATCCAAGATTTCTGTTGACTTCAACTTGCTTCAGAGCAGGCCGACAGGGAGATTAGGGTCATGGGTAGAAAATGACAAAATGATCTGCATTATGGAAAAAAATCTAAACAAATACATCTCTGATAAGCCTATCCAGGACCCAATAATCAATGGGAGGGAGAAACACAGAGATCAGTAATGTTAAACAAGCAAAACATAAGTTTGCACTGTATTATTGAAGGAAAATGGATAATCCAGTTCTGAGCATTGAAGGGAGGCAATAGTCTGTCTTGCTATGTAAATGAGATTGGTGTGACTGAGCCTTACAGACATTCTGAAGAATTAACAGGAAGAGCAATAAAAATAGTAAGGGGAATGGAAGAGATCGATTTAAGAAGAAACATTAAAAGCATCTATGTATAGTGCAGTTACACCAGACTTGTGTAGACACATACTACACCTAATTAAAACTGCAGGGGAAAGGAAGAGAGACAGAGTCAAAAAAAAAAAAAGAGTGTAAATACTCAGGAGAGAGAAGAGTAATTTACCATGAGGTATAATTGGGAATAAAGGGGAGAAATTAAGAAAGGAAAAAAATATTGCTCTGGAAAATATTTGCATCCTTTTTTCTACACGCTTATGGAAATTATCATAAAAATGAACTCAGACAGATTGAGCCTTTAATGTAGAGGAGGTAGGCAAGCTGACCATTTGATTGACATACCTTCTAGACAGATTCCAAATTTCTAGTCACAGACACACAGAAGTTCACAGAAAACCTTTCCTATTTTATAGTAAAAACTCCACCCATTATAAAGCTGCCATCCCACAACTTCTTAACAAAGAGTACTATTCATTCCAAACAGTTGAATCAATCTGCAAAAAACTGCATCCTAATACTGACAAAACAAACAATTAAGATGAGGCTAAAGACAATACAGAAAAGTTAAAAGCAATGAAACAAATCACAGATCAATTCTGACAATCTGCAGAGCTGTTTGTATCCCTGAGCACAAGCCAATACCTGTTTGCAACAGACAAGGATAGTTAGTCTGAATGCCATCTTGCACAGCATCGGAAATATATACTGAACTAAACTCAAACTTATTAGTTCAAATTAACAAAGTGGATTCATTCGATTTAACATTAGTCCACTTTGTTAATTCTAATTAACTGCCCTTAATTTGAATTTATTAAATTTGAACTAAGGGTTAATCCTAGTCTACACCATCCTTAGTTTGAACTAAGAATCGAGCTAAGGGCTTAGTTCGAACCAACTGGCAGGTCTTACTAATTCGAACTAAGCTTTCAATAGTTTGAATTAAAGAGTTCCTTAATTCAAACTAATGAAAGCCTAGTGTAGACAGGTAATAAGTTAGTTCGAATTAAATCTCCATAATTTGAACTAACTTGCAAGTGAAGACATGCCCTAAAGCTATGTCTACATTAGGAAAAGTTAGGTCAAATTTGTTAATTTGAACTAATAAATTGGAGATTAGTTCAAACTAACCTCAAACCTATTTGTTCGAATTAACAACGTGGACTAATTTGAACTAACATTAGTTCAAATTAGTCCATGTTGTTAATTCTAACTAACTGCCCTTCATTTGAACTTATAAGTTTGAACTAAGGGTTAGTTCTAGTTTTCACTCTCCTTAGTTTGAACTAATGATTGAACTAAGGGCTTAGTTTGAACTAATTGGCAGGTCTTGCTAATTTGAACTAAACTTTCATTTGTTTGAATTAAGGAATTTTCTTAATTTGAACTAACGAAAGTCTAGTGTAGACAAGTAATAAGTTAGTTTGAATTAAGTCTCGTTAATTCAAACTAACTTTCAAATGTAGACATAGTCTAAGGTGCCAGAGGACTCTCGTTGTTTTTGTTCTACACAGACTAACACGGCTATCCCTCTGGAAACTGACACCTAATTGTGACATATACTGTTGTTACAATGATATCTGATTGTAACAGTAACAGATCATACCATACCAACTATTTTCCAGAGGGGTAGCCGTGTTAGTCTGTGTATATCAAAAGCAGTGAGAGTCCTGTGGCACCTTATAGACTAACAGATTTCTTCGAGCATAAGCTTTCGTGGGCTACAACCCCACTTCGTCATATGCAAACTATGATACCAATGATGCACTGCTAGCTAGCAATCCCACATTTTTTTCTTGGTAGGTACTTCTATCATAACCATCATCAATATCTGCAGCTATTTCTACACTTAAAATTTTAGTTTGTACTTGGTTAGTCCAAACTAAGTAGTTTGAAAGTTAGTTCAAACTAAGTGTGGTTTTCTTAGTTTGAAAGAACTGCTAGTTTGAACTAGCTTGCACTTTTTTTAGTTTGAACAGTTTTAGTTCAAACTAAAAAAGCATGGCTAATTTGAACTAAAAAGCTAGTTTGAACTAAAAAAACAAACATAGTTCAAACTAACCACTAGTTCAAACCGAACTAGCATGTCTGCATTGTGCTGGTTCAAACTAAATATGCAAATTAGTTTGAACTAAGCAGTTAGTTCGAACTAACCAGCCAAACTAACTAGTTCAAATTAAGCTTTAGTTTGAATTTTTTTTTTATTTCATGCTAGACAATGCCTAGTGTAGACAGTGTTCAAATTAGTTCGACTTAAGACTCCTTAATTCGAACTATTTGCCAGTGTAGACATAGCCTATAAGCCTCACAGACATTAACAAAATTATCCCTATAATTTCCTGTTTGGTAGAGAAGCTTTATTATAACCATTACTAGGATGGCAACCAGAAGCATAGAGATTTATGGCCAGATTTACAAAATTGTTTGGGCTCCTAAATAGATCAACTGGTGCCCAGCTGAATTTACTATGGAAGTTAAGTTTGGGTGCCTATCTTATTCTGGTACCTTTGTAGGTTCTCACATTTGTCAATCTGCGTCATTGGGCACTTAACCACCTTTGAAAATCTGGCCCTTGGTGACCGGCCCAAGCTCACTCCAGAAGCCTGTGGTAGTGTGGAAACTGAATCTGATAGATATGTAGTGTGGCAAGGAGTCACTGCTCTATAGGATCATACCAGTTATCAAAGAGTGGTGAACATGTTACATACAGAGCATGAAGATCTTCATTTGCTGTAAATCAACGTATGTCCATTGACTGCACCAGTTGAGAATGTGCCCCAGCATATTTACACCCATTTTATCAGACCAACTCCTTATGTTGTTCCTGATTTAAAAGAAGCTCTGAAGTATATGTTTGCATTTAATTTGAATTGAATGTTTGAGTCTTTTGCTGAATGGGGTTGTTAAGATCATTCACAATTTTTAATTACACAAACTGGAGGCAGCACCAAAACAATGTAAATGTTCTTTTCAAATCAAAAGTTAGATATTTTCATTTTCTTAAAGATCTTTCTACTTATGCAGGAAACAAAATATGTTGGGGTAGTGGATGTGTTTTGGAAACTCCTGGTTCCCTCAAACTTCAAATGTAATCTGCTTAAACAATATAAATATACTTTAAGGCAGATGTAAAGGGGAAATTAGAAAACCTATCTTCAGGCTGAGTCCAATCTCTCTTGCATTTCTGTAAATTAGAGGCAATTCCAATGAAGTTTAGCTGTCGTGAAACCCATTGTAAGCAAGATCAGAATCAGTGTCCTGTTTTCTTCCTTTAAACAGCTATATAGTTGCTGAAATGCTGGGTTTAAGCATCATATTCTCTAAGGTCACTTTTTGTAGCCCTGGCAGTCTCAAATTGCCTTAAAGTGGCATAAAGTGATTGTAAATGTAACTTATGGTTCGTTTAAACTGCAAGAGTAGTGTTTAATGTAACTGAGAAGTTAGTCCACTATGGCAATGGGGGTCAAATGAGTACCTAAATAGACATAGTCAAACAAAACCAAGTACCTCAGAAAAAGGATGAAGTGACAGGAGCAAGCAGTCCATGTTCACCCAGTGATGAATCTGTCAGACCAGAACTAACTAACTTCATTCAGCAGCACTGTTGACATCTGTTTATACTATACAAACAAACAAAAATGTGTTAAAAGAATGTTATTCAGGTTACAAAGTCAAGCAGTCAAGTCAGGAAATGTCACATTTATAGTTGCCAAGGCAACTTTCAATCTGCTCCCTTTTTTATCCAGTTCTGTTGACAGACTGAGGCAGGGGTCCCATGTAAAAAATAATATGGGATCAATTAAAGACTGTAGACTATAATTCATAAGTAGGCAGAATTAAGGTTGCCTTGGGAACCGTACATCTTTTAACAATAGATGTGTGAGCGTTTCTTATAGAAAAGTCGCAAGAATCTTCTATCATGGAAAATATTAGGCGACCTAAGGAAAAGTTTTTATAAGATCCCTTGTAATATCAAATGCATCTGAATGAATAATTCAGGACAGTTATTAAATGAATTTAGCCTCTTTTTCACTCGCAGTATCTATCAGAGGATGATTATTTCCTCAGATTATTTGTTAGTCAGCTGTATTCTGTGAATTCACTGTCTGAGTTCTGTTATTGTGTCCTGATTGGACTGACTGTCACATGGTATTTGTAGGAGTGGGTTCATCACACGTAGGCCTCATGGCTGGGCTTGGAGTAGAAGCTCTTTCATCTTTTACCTCCACTGCCATTGGTTACTCTAGTTCCCCTCTTCTTGAAGTTCAGCCCTTGGCCAGGTACCATTTTAGTTCCATGCCTTTCAGGTTAACAAAATGTCCAGTCAAATAATAGTTCTTATCCTTACGCCTTGTGTTTTGCCATCAAGTCTGGGTCCTCATTTTCCTTATAACCCTTTACTCCATGCTTTCAGTCACCTCTGCCCTCTTCTGTGAACCCCCCAACCACCTTCACCAGTGTCTGATAGGGGAATCAAGACCCTTTCACTGTGCCATACCACCCGAGGTGTGCTCCATCAGAATTCCTGCTGCTGCCTCCCTGGACTTCTTCCTTTGTGGCTCTTGAGTGTTTTCATTTTTCTTTCAGGTCATCTGTCCAGCAGCTTTCTGGTCTCTTGTAATGAGCAGTATTTCACACTGGAGGTCCAGTTCCTGCCTTCGGCCGCATTTCCAATCCATCACAACCCTAATATCAGGACTCTTGAGAACTAGCTCTCTTTCATGGTTCCACTCTCCAGGATACCCCACTTGTAAGCCCAGCCATGCCATGCTTCTCCAGGATCACCCTCCTGCTTTTGGGAACAACTTCTCCCTGCTTACCCAGTTCTTCCTTTGAATTTCAGTGTCCCTAAAGGTATGATCTATCATCTTTTGATCTTACATGTTACTCATAATCCATGCTTCTGTGTGGTAGTTAGAAATAGATTATTATTTTACCCAAAATGGCCTGTTAGAATTCTAACTAAAGCTACTTCACTCAACGCCTTTAATTACATCAACTTTGCCAGCAACCAGGCGCTCATCTCAGATTTTCTCCTCCTTTATTTTGTTTGCCCATAGTTCTTGTCATTCTTTCCTGAACTCATTTTTTATTAGGTACTGAAATTTCAATTTGTTTAATGAGATTCCTGGCTCATCTTGCTCATGATCAATACCACTTATTACCTATTTGTCAGTCCTCTTCTTTTCCATACTCCCTGCCTTTGAACATCTTCCCCACTCTTTTCCAGCTCAGCTTCAGATTTAATTGTGTCTGGACAACATTCTAAGTGCATTTGGGTGGGTTAATTAGACTCTCAGGCCCATAATAACCCTGGCAGTGCCTAGCTAGGGTATATGCTTCTTCATCATATAATTTCTATTTCCTGATTATATGTATAATATTTGCTCATGCTATTTGAAAATTAGATTTCCACAAGTACTCACTTACCATGGACAGTGAGGCTACCAAAATTTGGCATCTTGAATGTACATGAAAAGAAAGGACAAAATGGAAGAGTAAGGACACACTAAAAGTGCATTTGCTTTAAAAAAGGTTCAGCCAACATTATGGAAATACCATAGTGGTCAGGATGATATAAGTACCTAGATTAGACATACAGATAGGAAGAAATTTATTCCATGCCTCTGATATTAGAATTGGACCTGATATAAAGTGATGCTTTATTATATCCAAATGATTAAATATCACTATCAGCCAGAGCTATAAAAATGGGAATTTCTTCTCTGAAGCCAAACATAGATTCTCTGATTTCATTATATGGGATTGTTGCATGATACTTGTTTGCTTTTTTTCCAGTTTTCTCACATATTGGTGTTTAACAAGTAACAGACATAAGTAGTCCAAAACTTCAGGAAACATCCTGCTGCATACTGTAGAACTGAGGAGCAAATTACATGCATTCATTAAAGAGCCAATAATGTTTTTCAGAGAATAAGAGTTGTTAATCTGGATATCTTTACTATTCCAGGACATTATACTCAAATTTCTTTAAAATGATCCTGAATTTTCAACCAAATCCCATACTAGTCCTTCTTTCCAGTTCAAAACACTTTGTGTGGTGTTTCTATATGCCGTCAAGCATAGTATATTGTCCTAGTAGGAAGGAACAACTCCTTCTTCTACCCTCTGAACTCAGTAGAATAACCTTTCTGGTAGGAGAATTTAGGCCTTAATCATATATAGTTTCCTGTTTTTATTTTCAGTGAAATTGGGTTTTAAATCAATTTCATTTAACCAATGAAAACCCTTGTGTGGAAAACAGGATTAAAGGATTTAGTTAAGCTAAATAGCATGAACCAATTGTAAACCAATTTGAGTAAAGAAATTTGCACTGATTTAACTAAATTGATTTTAAATTATTTTTATGTGCATTTGTGCAATTTTTTGTGCATAGGTAAAGTCTATGCACAAAGAACAAAATAGTCATCTACTGAAAGAATTTTTGCCACTGAGTTCAGTGGAAATGAGTATATGAAATGTATATAATTTAGTGAGGATTTGAGATCTTTCAGAATTAATATAGTTTATAATCACCAATAATAATAATAATAATAATAATAATAATAATAATAATAATAATAATAATAATAATAAATAATGCCTCTTTGACTAACCTTCTTCAACCATCTTGCTCCATATCTAGTTCATTTATGAATCACCATAATAGCTACATTGTCCATCCGAAGGAGGCTCAAAATATGTTCCTCCCAAGAACAACAACAACAAAAAAAATGCTGCTTCTCCCTTCATTTTACTATTATTTTGTGTGTATTAAAGCCTAGTGATGTCATTCAGAAAGACAATGACAGATCCTTTTGAAGTTCAGAGTGGGGAATGCCTATGCATAGCTATGGGCCTCATCAATTCTTAAATGACTTGATTTATAACTTCAATTGCTTAATATTACTAGGATTTAAGGTACTGGGATCTCAAACCTCTTTCTGAACTTCATTATATATTCTGCATGCCAGCAAATGAGTTTAGAAAATACTATAAAAGTTTAATGCATTTGTGAGATTAGCCCATTCATAATAAATATTATGGGTGGAAATATTCTGTTGATGATTTAGTGTGATCTGTTTTGCTGCCAAGTAAACTGGAAAGAGGATTTTTTTCCCCTCACAATTCCATTAGTACATCATACGGTTTACTCCATGATTTATAACTTCGCTCTTTGCATTGGAATATATAAAATGAAGTTAAAATAAATAAAACTATAAAATGATTAAGGAGAGTTGTGCTAACTGACTTGTTTCTGTTTATAAATATGCAGCAGCAATATAAACAGACAGGGGGGGTCCTCACTCTATCCTTTTGTCATTTCCAAATGTTATAAGATGGTAATATCACTGAAAACAAACAAAACAGCACCTCACGTAAATGTAACTTTATTCTAACGTTACAGTAGATCAGCTTGGCTTTGCAAAAGATGGCATTTTCAGTATGACCCAGATGCCCCCTGGGATATGATCTGTGTAACTTTTCGGTTCACTTTTGCAATGTAATTGCATGGTGTGATGCCAAATATGCTGTGTAAGGAGTTCCTTTATGAAAACATTTTCTGAAGTATTGCTATTGTATCATGTTTTCCACAGCATCATGTATATGTACAGATTTGAAATATGTTCCCTTATATTTCACATGGCTTGGGGTGGCAGGGGGAGGAAACAAACACTTAGAGCTGTCTCCCACCACATAAACATAAAGGATGCATCACAAACTATAAGCTTCGGTGAGTGAGGGAAAAGTTCACCTGACTTCAGCCAAAAGCGGAGGGTTAAAGGGGTCTTGAAATAGTCACGCTTTGAACTGTTAAGAGTTTTTTGCTAGAGAATCTCAATCTTGAAATATCTCCATTTTCAAAGACGGATTGGACCCTGCCTATGGAGAGGTGGAGACCAGCTGTAAAACAATCATAGATGAAGTTGAGTGGTGAGCTGAACATATTCATAGTAATGACTTTAGGTTAGATTGCATCTTATATTTTTATTTGCTTGCGGTAACGCCTGATTCCTCTATTAATTGTTTGTGCATTGATTTGTTATATATTCACTTAAAATCACATTCTAATCAACAAACTAGTGTTTGTTTTATCTAAAGGTATGGGAACTTCAGAAAGTATGAGTGAGCAAAGCTGGGGCATTCCAGTTTCTTTGATGAATTGGCGAATGGGAGTTTACAAACTTACAGATATCTGGGAAGGGTCCTAAACCCTGCAAAATGTAAGTTCCTGATGTGGTATCTGGGGGCTAGGGGTCCTTGCTGGGGGACAGTGCCATAAGTGGCTGGAGAGCACATACCTACTGCCTGGGACTGATTACACTCAGAAGGCTGGTGTGGGCTCAGGCCACCTGGCAAAGTGGGGTAGATTGGGGTCCAGAAGGGGGTGATAGGAGAGGCACAGTGGCACCCCAGACCAAATTCTTGGAAGGGACCATGATACAATAACTACTTTTGCTAGACAATTCTGTTTGGAAAGGTCATTTAAAAATACAAGTGACAAAGATCCTTGTGTTGAAAAGAAGCAGAAAAGTATGCGCTGTTCATTTTACATTCTTCATGAGACTTTGATATTATAAGTATTTGCAGGATTTCTTTTTTCCATTTCCATGATTTCTGTTCATAAAACAATTCTTTGGCCTGTTTTCACTTACATTCATGTGTCCAGTGTACAAATGGGAGGCATTTAATCCAGTGAAAGTATCATTTGATTATGCCTCATAGCTTATTCCTTTTTACAGATGCAGGACTATCTACATACCATTCTCTTACTATTTCCCATTGCCCCGTTTGCACAATTCAAGGCTTGTTTCAGCATAGACAGCTAGGAGAAGAGTTGTGAGAAATAATGTACTTATTGATTGTACTGAGTTAAAAATGAAATAAAGTATAGCAATTTTTAATAAGAGTTAGGCATTGGGAAGATGAGCATCACAGCAGCTAAGTCATAGAGTCCTGGGGTGTGTCCACACTGGAGGCTCTATTAAGTCAGCTTAACAAGGTCAACTTTTAGTTGACTTATAGTTGACCTTGTTAAATCAACTTAGAGACGTCACATTGTAAACTCCTGCTGACTGCCTGTGTCTACACTGGCAGGTGCTAGGTCAACCCTTCTTGGGGACCAGGAACTCTGGGAGGAGGTATGGAGGCCAAATAGGTCACCTTAAGGCCTTTTCCCCATGTACACTGATTTAAGTGGACTTAATAAGGTCAACTTAAGCGTTAAATCGACCTTAAGAGGTTGTGTTATTAAGTCAACTTAAAGAAGTGCTTAAGACGACTTAACAAATACCCGATGTGGCTGTGGGGGTCTGTAGGTCATCTTAAGCTTCCTTAAGTCAATCTAAAACGCCAGTGTAGATGTACCCCTAGAGCAGGGGTCCGCAACATGTGGCTCCGGGGCCACATGCGGCTCTTTGGCTGCCCCCTTGCAGATCCAGATTCCAAGGCCCCCATTGTCACTGGGGGACCATGTTGGCAGCCCATGCCAGGCTCTGGGCTACCCACCACCACCAGGAGATTCTGCAGGGGTCTGCTTTTAGTTCTGGTTTCTGCCTCCCCCACCAGGGGACCCTTTACCTGGCACCCTGACTCAGCTCCTTCTATCTGCAACCAGGAGGCTACACCCATTGTGGCTCTCAGAGCACTTGGTAATTGAAGGAATTTTTTAAAAATGGCTCTTCTTTGCTTTTGGGTTCCCAACCCCTGCCCTAGAGAGTTACTGTACTTCACAAAGTATGAGTTCAGTGCCTACACTCCATATACAGTGGCGTTAAAGTACAATTTGGTGGGCCCTGGAACTCTCCTAAATTGGTGGGCCCCCCCACCCTGGTGCAGGCCCCCCCCACACCCCAGCTCCTGACCCCCAAATGCCTGCCCCCATACCCTAGCTCCTGCCCCCTACATGACTGCCCCCATCCCAGCTCCTGCTCTACACATGGCAGCCCCCTCCTCAGCTCCCACCCCCCCATCTACCCTTATCCAAGCTCCTGCCCCCCTACACCTGCCGTCACCCCAGCTCCTGGCCCCTACACACCTACCCTCCTTTTCCTGCCCACCATGGCGAGGGGCCCCAGCCCGGGCTGAGGCTTTGGCCTAGAGCCTGGTTTCAGTGAGCATGCTCAGAGCTTATGAGCATGATCAGTGAGACAAAGGTGGGGGGTGGAGTTTTTAGAACTCCCAGCCCCGTCTAACACAGCAGAATGCTGTTCCAGGGACGTACTATTTTTAGGGACTCAACATTCTGGACCCTAAAAGTAGAAAATAGATCTGGAACTCTGAATTCCAGGGCCTATTATTTTTAAATGGTGGGCCCCAGAATGCAGCATTCTGGCTCCATTTTCTATTTTAGGGGCCCTGGAATGCTGAGCCCCTAAAAATAGTGGACTCCCAAATGGCATTCCACCACATTCTGGCTTACTTTAATCCCTGCCTATACAGTGAATGGGGAGAGATAGGTATGTCATAGCCTGCAATTCATAAAAACCAGCAGGATAGGCAGGGATCCACGTAAACTAGCCAATGGGAGCTGCAAACGGCCCTGCTCCTCCATGGAGATAGCATTTAAACCTAGGCTACAGGATGGTCTATCTCCCTAGCAATTCTCTGCTGTGAACCATCTATGGCATTAGAAGCCTTTTCTTGCTCTTTGACCTAAATCTCTTTTTAGGCAGTTACCCAGACTGCAACTAGTTCACCAGCTGAGACTGAGAGACCCCATTACAACAGACTATCCCATCACTCAATTGTTAGAGTGCTCACATAAGAGGTATCAAATCCTTTTCCCCCACCTGCTAGAGGGGTGACTTGAGCTGGGGGAATGCTATATTACAGTTGAATATGTTGACCACTGAGCCTTCTCCCCCACTTCCAGCTAATTTCTGTGATCTTTTCCAAGGGAACCAATCATTTAGGTGTGCTCAGAGACAACCTAGCAGATAGGGTCCTGGATGTGAGTTAGGAGGCTGAAATCATATTTGTCTGGTTTGTAAATCTCCTTGGGGCTTAGATAGGCATCTGGATGCCTAGAGTAAAGCAGCAGTGAGCATTCTGAAGCACAGAAACATAGGCGCCTAGGGAATTTTTTTCTGCAAAAACTTAGGCACCAACTGAATTTAGATGCCTGAAAGGTTTAGTGGCAATTTTGTGCATGACAGCAGTCTTGAAACAGGGACTTAACTGCCCAAATGAAAGATTGAGGCATTTCATTCCTGTGCCTCCAGGCCTAACCTCCTGCCACAAAGTGGCAAAGAAAGGCTCAATCTTCCACGAACTCTGAAGTCAGTGGCTGCAGAATTGGGCCCAAAGACTGGGACAATAAGAAATGAGACACGACGAGGGTTCCTAGCATCTCACTAACCATCAGGAACCCTAAGTGCTAAACATGGTCCTCATACTCTCTTTGACTTGTACAAGAACTTAGACTTGTCTACAGTACATCGTACACTGACCAAAGACAGTCGCAAGCTAGGTCTGTTCTGCTGATGTGCTTTAGCAATTCATTATTATACTTTGAGCTAAATCCCATTTCAAAGAGGACTAGATCTAATTCATTTTAATGAACTATTACCATGGGTCAGCTGGGTAAACCTGGACAGTTAGACTACAGCAGGCTAACACTGGACAGATTCGCATCCCAGCTTAATTGAGCATGTGGAAAAGCACTTAGCTGCTCCAAGTTTCCACATATAAGAAGGCAATAAGGCATACTTATTTGTGGCCTCTACAGTATCTTTACGGGGGTGGTGAGGATTAATTAGTAATTGTAAAATACTCTAAGAGTCAAAAGCAAGTTATATAATGCACACTGCTCTTATAGTATAAATGCCAACTGTTTCTAAGAAGATCAATGAAAGTTGGTCATGTGATATCTCAAGATCATAGTGGGAGGCCACTCTGACACAGAACACTTTCCCAGTGCTTAATTAAAAATCAATACATTACTCAATCAACCACTGGCCTTGTAAATCCCCATTATGTTCTCATTATTGAAAGTTCTTTTGCTTTATTTTGCAACAGAGCTACAGTTCATGTAGTTATAATGGCACATAATAAGGAGCTTTCAGTATTAAGAAACCTTTGACCATTACTTGTATTCTGTCATTATGGTAATTAATCTGACCACGATTGCTTTACTCACACTGATTATTACCTAACTCCATGAAAACTTCATCTGTAGCAAGTTTAGTGCAAGGTATTCTTAAATGCTGAGAGATGTCTCAGAGTTTAGTCCTTAGTGTTATTAAAGGGTTTAAATAAATGTGATTTATTTTTGGTTGGTTAGAAAAGAAAAAAAGGAAAGAAATAGATATAAGGAACCATGCTCATTCTACCAATGTATTCTGCTTTTTCAGTCAGCATAGCCTGCTGGGAATTGGCACTTTAACTTTTACCAGAGTGAAGGTCTTTTTCTCATTTTTTGGAAGTAATAACACTCATATTGATGCAAAAATAGGATAGCTAGTTCCATACACAAAGAACAGGAAGAGCACAGGAACAAGAAAATTAAAATCAAATACTTTCTGAACAATTCTTCAAGGGTCTTTTGTACAACGGTCAAGCTTCCCACACGGTAAATACAACCCATATTATGTAAATATGATTGCATGTAGATTCATTTAATTTAACATTGCCATCCGAATAGAACATTTCACACATGGGAATGCAAACTCCAGCAAGGGAGCAAATTAACTGCCCACAAATTGTTTGTGAACTATGAAGTTTTCCAAAAGAAATCTCAAAGGTATATCTTTACCAAGGGCACAGTATTAGAACTCTAATACCACATGTTTCCATTTGAACAGATGGCAGTGAGAGGTTTGACTGCAATGTGTTACTCGTTAAAAGAAAAAGACTTACCGATATAGATCAAGGGGACTGTTTAAATTTATTTAAAGGAATGGTGGTGTGTAATCCATTCATGCTTGCAAGTGTAATTACTTTATAATTACTTGTAAGTGGATAGAAAATGAGAAAGTTCTATGGCTTTTGCTACAGAGAGTGTAGTTTATCTGCTATTCCAATCTTTTCTTTAATGTGCTAAAGGATATATTAATCTAGGTCCATCTGCTGCTGAAGTGAAATACGTTTAAAAATATTTTTTGAGATTTCATTTCTAGAAAGTTGTTTAGATGGAGTCACATTTCATGAGCATTCTTGATTCCTAAAGTAACTGCAATTCATAGCTGAATTATATTTAAAACAATGTGAAACTATTATATTATTATTCTGATTTATTTTTGGCGTTCCAGTAGTATCTACAATGTGCTAAACATCATTCACACACGTATCACACAGTGAAGGTCTTGTCCCAAAAAAAGTAGTCTTAGAATTGGATCCTTTACTGACTAATGACACACTCCTATGCCAATATGGTTCTCTATGTACATTGAGTGCATAGACCCTGTGCTCTTCTGCAGATACTTAAACATTTTCTTAATTTTTAATACTGGAATTTTCATATGGGGAAAAGGGAGCTAGGAGCTTTCAAAAATCCTACCCAAAGTCATTATGACTGTTCAAGTATCTGAAGTTAATCACATCCATAACTATCTGAAGGCTCGGGGTCTAATTCATATTGGATCAGAATTTCATTTAGTCTAATGCCACTTTACATTTATCTGGCAGTGTAGAGTCCTCAGATACAATGACATTGATGCCTATTTCAATGCCACTTTAAACTGACAAAGGAGCATGAAGAAATCAGAGAACATGAGCATCAGGCCTCTAATATCATTCATAGCCTCAAACAAAAAATACCCAGATAAATCAGACAATGTTGTTGGTAGAGATGGGCAAAATTTGAGAGAGAAATGATATTTGTGAAAAAAAATACAGATATGGGTCTTATGAAGCATTTGGTGAATTCATGTTGAATTCATCTAACTGTTTCAGTCAAAAACAAATGTGAAAAAAAATCAAAAGAGTACTTTGATTTTTTTAAGTGACACATTTTGATTTTTGTATTTGAAACTGTAGCCTTTGCCTATACCCTATATTGGGCTTGCATGCATATATTATCCTCTATCTATTTTATACAGGTATATTTTCTTTTTCTTATAAAATCTAGAAATGTTGGTTCTATAGTAAGGAGCTTGGTACTCGTTCTTTCCAGAAGCTGAAACACATGTATCCTGCAGACTTTGCAAGGAGTGACTCAGTTTGCAAAGACTGTAAGTTTGCTATGCAATAGGATGAGATCCTGAAAGCTTTGTAAACCAAGGTTTGCATCTGTCTATGCAATAGGAGAAGGCTAACTAGGTGAGAGGTGAGCATAGGCCGTGCAGAATTTGGCAAGCTGGCTTTGATCATGCTTTGCAGATAAACAGGTGGAAAATATCTCTGCAAACCCACTGCAAAACCCACAAACTGATAAATAAGAAAATGGAAGAATATGCTAGAAAATAGACGTCAATAGATCCCTGAATTAATAATCTAAGAGTCCCCCCAGCAATTTCTGGAAAACACCCATATTTGGGCCAGGAAGAATGAGATAATTTGATTTATTTTTGGAAGGGTACAAAAGCTAATCCCCCCCCCCATACTGTGAAAAAAGGTTATTTGAAGCCCCAAAATTTGCAGAATGGTTGAAGCTTCCAATTTCTGGCCAATGAATCCAAACAACACAAGAGGAGACTGCACAGGCCTACAGCAACTCTTCGCCTGAGTTCGTTCAGCTAGGTTTCTTTGTTTTATTTTAGTTGACTAGTTTTAGAATTGTTAGTTCAGTACTTCAACTTATCTTCACCTTGAGTGTGAGTATAAATTCTATAATTGTATCTTAAAGACAGGAAATCTTAGCAGTAATACTGCATATAGTTATTATAGAAATGTACTGATGTATTTCTTTATTATCCATTCCACATTATATTCATTTGTATTCTTATCTATCACTTTCTGTATGCAGTTAGCAATAAAAGAACTGTCATAAATCTCAATCTGAGTACTCTTTGACAGCCTGTTTTCAGGGAGGAGGTCCTATTTAATTAACATACCTGTAGTCAGTCTGGACTAACAGCATATGTCCTTCAAATTGGTCTATATTGGCTATCCCAAATTCCTAAAGAATTATAGAATTTGACTACAAAACAGCATTTTATTTCCAAATTTATGGCTGTTTTAGCTTAAAAAAAAAGTAAAGCAGTTTACACAACTGAACAAAATGTTTTGATAATGGAAACAAACATTTCTTCCCCCCAGAACAGTCTGCAACCTAATTGGTAGAGCTTTGGAAGTATGTCATCCTTGTATCTCAGTAGCTTACAACAGCCTAAGGGCCAGAAGTATATGCATGTGTACTGGGTGATTGGGTTATCTTTCAAACTTCAGGAAATTTACCTATATTCTGATTTTAATTTCTGTCCATTTTTTTCTTTTTTTAAAGATAAAGCTATTGTTAGTCCTGTAAGGAATGATGTGATAGAGGGTTTAAGAGGTATCTTATTGTAATTACCTAAATGTGTTAAAAAAATAGAATCACCTTAATGTTATTTTTTTTAAATTGTTAACAGAATGTTAGGTTAAATAAATAAGCCAGTTTAAAAATATGAAGTTCCATTTCCATATATAGGATTTTAGTGTGATTTCAAAATGTCTGATTTGAAAGCATGAGTCTTATTGACTTTCAATGGCATTTACACAGCTAATTCCCTCCACTATGATGCAGAATTTCACTATCAATTAATTTCAGAAGAATTATGCACACTTGCTCATTTTTTTTAAAAAAGCTTTTACTTGGAAAAACTACGGTTTTGATGAAAAATATTCTTGCTAGTCTTTTTTTTAACCAAATAATGCTTTTGTTTTTCTCTTTCATGTATAGAAGCACTTAGTTCTCTTTTTGAAAAGACAGTGAAAGTCATGAATAGAAAATCATAATTCTAGAAGAAATGCCCATGTGCCTATGAAGAATAAAATTTCTCAGCTGACGCTGCATTCCATTTTAAAACATGTTCAGCACCTGTTTTGGACCACGTACAAAGGGAGAAGCCAGGAATAAAACTATGCAAGCTATTCACAGTAAAAAAGTTGTTTGAATGATTTTTCTGGTGGAGTCCAACAGGGATATTCTGGTGGAGCCCAAAGTTATTCAATATTTTTATAAAAGATCTGGAAGAAAATATAAAATTATTGCTGGTAAAATTTGGTGACTCAAGAATTGGCGAAATGGGAAATAACGTATGTGGACAGGTCAACTACGTAGGCCACAGTCAGATGGACTCATTTGAACAAATGCAAGGTCATACTTCTAAGAACAAAAAACATAAGTCATGCTTATAAGACAGGAGACTAGATAATGGAAACAAATGTCTTTGAAAAGGACTTACAGGGTCATTGTAAATCATTTGAAAATGAGTTCCCAGTGGACTGCTGTAGCTAAGGCCTCAAACATGATCCTCAGATAAAAAGGAATATGTAAAGTGGGAGTAGGGAGATGGTATTACCTCTATATTCAGAAATAGTGAGACCAATGCTGGAATACTCTATCCAATTCTGATATCTGCAATTTAAAGGGAAGTTCACAGACTGGAAAGGAGTCAGAAAAGAGCTACAAAAATGATCTGAGATCTGGAAAACATGCTATATAATGAGCAACTAAAGAAATTCAATATAGTTAGCTTATCAAGAAGAAAAATGAGGGGACATGATCATGGTCTACAAGTACTTGCATGGGGAAGTTCTTTAACTTAGCAGAAAATGACACAACAGTATCAAAAGATTAGATGTTGACACTCAAAAAATTCAGACTAGAAATACAGCAATTATTTAAAAAAATCAAACAATGAGGGTAATAAATGATTCTAATAGTTTCCTTGGTGATGGTAGATTCTCCATCACTTAAAGTCCTTAACACTAGATGTTATTACTAATAGGAGGCTACTTGCATGAGTAAAACCATCTATATGGGCAAGTGTTGCCAGATTGAAATTTAGTTTAAAACAAAATATAATTAATGAAAGTAACAAAAACAAAAGAAAGTGCAAATAATCTCTTTTAGGTATCTGGCCCCCATTCCCATAGTATCTGCACACACTTCATACAGTTTTAATATATGGATCCTCCTACTATAGCTGGAAAGGTGGGGGAGGGTGGTTTAATATTGATTTGTGCTGTGTGGTCCTGAAGTAGACATAGCAAATTATAATAATATAGGAAAAGAGGCCAAATTACTCTACTGAATTCATTCATAAGGTTTCAATCCTGAAGGACCACTTTGAATATCTTGTCTGAGCTCCCTAACAGAGGCCAAGGAATCTCACCGAATTAGTTCTGCGTTGAGCCCATAACTTTTGTCTAAATTACTGCTTGCTTTATTGACAAGACATCCAGCTTTTTACATAGACATTTGTGAGGTGCTCAGGGCCTGTGCATGGGTGAGGGACACAGAAGCCATTGGGTTTGCACAGACACACTGGATGTGATTCTGTGCTGTATCTGGGTCGGAGCACAGTGCTTGCAGTCCAGGAGAAGGAGAGGA
Source organism: Podocnemis expansa (assembly GCA_007922195.1). Classification (NCBI taxonomy): domain Eukaryota; kingdom Metazoa; phylum Chordata; order Testudines; family Podocnemididae; genus Podocnemis; species Podocnemis expansa. Next base: position 11,668,706 of record ML682040.1, on the reverse strand, counting down.
CTACTGTGGTTCTGAACCATCTCAAAACCCTAGGGCCTGTCAATGTTACAGCAGTTTCCTTGGATGCCTGATGCGCTTTAGTACTGTCTGGAATCTCTGATTAATGCTTCATTCTCTGGCATGTCCCCCAGCTTGCTCCTTCTACCTCCAACCCCAGGGCCAACATGAACCCGATAGCAGAGCTTAAGAAGGGGGTCATCTTAAAGGCTAGCAACTACAGAATCTACACAGGGAGAATCCTCTCAATGAGATATGGAACTTTTAAAGTGCCTGTAGGTCATTCATAGAGGTTATTCATGCCTTTATACAGTCCAGAAGAGGGATGAGTATCTTCCCCATTCTGTTTATTGAGACATACTTTTGGCTGCCCTCCGATTATCTAAGCCCTTCAGAAACATTAATGACTATTTCATCACATTACCTTTGTGTGGTTGATTAGCATTATTTTTGTTTCACAGAAGTGAGGCACTGAGCAATTAAGTGACTTGCATGGTCATATTAAGACATTTGTGGAAAAGACAAAAATAGAATGCAGCTCTCTGGAGCCCCAACCCAGTGCTTTAACCTCAAAACCATCCTTCTACACTCTAAGGCAGGGATTCTTAACCTGTGGGTCATGACCCAAAAATGGGTTGCCATGCCATTTAGTGTGGGTAGCTATGCTCATCTTTAATAAATTGGAAAAGGAAATACATTATTAATTCAAAACAGAACCATGGATCACAAAGCTGACTCCCAAACTTAATCTGGGTCCCAGACAAAAAAGGTTAAGAACCCTTGTTCGAGGGGTAGCTGTGGAGCTATGTTTTACTGTTGCTGCTCTGAGCATTCACTGGATTTCACTGTTTATTCTATGTGATTTCCAAAAGTGATACACTGGTATGAAAATCATGGTAAAATTGAGAGCAAGCTGCTTCTGTTCTGTGACCAAATCACTAGCAAGGCCTTTCTTTTTCCTGCCTCCCCACCATAAAATATCCTTTGGAGTCAATGAGTTATCAGGGTGAGTAAAGGGGGGAAAAACTGACCATAAAGAGAGTTCCAAAGGGGTAGCCGTGTTACTCCAGTTCAGCAAAATGAACAAGGAGTCCTGTGGCACTTTTAAAGACTAACAAATTTAATTATTGCATAAGCTTTTGTGGGAGAAAATCCCACTTCAAGCGGCTGACAACGCAGGATTTTCTCCCAGAAGCTCATGTGATAAGTAAATTTATCTTTGAAAGTACCACAAGAATCCTTGTTCATAAACAGAGTGAAGCTTGTCAACAGAGAAAGTCACTTCACCTTCCTGTGCATTAGTTTCTGTAAAGTGGGGCTAAATGGCTATGTCTACACTGGGGGCTTAAGTAACTCCCTGGGCACATCTGGAGTTCATTAAGAGAACTTAAACACTTATTTAAGTCAACTTAATAACTCCTACCCTTAAAATCGACTTTAATGGTTCAGTCAACTTTATTAAGTTGACTTAAGCAAGGGGACCCAAGTGTACTTTAAATGTGTCTCTTTGCTGAAGTCAACTTAATAAAGTCAACTTAAAGTTGACTTCATTAATTCAACTTAGTGAGGACCCATTTGTTTATTTTAAAAGGGATAGCCTTGTTAGTCTAGTCCAGTGAAAAAACAACAAGGAATTGTGTGGCACTTTAAGACTAACAGATTTATTTTTTGCATGAGCTTTCATGGGAGAAGATCCCACTTCCTCAGATGCTTCGAAGATGGGTGAACTTACAGAAAGGAATGAAACTAAATGCAAGGGGGTGTAAAACATAGGATCAGTTCATAAAGTAACAGCAAATCAGAGCAGTTTACAGGCTCAAACCATGGGAAGCCTGAAGTCAAATTACCCTTTGTAATGGGAAAAGAATCCATAGTCTCGATTCAGTCCTGCTTTTACAGAATTTAGCTTGCATCTGAGGAAGTGGGATCTTCTCCCACGAAAGCTCATGCAAAAAATAAATCTGTTAGTCTTAAAGTGCCACACAACTCCTTATTGTTTTTTCCCATTTGTTTAAACTGACTTTATAAAGTCAACTTCCCTGAACTCTGTAGTGTAGACATAGCCCAAGATATTTTCCTTCCTTTATGAAGTGCTTTGAAAGCTAAGGTTAAGCAGAGCTACATAAGATTTAGAAAAGATCTAACTGAAATTGGATAAACTTTTCTGCATCTTCTAAGTCCCACTGAAAGATTCTTTTGAAACTGTTGCTAAGTTGCTTGTATAGAAATTTAACAGGTGGCTCTGTTATATTATTTATTATTAATTATTATTAATTATTGTTATTATTATTATTATTACTATTGTAAAAATCTACAGACTAGACTTCTTAGAGAACAAGATCCTTGCAAGAGGGTATCTGAAGCACCATAGAAAATTAAATAACAAGAATATAATTCTCTTTTAGATCCTTTAGTACAGTGGTTCTCAACCTTTTTGATTCAAGGGCCACAAACATTACTTTTACAACCCTGAAGAACAACTAGTCTGTTTAATTAAATTTTTAATTCACATTAAATTAAAAAAAAAATTAAAAAAGAGATGTATAGTGATTTAAATTTTAAATCTCTGGAATTTACTCGTTCTTTAAGTTATATTCATTGCTTGCTTGAGCAGCCAGCCCTGTAGTGCAATCATGCTAACATAGCACACTGGTTTTTACCATCTCTGAGAAACTTTTCTTAGTGGGATCAAGAAAGAAAGCTTTGCCAACCCCCTTAAGCTAAACAAAACAAAACAACAAGGGGCACCATTGTCCTGAAACAACCAGACCTTGCCACTTTCTAGCCAGAAATGAGGAAGGAAAGCAAACTTTCTGCTAACTCCACATTCTGCTTCATTGCTCCCCTATAGCCCCAGTGGGTGGGAGGTGGGTGGCTGCAGCCCAGCTCCCAGTTGCATGCATAGAGTGGGCAGGAGGCAGGCAGCCAAAGCCCAGCTCCCAGCCAACAGCAGGGGAGCACAGGCCTCTTTAAAAACCCTGGAGGCCACTTTTAGCCCATGGGCCAGGGATGGGGAACCCCTGCTTTAGAATAAGTCACACAGGTTATTTTCTCTTTAATTCTGTCTTAGGTTATATCTACGCTTAAGAACTCTAGTTCATACTAAGTTAGTTCAAATTAATTAGTGTGAACTAATGTTGATTAATTCAAACTAACTTAGTGTTAACTAGCATTTTCACACTAGAAACCTAAATCTAACTAGCATGTCTATGCACAGGACTTACTAGTTTGGGTGGGGGGGGGGGGGCACCATGGGAAGTGTGGCATCATGACACCTGAAAATGGCCATGCCCCTACCCAGGGGTTAAAGTCTAATATGGGGGGCCCTGGAACCCTCCTAAATTTCTGGGCCCCCTCAGCAGTTCTAGGGATGCATGTCACATGGGTCCAGGCCCCCTCATGTACCCCAGCTACTGCCCCCAATATCCATTCCCCTGTCCCCAAAATCCACCCCTAGACCCCAAAAATAGCCCAAAATCTACCTCCCTGCCCCCAATACTCACCCCCAACATGAGCCGCGCCAGCCCAGCACTGGCCGGCAGCTGCGTGCTGGTCCAGGAGACAGTCCCTCCTGCAGACTCTGTTTGGAGGCTTCTGCCTCCAAGCACAGCCTGCGCATGTGTAGGAGAGCCAGGCATGCCACCTGCTCTCCCCTGCCTGCTGGAAAGAGGCATAACAGCATTCTGGGGCCAGCTATTTTTAGGGGCTCAGTGTTGGGTCCTCTAAAAATAGAAAATGGAACCAGAACATTGTGCTCTGGGGTTCACTATTTTTAAATGGTAGGCCCGGGAATGCAGTGTTCTGGCTCCACTTTCTATTTTTAGGGGGCCTGAAAAGCTGAGTCCCTAAAAAAGTGGGCCCTGGAATGGAATTCCGCCACTTTCTGGGATACTTTAACCCCTGCCCCCACTCAATCTTATAAAAAAAGGAAGGCACTTCCACCCTGGTGCCATGCACCCTGGGAGGAAGAAGGTCAAACCATGTTTAATTTGAACTAATGGTTAGTTTGAATTAATGCATCTACATTGGGTTAGTTCAAACTAATCAAGTCAAACTAAGCATTAGTTTGAATTAAAGGCAAGTTTTACTGTTTCAAAGTAAGCTTTCCTTAATTTGAACTAAAGAATTCCTTTGTCTGAATTAATGAAAACCAGTGTGGATGTGCATTAATTTAGTTTGAATTAATCTTCCTTAATTTGAACTAAATTCCCAGTGTAGACATGGCTTCAGAGCTTTTCTTTAATATTTTGGTTCATTTTTGGATATACATATGCATCTCAGGTATATGTGTGCAGAAAGAAAATGCTGAGCTATAGACATACAGTCAGCCTGACTCAGCTGCTTCAGGCAATATGTTTTCTCTACCCAGTTCTTTGGTTAAGGAGGGAAAGCAGTGAGTCAAATCCTCTTAGGCCAGGTCTTCACAGATGGTGGCAAAATTGCCACTGTCAGTTCAAATTTCATGATTGATGATCGGGTCTGTGAAATACTGCTCAACCGATCAGGAAGTTGATCCTACAACACCACCATGGCAACCAGTTAACACTGGTTTGAAGGGAAGTCCCTCCCTTCAAACCAGAACAGTGTGTGTGCAGGGAATAATGAAGCTGAATGTAGATACACAAGTTATTTTAGGTAATTTGTGTATATATGTTCAACTGCTGCCAAAAAAGGACAGGCACTGTAGACCTGCACTTAGTTAAATGTGCGCAGCTCTTGCTGGCTTCAGAGAGAGTTGCATGCAAGTGTCTGACAGGAGAATTTAGACCTACAAATATACTTAATCTCCCTTATTTGCTTTGTAGCCATAAACCTGTTTCACAATTACCCAGTTCCTGAATACTTTCCATTTTCTGCCAGGACCAGGGCTGTCCTTCGGGGTGGGCAAAAGGGGCGATTGCCCCAGGACCTGTGGTTCCATGGGCCCCACACTATCCTGCTATGAGCAGGGCAGTGCGGGGCCTGAACCGCTGCCCCCCCATGGCTGGCTGTTCCCCATCTGGGGAATGGGGTGAGCTTGCCAAAAGTGGCAACCAGGTTCAGCGCTCTTGGTCTCCCCCCTCTGCCTGCGGCCATGGAAGCTGCCTTCGGCTCCACACCAGAGGCAGCAGGGAGGGGGGTGGGAGGCAGCCGAGGGCCTGTACCATTTCCCCCAACCATGCCGCCTCCTGCCCCCTCCTTGCTGCCTCCAGCACAGAGCTGAAGGCAGCACATGTGGCTGCAGGAGGAAGGGGGAGAGCAAGAGTGCTGAACCCAGCTGCTGCTTTTGGCCGGCTCGCCCCGTCCCCTGGATGGGGAATGGCCAGCACAGGAGCAAAGCGGGCCTGCCACGCCCCTCTAGGCCAGCTGTCCCTGCCCCCCCCAGTGGGGGGCAGCTGATTGGGGGGCCCTGTGGAGGGGGTTTCCCCCCGGCCCCCCCCCCCCCCCCGAGAAGGTCCTGGCCATGACATATACAATTAACTGTGTATCTGTCATACAATGCTTGTTCACTCCTTGCTCTCACTGGTCACTGACAAATAGCCACAAAGGAAAAGAAGTATATGGATTACTAGGTGGAACAGGAGCAGACTGACTTAAAACTGACATGTTATAGTCTTTGCGCTATAAGACATTGCATCTCAGGAAATGAATGATTCTTTCTATTTAAAGCAGTCATTGAAAACAATACCACTGACTTTGAGTAATTTGTATAATCATATGGATCATCCCATGGATGGAACTTGTTATTTTAAGCAAAGTCAAAGAAGACCTGTGAAGCTGACAAACTAGGTGGGCTTTCCTGATGGCTTGCTGATCTCAAGGTGACTGTGGATATCTCATAGCTTACACAGCTGTAATGTTCTTTTGCACTCAGACTGGACTATCATATATGCTGTCACAAAACATTAAAATATCAAGCCTCAAATGTTCTTTTGTTCCCCTTTCCTTCTTGTGTATGTTTTACTCGGTAGCTTTGTTTATTTTCTTAAAATATTTCTCTTTTGTTTGCATTTCTTGGCAGAGGCCTCTTCATGTTTCTCTAAATGTAATCTTCTTTTGGTTTCTCTGCCAGCTATATTACATTAGATTAACCACAAGTTAGGTCCGAGGGCTTCCATTTCGCTAAAGCTCTGGGGTGTTACTTAGGAATCAAAACTAATTTTTTATTTGCCTCCAAAATCTAAGCACTTCAGCCTGAGTGTATTACTTAAGAAGACAACCATTTTATAACACCATTTTATTCACTTCTAGCTGTCTGTAAAACAAAGAGGACAGCTTTATATTGTTATCTTTAAAAACAACGGGAGTCCTGTGGCACCTTAAAGACTAACAGATTTCTTCAGGCGTAAGCTTTCATGGGCTCCAACCCATTTCAACAGATGGAAGAGCAAGGGACTCTTGTTGTTTATTCTGTATGCAGATTAACATGGTGTATGTCTACATGGGGGCTTAAGTTGACTTAAACAGGCTTAAGTCGACTTAAGCAACTCCACGACCACGTTTGGAGTTTATTAAGTCAACTTAAGCACTTGCTTAAGTTGACTTAACTCTCACCTTTAAAGTTGAATTTAAGGGTAAGGTTAACTTCATTAAGTTGACGTAACAAAATGTGGCCATTAAGGTTGACTTAATAAAGTTGACTTAAAGCAGTAGAGCCATTTAAGTTGACTCTATAAAGTTGACTTAAGCCAGGAGGCCCATTTAAAGTTGACTTTGTTAAATCAACTTTAAATGGGTCTCCTGGCTTAAGTCGACTTTATAAAGTTGACTTAAACCAATGGGGCTTCTCTAAGTAAACTTAATAAGGTTGACTTCAAGTTGACCTTATTAAGTTGACTTACCTGAGCACTCTAGTGTAGACATAGCCATTGGGTGTGGCTACACTGGAGCTTTAGGTTGACTTAACCTTCCTTAAATTGATCTAAGGAGAGCTCTATCCCCACTGGGAATTTATTAAGTCAACTTAAGCACTTCCTTAATAAACTTAATAACACCATCTCTTAAGGTCGAGTTAATGCTTATTCAATCAATTTAAGGGCTATGCCCCAGCTACACTAGCTTCAGTCAACTTAATAAGGTCACCTTAAGTGTTATGTCGACTTAGCAGCTGTCAGTGTGGATGTGGACAGCCTACAGGAGTTTGGAATGTGGATGCTCTAAGTCAACTTAACAAGGTCAACTTTAAGGCCACTTAAAGTTAACCTTGTTAAGTCAGCTTAACAGAGCCTCCAGTGTAGATATATTCATGACTACCTCTCTGGAAATTGTCACTGTTATCTATATTACAGAAAAGCATAGTTCTTGTAGTGCAGTGTATAACACTACTTTTATATTGCAATGAACTGGGTGGTGTGTATGTGCACAAATGCCCATCAATTCATGGAATCCAAACTGCCTAACTGGCTCATAGTTCACTTTGTTCCTAGCACTTTATAGATATTTTCTTTTAGCTTCAGCATTAGGTATTTGATGCAGGAAAATCTGAGCACTATTTCTGCTTTCCCTTCCCTGAGTACTTCCAGTTGATCATGGTGTGCAATGTAGTGCTAAGTATATATACATCCCAAGTGGTGTCAAAATTGTTACATTGTTACATGGTACTACAGGGCAAAAAGAAATATCAGTAGAGTCCTGCATGGATATAAATATGTGTATTTGCATCCGCAGTAAACGGTCCATGGATATCTGTGTTGTATCCGTGTATGTGGATATAATGCAGATATCTGCATATTTACAGGGCTTTAGCTCTGTGCAGATAAAAATATATGGACCTATATCCAATCTACATACACAAGAAATGGTCTGCGGAAATCCACATTGTATCCACAGATACTGCAGATATCCACAGATTTGCAGGGCTCTATGTATAAGAATTTATAATCAAGGTATTTTAAAATTAAGTTCAATACTCAGCTAAGCTACATATACCATGGAAACTACTTCTGTACAGCAAGCGTCCCCCTCAAGAAGTAAAAGAAAAATATCTTTTTAAGGTGATTAGCATTCCTGTGAGTTCATGGGTATTTTGCAAAAGACTATCATCCTAAATTTATGTTTTAAAAAAGCAAAAACAAAAAACAACAGTAGACTTAGCATTGTTGGCTTGTTGAAAATCTCCTTTAGAGAGCTAAATACCAGCACCTCCTGAACTAACAGTAAGACATGTTTTACTAGTAGTGATGAAACATCTTCTATAAACACTCCCTACCTTACTAACTATCTTTTCCCAGTATTGATTCACCACTGAAATATTTGTGTCACTTGAGTTCAAGTACATGAAACCAAACCTTTCATTGCTTGAAGCTGTATGAGTGCCACGAAAAGCAGCATGCACTTGAACAGTTAGTGAATTAAATAAGCAAAAGCATGCTAATGGTCTCTCTGAGACCAGTATAGCTGACCTTAGAAAGAGAATGATAATAAAATGAAGAATAAAAACAAGGGATGTAACTATGGGCCGATGGGTCAGATCAATAGAACATGCTGGGATCCAGTATTACATATTATATTTGTCAGGCCACTTTATGCAGTCATGGCACATAGTGACTGCCAGAATAGCAAGAATGGACGGTTGTGAGTGTGAGCACTATTCCCTTTGTGCTGGATTTAGGCATATTTAGTCTTGAGCCTCTGCAAAGGGAGAAAGTTTAGTTTACTAGGTGCAGTTACTGTTAAATTTACCATGTTGTGCATGTTTTTATGAGTGCCTTATATTGCTTTTTACTGAATTATCGGAAATAGGAAAGGTGTCAGCTCTTGGGTGCTACCAACTGAACAGGAACATCTTAATCTGATTTTTCAATTCAAATTAAACTACTCCACAAATATTTTCATAGTATTCCACAAATGTGTAAATATGCAATCCAGGTTAAGGCTTCTAATAGGGTACTCAGGCTGCACAGTGCACTGTGCCTTAATACGAGTCAGCTTTCCTCACTAGTGTGATTAAGAGCATATTTAAAAAAAAAATTGCAGGGGAAACAATGTTAAAAAATGAAACCTTTTGTGTGCTGAGAATAATAGATTGCTTCCATTCCCTTACACAGATCCTAGATTCGTGTGTAAAGTAAATATGATGTGGTTTTAAAGATATTTTTAGTCATCTCATCTGTTAGGGCCCAGTTCTATCACCTCTATTTACACTGTGTAGTATTTTACTATGTATGAGGTCTCATTGATTTCATTGACTGTAATGGCTTTAGGTCAAGCCCTAGTTGAGAGTTATACTTTTCTGGTAAATTCCTATAAATATTATAGCTGATTGGAAAATGGAACTTCTGTTTTATGGGAGATTCCAAAAATTCAATATTGTTTCAAAAAATAAAAGTCAAAAATTTAAAATTTCCAACAGAATGAAAGTTCAGTTTGGATCCATTAAATCATTTCCTGCTGATAACTAAATTTTTTTTTTGAGAATGGCTTAATATAATATATAATGTTTAAATTAATCCTGCACTGTAGAAATATAAAAGTAAAAAATGAAACAAAAGCAACAAAACATTTGTATTTTATAAAAGAAATGACATTATTGAAATAAAATGAGAATCAAAATAATCATTTTGACTTCTGTGAACAATTTTATTGAAATTCACACACTACCACACATTTCAACAAAATTCCATTTTACAATGAAAATGATTGCATCTTTTTTCACCAGTTCCAGTAAAAATAATTTTCATTGTGAATAATTTTACTAATATTTGTACAATATCCATCATATATCATAATCCAATCCAATTTAACGATCAATAACATTAATAAAATCTCTGACACACAGTGTGAAATCCTGGCTCCAATAAACTCAGTGGAAGTTTTGCTATTGATTTAAATGAGGACAGGACTTCACCCATGGAGTAAAAGAGTGCTAAATGAGTTACATGCAGTTGTTTTAGTCAAAGGATATTTCAAAATGGTATCTTTTGCTACTTTTTTAATCATAGAGATTCAGATTAATGATGGATAAAGTCCTTTTTTAGATGATATAGAACTGAAACAACAGAACTTTGATAAAAAAGAGATTTTATGGATTATGGATTTTCATGAATAAAATATTATATTTTTAAAATTTAGTATAGATCTGTGTTTCCTGTGCTATTGGGAGTGTTTGTGTATACAATTTGTATTTTATTATACATTCAAAATCTGGAAAAACTGGTAGCTCTCATTTGTTCTGCACATTACGTTGTTTACCAGAAGTTATCCCTCATTTTGGTTATATTTTGGTTATTTTGGTTATAGAAACTCAATATATGACAGCTGTCAACTTGCTCATGATACTGGGTGCTGATACAGGAATCTCCTGATCTAAAATCACAGGCTGCTATGTCTGTCTAGATTCTAAGGTCAGAAAGAATCATTTTGATCACCTTGTCTAAATTTCCTGTATAACACAAGCAATAGAACTGCCCCCAAAAATTCCCATTTGAATTAGACCTTAACCAATAGGCTCTATGACTATGTCTAGCACATTAGTTCGAATTAAGGAGTCTTAATTCGAACTAATTTGAACCCTGTCTACACTAGACTTTGCCTAGTTCAAACTAAAAAAAATTTTAGTTCAAACTAAGCAAAGCTTAGTTCAAACTAGTTAGTTTGGTTGGCTAGTTCGAACTAACTGCTTAGTTTGAACTAGGTTGAACCAACTTTTAGTCTGAACTAACTGCACTTATTTAGTTTGAATTAAAATGTTAGTTTGAATTAAAAAAAAACAACTTAGTTTGAATTAACTTTCGAACTACTTAGTTTGGACTAACCAAATCCAAATTAAGATTCTAGGTGTAGACATAGCCTATGTCTGGTCTATATTTGCTGCCATTTTCAGCAGCAGCTGAAGAGAGATAACACAAGCTACATAAAATAACTTGCATATCTCCCTTTGACTATCTAATACCCACTTACTTCCATGGCTCCTCTATGCTGAACTGAAGGGAAATGCTGTTCCTTTGACTCAGCACTACTCTTCTTACGGGAGTGGAGTTACTAAGTTGAACTCCTGATTTGCGTGGGTCTTCACTGACTGCTCAATCAAACCAGAGAAATTGAACTGATAATGACTTTGTCACAATAACTACAGACTTGGACTTATATCTGCTGCAGATTGGGCACAGAGGGAAACCTGGAGCTGTGCATACATCCTATATATACAACTTAATTACATACTTCCACATTCACTTATGACTTCCCTTGGAATATATCTGAGCACAAATCTACCCTTAGATACAGATTTTTAAAGATACCATTATCTGTCCTCCTCTTTTTTGGTAAGCAAAAACTACTATTTTTTACTTATTTTGCACCTGCAATTAATTGTGAGCACAAATTAACAGCTTAGATAGCTCAGTATCAAACACTGACATACATGATATATTTAATAGTCAGATGTGCACTCCCAAGAACTGAAATCTAGTTCTTATGCCATGTGCTTCTGATGCACCATAGCTACAGCTACTAAACATTTTGGTCACATGGGTTTTGAGAAGAAATAAATAAGCACCAGGGAAGGAGGGAAATTAATGGTTCAATGAATCATAAATAAATCCATGTGCATGCTTCTAATTGCTGTCGCTTTGAAAACCACATTTAAATGATTAATTGTACACAGCAATGATACAATACTATTTTCCATAAAGCAATAAGAGTAAGAAAAGTTTTTAGAGTGGCTGACTTTTCCTCCTAACTACTGTTCTTTTAAAGCAATTCCACTCAACATTGCATAAGGTCAACAAGTCAATGCAAGACCACCCTGCTTGGGGATTTGCTCTCAACACAGAGTTGTGTTGAATCCCTCAGCTGAGAAATGTCATCCAGCACCTTTCATATTTATGGTGACTCATAAACAGGAAACTCAGCCCTGTCCGCGACACTGTAGCTTTTTCATATCTTAGATCCTTTTATGAAAAAAAGAAAGAAAGAAAAAAAGACCCCCCCCCCAAAAAAAAGCACACACAAAGAACTTAGCAGGACATTTAAAGCAGCTGCCTTCTACTTTCTATGCCAAAATAAATATTGCCAAATTAGTAAGGCATACTGAACAAATTAAGCGCTAAATGTGAATTTATCCACTGAAATACAATGGTAAAATAGCCAAGGAGCTAGCAATGGTATAGTTCATCTTTGTAAGTAAGTGTTTTTGTTGGCCAGTTGCTAGAGAGTGACATGGGAACAGTAATATAAAAAGAGAGCATTTCTGTTACACCCAAGATGAACAGTTTGTTTTACAAAGTTCAAGTAAACATTTTCTAACATATATTCACTGGATTCAGGGTCTCCTTTGCTACCAAAAGGGAGATAAAAACTGGTAAAAAAATAATCTTTCTTTAAAAAATCCCTCACAACATTTAAAAATGTTAAAGTCAGCACCATAAATCATCCAATGGAGCTTTGCTGCACTTCCTCATCTTAACAGAATGAAACGTCTTAGTGCCATTCATACACCAGGCTACAAGGAGGCACAGACTCCTTTTAATATCCGAGGGGGAATGATTGAAACTTTAATACTAGCAGAGAAGGCTGGCAAATGAACTGGTTTTTTTAATTGCTTATAGTCAGAATGCAATAATGATAAGCCTGATCTTCAAAATCTGGGTCTGGCGCTTGAGTATTTGTATTTGGGCTTTGAATTTGAACTGGTCAGTGATTTTCTGTCATAATGATTTCTCTATGGAAATTGCAGTTTCTGAAAAGTAGCAGTTTAGTGGAGGAAAGTGTCAACTTTGCTGAAATTTTTTATTTTTGTTCTTCCACTGGGAAAACAAATGAAATATTCTGTTTTAGATCAGTTTGAGCTGTAGTGAAATATTTCAGTTGGTTAAACCGACACAATACATTTAATTTCAAGTCAGCTTTTAGGTTTACCTTCTGATTTAGCTGGGTGATGCATCATGTGAGATGTAGTCTGACTAGGGCAGGAGTTGGCAAACTATCGGGCCTGAGGGCCACATCTGAGATTGAAATTGTATGGCAGGACATACAGAGACACATGTGGAATTGGAATTGTATGGGGGTGGAGGGAGCAGGTGCTGTGCAGAACTGCATGGGGCTAGTAGCAACTCCAGTCAGGGTGCCACTGGACCCACATAGCAAGAGAGACGCAGGGGGAAGGGGTACGGCAGGGAGAGGGGAGTGGTCACCCTGCTTTGGCCAGGCCTGGCTAAAGGACTTGATGAAAGGCTTCGATGGGCCACATGTGGCTCGTAGGCCAAGGTCTGTACATCCCTGGACTAGGGAGTTCAACCCTGAGGGGAGACTGGGGCAGTGAGCTACCCAAACTACAACTCACATGAGTCAATGAAGGATCATAGGGAGAAGCACTATAATGTTTAAATTATGAACATTTAATGCCCATTAGACAAATGAAACCAAGATGTTTGGATTAAAAAAGGTCAAAATATTGAAATTAACAAATAAAATTTTATACCGTTTCCTAACTGAATTTGTGGGGGTTATTTTCATTCTGTGAAAAAAATCAGTATTTCAATTTTTCATCCCAATTCAAAAAGAAAAACTTGAAACATCCTGTGATATGAAAATTCCTATTTTTGATCAGATCTAGTTTTCTTTTGCCTCACCAGAAATAAGGCTAGCTGTAATTTTCAAGACTGGAATGGAAGTTTACCGTAATTTGTTTGTTTGTTTGTTTGTTTGTTTTGGGGGGGGGTGGGGGGGTCAGAAGCAGTGTTGTTTTTGGAACTAGATTTGCAGCAAACTATGAAAAAACTATGCAATTTAAAAAAAAGGTAGAGATTGTGAAGTGTCTTCTTTCAAACATTTTCTCAAAATTCTAATAGTACCAACTTCTCCCCAAATCTGTTTTTTATTCACATGCTTGTACTGTAGCTCTACATCACTGCTATCATTCCCATTGTTGTTTAATAGTAAATTAAAAGTAGTTCCCAATATCCTTCCCAGAAGCAGTTATTTAAGAACAGATTATTCCATATCAAGTAGAACCTGGACCCAAAACACGAATGTCTTGTCTACATATTGCCCCACAGTTTGGTCTCTGAGCATGTGAATAGCAGTGCACAGCAAAGTGCTATGTATTTCCCCCTAAACAAGAGTTATATTAATGTAAACTAGCAATCTTTTAGCTTGTGCTTGCAGTATCCAGACAGTAGTGTTAGAAAGCAGCCCTTTGGTGTGCTTTGCTATGTACTCCCCCTAAATCCCAACCATGAGGCATCATAGACAAGCCCAATATTCACAATTCAGATTTATTGTATGTTGGTTGGACATCTATAAAGAACTAATTAAACCTTCCATCCCAACAAGCTCTGGGTTTTGTCTTTAATCCAAGAAGGATTTTTAAGGGAGCAACTTCTATTCTGGTTTTCTGTGAAATCATTATCAAAAACAAGGCTGTGCAAAATATCCAGAACAAAAATTTAAAATATCAAATCCTGAACTTTCCAAATTTCAGTCTGAATAAATCTAAAAAATGTCATGACTGTTTTTTCAGGTATAGGACCATTTCTGAACAACAAACACAACAGCTTCTAAACGCACATAGTTTTGAGGAAAGATTTTCACTTAGAAAGATGTGAACATTTATCCTCTTGTTGAAACATGAAACTAGCAGCTTCCAAAAAGCTACATTCCCATACGGTAATATGGCCTAAATGATTTTCACATTTATCACAAAGCATTAGTCAGGATGATAGAGGGAATGCTTCCACACACAGAGCTTATGTGGATTTCAGCTTGGAGAAATAAGAAATAGTCCAGGATTTTGCTTATCCTTGAAACTGAGAAAAAGGGAATCCCTGTTTTCTAAGTTTGGATTGATATGGTAAATCTGTATTATCACATCTTTATCTCCACATATGTCTGGGGGAATTTACTGTCCGTGCCCCTTCTGCTGCTGTTTAAAGGAGATGGCTTATTTTACTCATTCCAAGAGACTTTATCCTCTTCCTTGTTAGACTGAAGAAAATGGATCCAGATTTCTTTTAAATAATATGAAATATTTGGGAGCAGGGTTGCATAAGTCATAAGTTGACTGTCCTTCAATGACTGTTTCAAATCCCCATGGTATTCTTGAAGGCCATTAACTGTTGCCAGACAGCTCTAAAATGAAGAAAGCTGTGATGAATAAATTCTAGAGGCGTAGCTGTGTTAATCTCATTAAGCAAAACAAACAAGAAGTCCCATGGCACTCTTAGGGATTAACCAATTTACCTCATCATGCAAGAAATAAATTTGTCTTTAAGGATATGTCTACACTTAAGAAGTTAGTTCAAATTAATTTAGATTGGATTAATTGATAAAAACTAATAATGGTTAATTCAAACTAAGTTAATTTGAACTAACATATCCCCACTAGAAACCCAAACTGAACTAGCATGTCCATGGACAGGACTTGCTAGTTTGATTTAGGAAAGGGGCATCACAGGAAGTCTGGCAATACAGCACCCAAGAAGGGCCATGCTCCCACCCAATACATAGAAGGAGGAAGGCACCCTGGGACAAAGAAGGTCAAACCATGTTAATTCAAACTAACAGTTAATTCGAATTAATGCGGCTCCATTGGGTTAATTCAAACTAATAAGTTCAAATTAACTGTTACTTTGAAGTCAAGCGAGGTTTTATAACTTCAAAGTAAGCATTCATTACTTTGAACAAAGGAGTTCCTTAGTTCTAAGTAAGGAAAGCCAGTGTAGCCATGCATTAATTTTGTTCAAATTACTCTTCATTAATTCAAACTAAATTGTAAGTGTAGGCACAGCCTTTGAGTGCCACAGGACTCCTTCTCCCCCCCCCCACGGAGTAATAAGTTATTCCTCTAAGATCAGAAAAAAATTGTACTCCTGAAAGGAATACTGGATACGGTATTTTGGCACAGTCTAGAAATGGATGAGTGGTACATTGGGCCCCTATATTCCCTTTTCTCCAATTCATTCCCATAACTGAGATGTGATCAGAGAATCTGTGTAAAACAGATGCAAATACCCAAGTTCATTGTCATCAACCTGCAGGTTCAGCAAAGGGTAAGACTCCCTTGTGCACACTTACTAATATGTAGCTTACATCATTTTATGGATAACCACTGCATTTGGACCATTGCTCTTCAGCACGTGCAGGTTGTCCCCGTTTATATAATAGGAGTTCTGTGTTGCTCATTCAAGCTGTCATGCAGCCTTGATGTCATTATCCTGAAATGAATGAGCTGCTCCACAGTGTAACTCATGAACAGGACTTGTAAGGGGTGTGGAAGGGCACAAGATTGGAAGCAGTTAGGCATATCCCATTGCATAAATAGCTGTACCAGAGCCACAGCAGAAGCTCTACATTTGCCATTCACACAGCAGGGCCAATTATGTTTTATCAGCCTCCTGCCACTGTATCTTAACATCTGTTTTTGAACACTGAAATCATAGAACTGCTATATGTAAAAACATAATTTCAGACTTTAAAAAAAAATATTTTCAAAGAACGTCTTCTCATCAGTCATGCTATATGGCTCTATCTTGTTTCATTGCTGCTCTTGGTAAAAAGGCTGGAGATAAATTTTATTTTCTGCAATGTCACAGCTTTACTGCTGACAAAAGAAATCATTCAATATGACAATTTTTTCTTTTATTTTTATCCATCATTTATAGATTAGGATCATACCATGCTTATTGGTTTGTGTAAACTCCAAGAGTATAACGTCAGTCCTGCCGAACAGATTTACATATTTAATGAAAGGATATTCAAACTTTGCAAGCTTCCTAAGACATAAGGTCATATGGGTAAATTATGACCTAATTTTCACACATACAACCCCAGTGAAGGTGATTTGGGATTACTGAAGGCAGAATTTGGCTTGAGATCTATTTTTTTAAAAAAGTATGTTACTGCTCTACTTTTCTTTCTCTCCTCCCTCCTTCCCCTATATTATTTATATTATTCTCTGAGCCAACTTCCTAACAATGTGTAATTGTGTTAGGTACAACTTGAAGAATACACTATATTCTTTTAAATACTTGAGGATTAGTGTCTTCAACCAGTGGGACAATCTCACTATTGTCTCCAAAGCTCACAGTCTTGTTGTTTTATCTCGGGGAAAGTTTATTCCTAGATAGTGATCTTCATAACATGAAGTAGAGAGCAGAGACACTGACAATCAGTGGATATAGTTTATTGCTTCTATATAAAAGCACTATTTAGCAGCAAGAGTGAGTATCTGAGTCAGCAAAGACTTGCATTTGTCCCTTTCAGCTAATCTGTCAGGCTTTGCTTATTTATAGACTATAGAACTTTCTAACTTTTGGACATAGTCAATATATTGGAAGATTTTTGTAGATTTCCACATGCTTTTTGGAAAGAATCTTGTTTAAACTTTAACTTTTATAGTCATGGTACCAACAGAAAATAGGGCTTATATGCTGTGTCACCAGCTAGAAGTTGCACAGATCATAAAAGATAACTGGCACCAGGAAATTCAAGACATATTCAGAAATGCATCTTTGATACACTAAAAAGTTTTCTTCTAGTGCTCTCTTTGGAGCATGGCTTTCTTTGTGCCTTTGAAAGTCTCCCCTTTGTTGAATAAGATCAAAACAACCCACATTTATTTCTAGACATTACTGCCACCCCAGCTTCATTTACTTTTCTCTTTTGAGCAAATTGTTGTAGTGTCTCTTATTTGTTTGATAAAGATACATTATCCAACACAAACAAATAAGATTACTAAGGTGACTTCACTATTTCCCACCACTCCACCATACTTATACTATAGGAAATATTTTTAATTCTGCAAAATATTGCATTATCTAACATACTGATTTAATTATCAAAGGCAAAAATGACAAATCTAAGAGCCACAATTCTCTGAGCTTCCCAAATGCAGTTCAAAATATGCAGAATATGCCCTGGTCCATTATTGTCACTTTTAATGGCCAGTATTATGCTGCATTATGCTACAGCAAATATGGAAGAGAACAGCAAATATGGAAGGCACCCAGTGTGGCTTAACAGAGAACTCTGCACTGAGCTACAGCATAAAAAGGAAGCTTACAGGAAGTGGAAGCTCGGACAGATGACTAAGGAGGCATAATCAGAAAGGCCAAATGACAACTGGAGTTGCGGCTAGCAAGGGATGTGAAGGATAACAGGAAGGGATCCTACAAGTATGTCAATAACAAGAAGTGGATCAGGGATGGCAGGCCCCTTACTGAATGGGGCAGTATCCTCATGATGGAGGATGAGGAAAAAGTACCATTGGCCATTATCTTTGAAAACTCATGGAGAATGGGGGAGGTGCCAGAGGACTGGGGAAAAAAAACAAAAAAACAAATATAGTGCCTATCTTCAAGAAAGGCAAAAAGAAGGATCCAGGGAATTACAGACCTGTCAGCCTCACCTCAATCCCTGGAAAAATCATGGAGCAGGTTCTCAAAGAATCCATCCTGAAACACTTGGAGAAAAACTGAGTGATCAGGAACGGTCAGCATGGATTCACCAAGGGTAAATCGTGCCTGACCAACCTCATCAACTTCTATGATGAGATGACTGGATTTGTGGATGAGGGAAGAGCCGTTGATGTGATATACCTCGACTTTAGCAAGGCTTTTGATATGGTTTCCCACAGCATTCTTACTGGCAAGCTAAGGAAGTATGGGTTGGATGTGTGGACTGTAAGGTGGATAGAGAACTGGCTAGATCAATGGTTTCAGCATGTAGGAATCAATGGCTCCATGTCAAGTTGGCAACCAGTAATGAGTGGTGTGCTCCAGGGGCTGGTCCTGGGGCCAGTTCTGTTCAATATTTTCATTAATGATCTGGATGATATGATAGACTGCACACTTAGTAAGTTTGCGGATGACATCAAGCTGTGGGGAACAGTAGCCATGCTGGAGGGCAGGGACAGGATTCAGGGAGACCTAGACAAATTGGAGCAGTGGGCCAACAGAAATCTCATGAGGTTCAACAAGGACAAGTGCAAAGTCCTGCACTTAGGACAGAAAAACCCCATGCACTGCTACAGGCTGGGGAGCGATCAGCTAAGTAGCAGCACCGTAGAAAAGGACCTGGGGGTCCTGATGGATGGGAAGCTGGATATGAGTCAGCAGTGTGCTCTTGCTGCCAAAAAGGCCAATGGCATACTGGGCTGCATCAGAAGTGTTGCCAGCAGATTGAGGGATGTGATCATTCCCCTCTATTCGGCACTGGTGAAACCGCATCTGGAATCCTGTGTCCAGTTTTGGGCTCCCCACTGCAAAAAGGATGTGGACAAATTTGAAAGAGTCTAGTGGAGTCCATGAAATTGAAGCATAGGTATCATGCTGTATGGCTAGCAGTAGTTGGAAACTCTAGTAAAAGTCAACCAGTCTTGGGAACAAAAAAGCTGCAGAACATCAAATGTTCATGACCTGATAATGTTAAAAAATGATCAAGGGGCTGGAGCACAAGCACTATGAAGAGAGACTGAAGGAACTAAGCTTATTTAGCCTGCGGAAGAGAAGACTAAGGGGAGATTTGATAGCAACCTTCAACTACTTGAAGGGATGCTCCAAGAAGGATGGAGCTTGGCTGTTCTCAGTAGTAACAGAGGACAGAACAAGGAGCATTGGTTTCAAGTTGAAGCTGGGGAGGTTGAGCCTGGATATTAGGAAAACCTTTCTTACTAGGCAAGTGGTGAAGCATTGGAATGGGCTACCTAGGGAGGTGGTGGAATCTCCATCTCTGGAGGTGTTCAAGGCTTGGTTAGACAAAACCCTGGCTGGGATAATTTACTAAGAGTGGTCCTGCTTTTTTGGCAGGGTGTTGGACTAGATGACCTCATGAGGTCCCTTCCAACCCAATGATTCTATGCTATAGATTGAACCTGATGAAAGAAAATAAAAAATTCTTCATATTTGATGGAGACTTCTGTTTATCACGTTATAATAATAAAGAGCTGGTATTTGAGGATTGCAAAGTTCTTAACAAACTTCAAGCCTGGAGAGACTTTCTAGGATATATATTATTGTAGGTATTATATTGTAAGGGTAGCAGTAGTTGGAAACTCTAGTAACAGTCAATCAGTCTTGGGGACAAAAGAGCTGCAGAACATCAGATGTTCATGACCTGATAATGTTCAAATGTTCTGAAGATCATTAAGTTTGGCAGGAGTTGAAATTGCCACTACAAGATGTAAGAAGGGTTTGACCAGAGGCCTTAGAGAAGCAAAACAGACCTACATGAGCTCTTGAGTACTGGAGGGATTATTTTAGTTGGCAATAGTAGTAAGTTGCTATTCTCCATGTAAGTTAATCAGTAGAGTGGTGTACAATGCACTTTATGTGAATACCTCTGAATGTCAGGATAGTAGTGTCTTCATGTTCAGAAAGCTGCATCTTCTGAAGTGATGCCACTGCCTTTTTTTCCTGGGAACCTCCTTGTGACAAGGTTCGCTGGTTTCTTCCATGGGTGGGTAGTTCACCGGCTGCAGGTGGACCAAACCAGTAGTTATATTTTTTTTAGTCCCTTCCAGGGAGAGAAAGGAGTTTGGGTGAAAAACAGTACACCCCAAAACAATAGTCAATAATGCGGAGGTAAGGAGCTTCATCAATAGTCCAATGCCTTTACATAGAGTACACAATTCTCAAGTCTTTAGGCAAAAGGAGTAAACAATGTGAGGCATCAGATGGGGTTGCCATCTAGGAAAGGGGAGAGGAGGAGGGGAACACAGGCCTGCCCTACTCCACTGTGTCCCAGCCCATGGCCCTGACAATGGCTGGGTATTCGACCATGGGGTCAGCAGGGATCCGGCTGCGACACACTGACCCTGGCGTGAGGTGTACCTCCCCTGGGCTACTGCCTTCCCCCTCTCCCAATAGTACCTGTTCAGCTCCTTCAACAGCATCTTCTGGGTAATTGCTTAGGGGGAAGGAGCAGAAGCCCCCTATTTCATCGGGGGGGGGTAGGTCGGGAAGCTCTGGTGTGACCTCTATCTCCTCTGGTGGTGGTAGCTCTGGAAGCTCCACTTGGTCTGGTGCAAGGGGCAGCTCTTCCAGGTCTTGTCTTGCAGGGAGGATAGCTTCCTGAGTAGCAAGTGGCAGTCCCTCTAAATCACACGAAAACAGTAGTGGGGCTGGGTCATGGCAGTCTGGTCCTTTCAGGGACAAGTTGGGGTTCCCAGACTCCAGCTATCCATCCAGCCTGCCATCCTCAAGTGAAGCTGGCCCCTTGTCAGGGACACCTGCCATGGGAGGCCCAAGCCAGCCATCCTGGTACTGGGGTGGAGGCCAGCAGGTAGGCAAGTGTTCCCTCCACTGGAAGAATGGCCGGGACTGAGGAGCTCGGGGAGCGCCATCCTTCCTCTTCAGTGGCCAGGGCTGGACTGAGTTGCCTCACCTTGCTCTTATGCTTCCTGCCCTGCCCCTTGAGCTCTGCCCTGATGGACAGATATCCAGTGGCCATGTTGCCTTGCCTGGGGGCAGCCATTTTGCCTCTTTACACTTCTAATAAGATACAGTACTTGAGACACAGTACTGACTTTTCTTGAGATACAATATATTAATTATTTAGGTTTCACCTTCACCTTCCTGAACCTACACTGTTGCATATAATTAGGGCTCAGACTAAGTCATGGAGGTCTTAGAAACCATAATTTTCAGGGATCTCCTGCAACCTTTCTGATTTCTCATAACTTTCCTGACTTCCTCAACCTTTCCATCCTTCCATGAATTTCCACTTCTGTGGATGCTGAACCACCCAGCATACACATAATTGGAACTCTTCTAGCACTAGGACCCAAGAGGTAGCATTCAACTTCAGGGCCAGGATGCAGGAGAGTCACAATGGTGAGTGTGACACCCACTGTTGGCTGTTGGAGGTTCCTGAGGCCAGCTGGGCACTATAAATGTTATATTTTGTAATGTATTATCATTAAAAATAATACATTTTTGAGAGTGTGACCATACCACAATTCTATTAATTTTTACCATGACTGTTCTGTGATTTTTGCCTAGTTTTCTATGACAAATTCATAGTCCTAAATGTAATGGAGATTATTATGGCAGGCTGCATCTGTTCTATTGAAATGAAGAAAGGAGGTAATTAGCATTTCCCTCTTCTTTGCCTTCATGCAGAAGAAGGCAGAAAGGAAAGCAGGAAGAAGTAGCTATGAGATCACAGTGAATCAGAGCTGGCCCCAAATGCAAAGTCTTTAATCACCTTAGCAGTGAAAGATGTGAAATAGCATGTTCTTGTGCACAGAAGTATATATAATACACCAAATTCTGCAGACAGGTTCAATGATCCAGTAGAATTATTCCAGCTATACCATGCTGTACTGCAAATGAGAATCTAGCCACTGGCATGTATGTAGACTGCAAGCAATGTTTCATTTTTCTCTTCTAGGAAAATCTCATGGCAGTACGAGGCTGCATTTGGAAAATTTGGTGGCTGGACAGTAAATACAGGCATCATTAACAGAGTGGAGGTGGGACTAGGCATCCTGATACTATAAAGAGTAAGTATGGAGAGAATAGTCCATGAAGGGCTTTAAATGTAAAGACAAGTAATTTGGGTTTTTGTGGTAGAGAAAAGTGGAACAGTGGAGGAATGAAAGGAAAGGGGTGACATAGCTGAAGTGAGAGGCCAGGAAAATTATTTTTGTAGCATTTTTTTCTTAACTGATGATGGCAAATTAACTGCTGTCAGATCATTCTTCCCAATTGACTGATTGGGTCTGTGAAAACCCACTGAGCCGCTCAGGATGTCAATTGCAGAAGACCACCCACGGTAAGTGGAATAGTGCTGAGTCAGTAGGACAACATTTCCCTTCGAATCAGCGCACTGAAGACAGAGTGGTAAGTAGGCAGTTGAAGGAAGATATGCAAAGTATTTTAAGTACTTTGCATATCACCCTTCAACTGCTGCTGAAGTCTCCCAACAATGTAGCCTATCCCTGGGGATAGGAGAGTAAAGAAGGAGTAGGAAAGGTTTGTAAAAAAAGACTAAGGGTATGTCCACACAAGTCTTTTATTTTGAAACAACACAGGTTGTTTCAAAAAAAAAAAAAAACTGTATGTCCACACGATGTTTTCTTGTTTCGAAACGACGGAGCCCGTCAACTCAAAACAAGAGCCATCATTTCGAAACGGCTTAAACCACTTTTGTTTAGAAACAATGGTTATTTCAAAATGAACCATTTCAAAATAACGCCATTTGGACATGTTATTTCGAAACAACACTTGTTTCGAAATAACGGTTCTGACCTTCCTCCCAGGGTGCATAGCACCCAAAGGAAACAGGAAGTGCTGTCCTGCGCTTGTGCCTGCCAGTGTGCTGACAGCCCTGGTACAGCATGACAGCACGTGGCTCCAGTGCCCCAAGGGTCAATGCCATGCCCCCATCTGGACTGCCACTGGAACCAGGTGGCTAGCCACCGGAACTGGGACATTTATGCAGACATTGCCACAGAGATGTCTGGGCAGGGCCACGAGCACACCACCGAGCAGGTGCACTCAAAAATAAAGGCCCTCAGGCAGGACCATGCCTGGACCAGGGAGGCACGGGAGCTCCAGGGGGCAAGTAGCACTGCTACCTGCCCTTTCTTTGAAGAGCTCCATGCCTTCCTGGGGCCGGAGCCCAGTGGCCTGTCAGCTCGGCCTGTCAACACCGGCCAGCACCCGAGTTCGTCCTCTGGCCCTGAGGCAGTGGACACCGAGTCAGAGGTGTCCCTAGACGTCGGGCAGCCACTTGCCGCACCACCACCAGCAGCAGAGGCTACACCAAGGACCCCTGAGCTGTTCTCTGCCCCACTGGAGGAGAGCAGCGCAGAGGAGCAGGGGCCTGAGACCATCCCGGCCCCTGGGGAGTCCGAGCCTGACACAGGGACATTGTACCGGACCTCTGGAGCCCCTGTGGGTGAGTCGTCCTCTCCTGCAGAAGCACGCAGGGCTGGGCCTATCCAGGTCACAGGCAGCGAGGGGGTACAGGGCTGGGCCCTGGGGCAGGCAGGGCACAGGGTAGGCAGATGCAGACACCGTCCCATGGGCACGGGTACCTGAGAGACAGGTGGCACCAGGGTCACAGGCCCCTCTGTGCCTGGGGTTGGTTAACAGGGGATGGGTGTCAAAGATGCAGCTGCATCTTGGGCAGGGTGGAGAGCATGCAGGCCACACCACTGGCAAGTGACCTTGGGAGACTCCCTAGAGCAAGGTGTGGGTGAGTCGAGCTCACCATTGTGGGTACCACTAGCATGTGTGCCTCAAGGGTACGGTTGCCAGATGTCAGGCAAAAGGAGAACATAGTCTCCTTTTCACCTTCGTGTTCTTCTTTTTATCCTCACATTCTCTGTCTGTCAGGCATTTTAAAGTACAGGATTGTGTCAGGCTTATTACTTATAGGGGTTGAAGTATCCTGGAATGCCATAGAATACTTATTTTTAAGGGAAAGTGTTCCAGGGCCCCCTACAAACTGAAAAATATTACATTCTTACTACATTTTCCTCCCATGTGTCCTCCAATGTCCTTTTTGTACTTCCCTGTCCTCCTTTCCAGGCTTTGGGATCTGGTAGCCCTACCCCAGGGCAATGTTCCACAGGATCCTGAGTCCTGCTGAGAGTCAGGGCAGAGGTGTGTGCTGCATATAGCCTGCACACAGACAAGGCCAGCAGGCAGCAGGGGCCAACTGTGTTTTCTGCTTCCCTCCAGCAGGTGGCCCGGCCGCCCGCCAGGCAGCACCACCTTCCCGACATGGCAGCCCGAGACCACAGCAGAGGAGGAGGAGGTCCCCCGGACGCACGGGGAGATTCTTGAGAGCCTGGATGAGCTGGGGCAGCGGACAGAGGCGTTGACCCAGGTATGGTGCCAAGACCAAGCCAGGCGCCAGGACTCTGCCCTCTGCCTGCTGCAGCAGGAGGCAGATGCGGATGACCGCATGGTCGCTGCACTGGAGCGGCAGGTGCAGGCCGTCCAGCGGCAGGTGCAGGCCATCGAGTACCTCTGTGACCGCCTGCCCACCGTGGTCAAAGACATCGCAGGCAACATCCACCAGCTGGTAGAGCGCATGGCCTGTCCAGCTGCTGCAGGGGGTCCTTCAACTGGCCTTCCCTATAGGGGACCCCGGACCCAGGGCGGCCGTGGGCAGGGACAGGGAACACCACCACCCCTGGACCCCCCCACAGGCCCCTCCTAAGAACTCCCCTGCCACCCAGACTCCCCCACCACCTTCCAGGTTGCAGGCCCTCCCCCCAGACTCCCCTCACATTTCCCCATCCCCTAACCCTCCCCAGCCCTTCCCTGCCCCAACCCCTATTTTGTTAAATACATAGTTTTACACACATATTTTTGGTTGTGAGTGGTTTTATTGGGGGTAGTTCACAGTGTGGGTGGATGGGTGGGGGCTGGCCGTGGGCGAATGAGGGAGAAGGTGGTGTGGGGCAGGGCAGGCCTGGCCCTCAGAGTTCCTCCATGGCAAAGGTGTTCATGAGTACATCCCGTACTGTCACAGCTCTCTGTGATGGCTGCTCCAGTGCATGCACAGGTCTGGATTGGTCGTAGCCCCGGCAAGGAGTTGTGCCTTAGCTTCCCACGCAGTGGCAACAGTCTCGCCCTGCAGCTCACAGAAGTTGTGCAGGGCAACACGTGCACTGAAGACCTGTGGCATTGTCCTCTCTGCAAGGTGGAGGTGAGTAAGGAGGCACCTCCAATGTGCCTTCAGGCTGCCAAATGCCCACTAAACCACCTGGCGGCAGCAGCTCAGCTGGTAGTTGAAAAGCTGCCAGCGGGGATTGAGAGGCCCTGGGTACAGCTGCATGAACCATGGGCGGAGGGGATAGGCCGTGTCGGCAACAATGAGGATGGGCACCTCTGCTCCCCCAACATTGATGTTATGTGGGGGGAAGAAGGTGCCCACCTCCATGCCCAGGTACAGGGCAGAGTTACGGAGGACCCTGGCATCATGGGCCCTCCCTGGCCACCCCACATAACAGTTTTGAAAAATGCCACGGTGGTCCACAAAGGCCTGCAGGATGATAGAGTAGTATCCCTTGCGATTTCGATACTCCACTGCTCTGTGCTCTGGGGCTCGCACAATTGGGAAAGCTCATCCTGCAGCTCCCCTTGTGTGACCAGGTGTCGCAGCCGGATCCTGTTGATGGCTCTGGCGACCTCCAACAGAATGTTCCCAATGGTGGACCTCCTGATTCTGAACAGGTGCTCCACAGACCTGTGCAACTCTGGATTGGCCATCTTCCACAGAGAGAGGGCTACTGTTTTGTCCACAGGAATAGCAGGTCTCATGGTGGTGTCCCTTCGGTGCAGCAGCGGGGCGAGTTCTGCAACCAGGAGGGTGAAGCTGGCCCTGCTCATGCGGAAATTCCTCCTCCACTGGTCATCCCCCCAGGTTCGCAGCACCACCCACTCCCACCAGTCTGGGCTGGTCTCCCAGGCCCAGACCTGGCGAGGCACAGAAGGGGGCAGGGGAAGTAGCTCTGCTCAGCGGCCCAGATGGATGATAGCTTGGGGCACAGGCTGGGCACCATCAGGGTCTGCAAGCAGAGTGTCCCACATCAGCAGGACACTCTGCAGGCGGGCAGAGGGTTTATGTGTTGCACGGTACTGGCTAGGCAGCCGGGCAGAGTCCATGTCTGCATTTCACAGTCTCTGCTAACCAGAATGGACAGGGAAGTGAGGTCGGTGCCATTTTTTATAGGATTGGCTGGCAACATGGCTGCCGACATGGCCCAGTGAGGGGGCCATGTTGCCACACCTCCCATGGGGCATGTCTACACAGACCGTTTTATTCTGAAATCGGTCCTTTCGAAAGGACCGATTTCGAAATAAAGCCCTTATTGAAATAAGGGAAACCGCGGGATCGCAAAAACTCTTATTTCGAAATGGATGTTTCGAAATAACGGCAATGGGACCGCTGTTTCGAACCGTTGTTTCGAAACAACGGTGTTGTTTCAAAACAACAAGTCTAAAGCCGTTATTTCGAAACATCTGTTTCGAAATAACGGTCTTTTCAGGGGGGGGGTAGGTTTTACTTTTTCGGAAGGACGATCCTTATTTCAGAAGGACGAGGTCCGTCCTTTCGAAATAAGGAAACGTCATGTAGACTAAATTTTTTAATTTCGAAATAATGGGTGTTATTTCAAAATAAAAGAGCCATGTAGACATGCCCATGGTGTCCTTCCCCTAAAGCGCAAGAACAAGTCCTGTGTTTGGACATGCTATTTCGATTGGGGCTTTTCCCTTATTTTGAATTGGTTTTTAGTTATTTCGAATTAACTCGTTTCAAAATAAGGGCTTTATTTCTAAATTACTTGTTTTGAAATAACTTATTTTGAAACAAGGCCCTGTGTGTGGACATAGCCTAAGAGATCTGATTGGGGCACATTAAGCTTACATCAGTGATGAACATTCATGAGCAGGTATCAGAAACACAGGCCAAGATTTTATCTGGAGAGAAGGAAACAGGTTTGAGATGAAGAAGCAGATACATGAATCATCAGTGCTAAGATGATTGCTGAAATTTTATTTATGAATGAGATACGACGCCTTAAAGTCATGAAAATAGCTCCCAGTTTGAGCTGTTCATGGCTCAAGGACATGATATGACCTTCAGAAAAATACATTTTTGGTCTGAGTCTGAGTACAGTTGAGGAGTAGATTGCTTGATTGTCTCTGTAACATACTGTGAAACCTGTTCAGTCAAGTATCTATTTGAACACAGTATTTGGTAAGTGAAGAAAAATATCCAGTGTTTATTGTTTTAAGAATTTACTGATGTCTTCTGCAAACATCCTCCTGAATCTGCTATCAAAGTACATGCCCTGTGACTCCATGAATGACAATGTTTCCCTGTACTGGAAATGTTTTTCTTCACAGTTACCCCTGAGGCAACCATACCACATTCCAGTGCTTTGGTCAGTCAAAGGAATGACAACTATTTTCATTTCATCCATAGCTCTGAGAAATTATTAGTAGTTGCACTCATTTATGCAACTCAGAGGTTGGTGATATTTTATTTATTAGCATTTAGCAGCTTTAGCAGAATTGCCCGTACTGAAAATCCAACACCCCTTCTCATTAAGAAGCATTGGAAGAAAACTCATTCTTGGTTTATAGGCTTGTCAATTCAGTGCTCTTCATTCAAAGTGTCCTTGTTTGCTGGACTAAAGTAAATTTAAAAAATCCTATATAATAACATCAGCTATTACACAATAGGTCCCTGTGTTGCTTCCAGTAATGTTACAATAACCCGGAATTGCATAATTTCTCACATAAAACAATGGGAGCGTATGCTAGCCTGTAGATGAGTGAATGGCCCCAAGTAACAAATACCTCCCAAGTATAGTCAGCACAAAACCTCATTGTTTCTGTGAAGAAGTCTTACCATAGTAGTTGCATTGTAGTTCAATCCAATGAGTAATATACATTTTTTTTATCATGAATGAGTTAAATTGGCACAGCTACTGCAGAAAGACTGACAAAGAACTGGCATACCATGCAACTGAAAAAATGTGCACATGATTTAAATCTGATAAAGAGTGACAGTTGTGGTCTAGTGGCCTGAGCATGAGGCCAGTAGCCATGCAACCAGCCCTGATGATGACTTTCTCTGTGACCAGGACAGAGAACATTTCCCCATCTGCAAAACAGGGATAACACTTAACCACTAAAGTGGGGTGTTTTCATAGATTTTAGGCCAGAAAGAACCTATTAGATTATCTAGTCTGACTGTCTAGTCACAGAATGTTGAGAGTAATTATAAAGCCAATATATATTTTTCAAACTTTTATTTGTTACAGCAAGTTACTGCAAAGTCATTTACATTCCTGCAGCATTTCCTGTTTTTCAGTGATCATTCAAATAGAAAAAGGCTGGCATAATTTCATAGCTTTTGGACAAATTTTCATGGCTTTCCACAACACATTTACAGCTCTTTGTGACTGGTACAATCCAGTAACTAGTGATTGAACTGTAACTGGTAAGCAGGGATTGCGTTTCATTACATGCTGCAACAGTGACATTGTCTGACTGGATAAATCTGTAAATACCTTTACAATATGTAGCTAGTTTGGTTGATTTGCATGTCACAGCATCTGAGTTATGTCTCTGTTTACACACAGCTTGGGACGAGGATATATTTTATGACTGACCATCTGACTAGGGTTCCCAAGAGGTTTACTGAACTGTAGCTTCTCCACCCTTGTCTTTGGGGCAAAAGCAAACAAGGAGTTCTATGTCACTTAAAGACTAACAAATTTATTTATTGCATGAACTTTCATGGGAGAAAACTCAATTTTGTCAGACACTTAGCAGACAGGGGAACTTACTGAATGGGAAGAAAATAAATGCAAGGAAGTGTAAGTCATAGCAGCAGGTCACCCTGTAACAGCAAATCAAAGCAGTTGTTAATATTCAAACAGTGTGGAACAGCATACAGTGGGAGATGAGGCTGAATCACGTTTTTGTAATGAGAAAAAAATGGAAAGTCCTTAGCTAGCTCTGAGGAAACACAGTCTAATTTACAAATTAATTCCAACTCTGCTGTTTCTGAATCTGTGCAAGTTGTTTCACAAAGTTGATAGATTTCTACTTCAAATGGCTGTATTCAGTGCCTTGCATCTTGCTTTGGATTATTTTTCTTATTACAAAAGGTGATTGGACTGCATCTTCCTCAATGTGCTGTTCCCCAGTGTTTGAATCTTAACAACTGCTTTGATTTGCTGTAATGAAGTGACCTGATCCCATGATTTACACTTCCTTGCATTTATTTTTCTCCCATTCTGTAAGTTCCCCCATCTGTTAAGCTGATGAAGTGGGATTTTCTCCCACAAAAGCTCATACAATAAACAATTTTGTTAGTTTTAAGTGCCACAGGACTCCTTGTTTGTTTTGAGGGAAAGAAAGTGGATTTGGGGCTGATGTTTATTTCACTGACCCTCACAGTTTGCAAGTCCTTGAATGATATCTTTGTGACATATTCCAAAGGGATAACCCTATTAGGCTATTTCAGCAAAACAAAGAAGGAGTCCTGTGGCAAATATGTTTGTCTTTAAAATTGCCACAAGAGGATTCGCTCGTTTCTGCTACTAGGTGTTAGGGACTGGACTATGGCAATTGTGTTTAGTGGTAGCCTAGCACTGGTCAGCAGCCATGACTAGGAACCGCAACTCAGAACTGAAATGAGAGGTAAGATGTCAGAGCCAAGCATGAGAGCTGAAGTCAGGAATCTGAGCCAAGGGTCAGAGACAAATTACCTGAATTTAGACATTGCAGGAGATGAGCTAGGAAGCAGCAGACAATAGGCCTGTCACAGCCATAATAGGCAAGTGCTTTGAGTAGTCTACTGCTGCTGCTGAGTTTAAGAGCAGCTCTGCTGACCATTGGAGCCTCAGCTGCACTTGCTAGACTGTGTAGGCTTAAGCTGGCAGGTAAGCAGGCTAGCAGCAGGCCCTGACTAGCATTTTGCATTGACTGATTTTGAAATGTTGATGTGCTGTTCACTTGCAATTTGTTTCCCCTTTTCACCATTTTTTCAATTCATAAGCATTGGAGCTTTTCATTTGGCAAGAAATTTGACATGTTGACATTTCTTTGTATTTTAGAACAATAAGAACGGGAAAATTTCCATAGAATTGATATAGCAGTTTCTGACTGGCTCTAAATAATAAGTTAGTGTCAGATGGTGCCAAGCTACACGAAGGGTGTTGGACATGTGAGGCATATCACTTCCCCCTTAGTAAGGATCGCAAGAGCCTCTCACAGTTGCAGTTAGCACAGCTTCATGAGTCATCTTTTGGAGCCCCTTTTTCAGACACATTGCCCTCAACAGGGCCGTCCTTAAGGGGGGGCAGGAGGGGCAACTGCCCTGGGCCCCGCACTTTGGGGGGCCTCACACTTTTGGGGGATCCCACGCAGCTGGCTGGAGTAAGGAAGCAGGGAGCTTTTTCAAGCTGTGGGACTAGGGAGCAGCTCCTGATGGCCAGGTAAGAGGGAAGGGAATTCAGACAGGCAGCGTTGGTTTACAGTAACTCTTAAGTAGCCACCTTCCCACAACTGCTCCCTGAGGGGAAGAGAAAGGGCAAGTGTTGAGATAAAACTTATGGAGCCAGCCTCAGTCAAGCAAATGAGGACAAAGTCAGGAGAATGTCACATCCCCAACCTTTACAAAACAGGACCTCCTCTTTGAATTACATCAGCATTTCCAGAAAGTGTTCTCAGATATTAAAGAACTTTTTTCCTTCTACATTTAACAAGACTTTTCAGTCTTCAGGGATGTCTTTATGAGCAAACTTCTCTATGCAGATAATGATCTATTATACCTGAGAGAGAAGACCCCAGGCTAGTGCTCATATGGAAATACTGGGTTTTTAGGGTTAATGGCCATCAATCAACACATTAAAGTAGTTTTTTGTCCTTCCTTCTGTCCTTCTGTAAATAAGCCCCATTGTCATTGATTGCAGTCAGAGCACCAGTCCCAAAGCATGGCAAAGAGGAAAGCAACTGTGGCCATGTGGGTCTAGTTTAGTGAAACAAACAAGGAATCCTGTGGCACTTTTAAAGACTATCACATGTATTTATTTGTTAGCTTTTAAAAGTGCCACAAGACTCCTTGTTTGTTTTACATCAGGGTATCTGAGAGGATGCCAAAGGTCCCTTGTTTCTTCCTCTCATCCTCAAACAGTACCTGAGTTTCATTACTTAGATCACCTGCAAAGCAATGAGGAATGTATGAATACATATATTAAAATAAGATGGAAAAGGAGAGAGTTAGGCAGCATAAAGGAGATAACATACATTAGGCAATTGGAATCCAGTGCTTTAAGGTGAGAGAGGACCTGAATTTATTTTTTGTTATCATCCAAAAATAGCTTCCCTCTCTCTGAATTTTCAATTTAACAAAAACTTGATCTAAGAAAAATTACTAAACTTGTAAAATTGTGTGCCCATCTTGAACAGAAAACCAGAACCACAAAGAAGAGTACCTCCAGATGCTCCTGTCCACTTGGCTGTGAGGTTGATGGAACATCACCATGACACATTCAGTATTGCTTACCCTAAACATCAAAAATAGTCACAAGTCTGGCTTAAATATATCATTAAAACTCACTTAAAAATAAAGAGATGTTTAAAGAAATAATAAATGAGGGGGCGCTATTTTCTCTGACTTCTGGGTTTTGAGCCTTTAGGATAAAGTCAGGTCATATTTTTCTGCTTCTTTCTGCAACCTTTTACCTTGAGGGCTAGAAATTTATGATTTTATTAAAGAAAAATTATGACACTGCCCAGTGTTCCCTCTAAGCTGATGATGCAGCTGAAGAAGTTATGGGTGTACAAGTTATTGGGGAGCCAGCGGGCAGCAGGGAAGAAGCCCATTGGGGCCTGGAGAACCAGCAGGGAACTTGCTCAGCTGCATCCTCAGCTTAGAGCAGTGGTTCCCAACCTTTCTCAGGCTGGGGACCCGTTTGTAACAAAAAAAAAAAATCTTTGTGCCCCCCCAGCTGATTATGTAATCTGGCCTGCACGGGCAGACTTTGGCCCACATCAGTGGGAGAGCTGGTGAGCAGCGCTGCCACCACCATTGCCCGCACCACCGGGGAGCTGAGCCACAGCAGCTGTGGTCCCTGCCCTTGCCCCTGCTGGGGAGCTGCTGTGGCTCCATCCCCTGCCAGGAGACAGCCACAGATGGGGAAAGGCAGCCCTGGCAGGGAGCATCAGGGCTGTAGCTGGATTCTGGCCCCAGGTAGGGAGAGGCTCTGCAGACCACCTGCAAAGTGTCTGCGGACCTCTGGGGGTCCCTGGACCACAGGTTGGGAACCACTGGCTTAGAGGGGACATTGCCTGCAAAGTTTAAAATGGGGGGGGCCCGCACAAACTGATTTGCCCTGGGCCCCGCTCCCCCTAGGGACGGCCCTGGCCCTCAAGAAGAGGCAATGAGATCATGGCTATATTCCCAACTGCACAACAGCTTTTAAAGCTGCCGTGCTAAAGCTAGTAGGATGTGATATTTGAAGGCTGCTGCAACCTGTTTAGTACTTGATAACAAAGGCCAGTGCAGTCTGGAGTGTGTCTCACAGAGTACAGTGCCTAAGCATGGTTTACTGAACTGTTGTAGGGAGTTTCTTAGGTCTATTTATTATTGGTTTAGCAACCAAAGGCATATGGTGCTGAACAATACAAAGAAATGAGATAGCTCCTGCCCCCCAAGATCTTACAAAGAGGTTGCTATCATCCAAATGAAGATCTTGCTCAGAATGACTAGTTCAAAAATAGATTCAGGTTTCCAGTAATGCAGAGTGGAGACAGAGGAGGGGATTTGGGTTCATCTTTAGCTTTAACATTATTTGCAAATTAATGTAATGAGGCAGGCTCCTGCTGAACTCTCAGGCAATAGTCATAAAGTGTGTGGCTATGGTTTTCAGCATTGACTTGTACACAGAACAATTGATTTTTTGTAGAGTTGCATGGAGCAGAAATAGACCCTGCCAGTATTGTCTGGAACAATGTGCAGCCTTTTTTTGGTGTTCATGCTCCACTCTCACATTACATGAGAAAAGCAAAACTATTATTGGTGTCTTCCTATTTCGAGGTTTTAGCGCAGGCTTCCCTGTACAAATTATTGTAGGTCAAGGCCAGAAATTCTGCACTTACTGGTGTTAATGAAAAGCAGGAAGTAGGGAGATATTTTTGGATGAAATTGCCCCAGAAGAATACTGTGTAATATTTCTAAATTCCAAAAGAAGTAATACCAGTGGTTAGAAAAAGACTTCCAGGTCCCATTTTTAGAGGTTAGTGTCTTGGGCAAATAAAGGGTAATATTGCATGGCAACACAGGCTTGCACTAAGAGCTTAGAAAAAGCTTTTACATGCTCTTGTTAAACTTTTTTACCTTTTTCAATATTACTGCATCTCTTCCTCTACTCTAGCAACACCCAAACCACCAAGAAGAGATTTTTCTGCCCTCATGCAAAACATGTTGCAAATCCTAGATAACATCCCCTGCCTGCATGGACACACCCACCTGCTGTGGTCCTGGAAAGCAATGGAATCAGTATGTGATGGTTCTGGGGGCTTCATGTTTCTATTTTTAGTCTGATTTTGTGAAAATATTTCAGCCGTCATTTTCAGTGTCACCTTGACAGTGTCCTCTACTGTACATTGCACCTGTCATGGTAGATGGCATCATCTCTGATGTCTTACTGTCTGATCTTCAATAAAAGGGCCATCACCAACTGAATAGCTTTACTCTCATAGTGCTTCTCTGATCTGCAGAGATCCCATGGCATTGTAGAATGGCTAAACACCCAGTGGAAGGACAGAAAGAAAAAGAGTAATGGGCAGAAATTTAAAAAGATGTCTCAGACTGATCTTAAAAGAGACATGCTTGATAAGTGATGGAGAGCCTTTCACTAGAATGAGAAGACTAATCAGGAAGATGGGACAGGAGGGCCTGGGACCGCCAAAGGACCAAACCCAAAAGGCTCTCAGGAAGGATGAAGAAAATGAGGCAGGAAACTACGTGCAGGTGTTTGCTGTTTTTCCATAGGTCTGTATCTTTCTCAAACTTTCAATTAGTAAAATTTCTGTGTATGGATAAGTTCCTTTGTAGAGTCTGTGTTCCCTAATTTCACTGCTACCTGGTCATGGAAAAATTAAACCAGAGCACCCACAAGATTGGAACTCTGGAGACAGTGTGCACAAGGCCCTGAGGAAAGAAGACATGGGGTCTTTTGCTATGGAGTTTGGATCTTGGGTAACAGGACCACAATACCCCACATCTCAAGAAGGGATACAACATAGGGAGTCTGCCCTATAGGAGTGTGCTGGGGAGGTCAGATTTGGAGGGGGTCTCTTTATTCTGGTCAGACCCTATGTGTTTTGAAACATGCAGGATCCAAAGGCTGAATCCAGTCGAGCAATCTGATGACTGTCTGCAAGAAGGAATTCAGCCAGCACTGTAACACCAGTGCGCAGTTTGGGGGACCAGATTTGGAGAAGAGGGATGCTACCCCTGTGATCTATATGGTGATGAATGAAAGTAAGACATTAGACAAGACTGGACATTGAACGCTGTTCCTCACAGTAGTAGTGGCACTGACTGTCTGGTGTGCAGTAGCCACCTTCAGTCTTTGCTCTTATGGAACAGCCCCAGTCTTCAGCCAGAAAGCCACCTTTGCTTTTATGGAACAGCCCCATACTTTCAGACATCTACAGTTTCATGGGACTATCCCATTTTGACCCCTGGGCCCTTTTCCCTGGTTGAAGTGGCCCCATCTGGAAGGTTGGCTAGTCTCAGTTTCCTGCTCCAGTCACGGCAACCTGGCCCAGTGCCTGGCATTGCATTACTTGCTCTCCCCCACCACTGGAAGGGCAAGGCCAAACCTGAATGGCCCTGTTACCCACTTAAATCAGGAGTCAGATTGCAAAAGGTAGAGCAGGGAGCTGAACTCATCCAGCCCAGAGAAACAGGAGCCACAGAAGTTGTCGGTGCTGCTAAATGTGGAGTGGGCTAACTCTGCAACTCCCCTGCAATGCCTCCCCTTCCCTGAGGGGCAGTACCCAGCTTCCCTGACCTCCCATGCTCCTGGGGTGGGGCCTGACCTCTCCCTCCAAGGACGATACTCAGGCCTGGTGCAGCGGTGTTGGATTTATAGGTTATTATTTTGTTACAGAGACACCATGTTGCAGTTCGTATTGTTATAACATATTAAAGTAGCCTTCACATAGTTATTTCTAATTAATTTGTTCAGAAAAAGACTGAATAAACATGCGTTAAAGAAGGAAGATGTTCACCGTTCTTTGATTAAAATTACGTCAACCACTAAATGATATGCAAAGGAAGTAAAGGGAGAATTTGGCTCCATGGCTGCAAAAGAGCACCATGAAGTTCCTTTCCTGTCTGAGGCATTGTAAAATAGTCTATTTGAGGCTGAGAATGCAGTGATTGTGAAGAGCAATATGGCAGACATTATCTGACCAGAATAGCTCATAAAGCCACTGAGAACTACAACATGGTTTATTCAGAGGGTCACAAAACATCTAGAATACTGTGTCCAGTTTTGGGCTCCCCACTACAAAAAGGACATGGACAAATTAGAGAGAGTCCAGAGGAGGGCAACAAAAATGATCAAAGGGCTGGAGCACAAGCCCTATGAAGAAAGACTGAAGGAACTAGGCTTAGTTAGCCTGCAGAAGAGAAGACTGAGGGGGGATTTGATAGCAACCTTCAACTACTTGAAGGGTTGCTCCAAGGAGGAGGGAGCTCGACTGTTCTCGGTAGTAACAGAGGGCAGAACGAGAAGCAATGGTTTCAAGTTACAGCTGGGGCGGTCCAGGCTGGATATTAGGAGAAACTTCCTTACTAGGCGAGTGGTGAAGCATTGGAATAAGCTGCCTAGGGAGGTGGTGGAATCTCCATCTCTGGAGGTGTTCAAGGCCCAGCTGGACAAAACCCTGACTGGGATGATCTAATGGGAGTGGTCCTGCTTTTTTTGGCAGGGGGTTGGACTAGATGACCTCGTGGGGTCCCTTCCAACCCTATGATTCTATGATTCTATGATAAGTAAGGTCACCAATGAAATTAATAGGCAGCAGGTTTAACATGGACAAAAGACATTATTTCTTCATGCAATGCACAGTCAACCTATGGAACTCCTTGCCAGAAGATGTTGTGAGGACCAAGACTATTACAGGGTTCAAAAAAGAACTAGGTTAATTCATGGAGGATAGATCCATCAATGGCTATTATCCAGGATAGATAAGGATTGCTAGTTGCAAGAGGCTGGGAACGAATATGTGAAGAATGAAGATTGAGCCTGTGGGTTTCTGCTGTGGATTCAATGCCCCTTTCTTTGACATTAGGTCTCTTCTTTGCTGGGTAATTTAGCAGCAGAGATATACATTATGCAAATTCCTGCCATTACATACAAATGGAGAAGTGAGAAAAAGACATGTAACATTCCATTAGTTTTCATGAAGTTCTAACACTTGAATACACTCTTCAGTAACACAGTTTGGTCTAGGGATATTTAATTACTGGATATAAATAATGTAGAAGTAATTTAAGAGCAAATTATAGGATGTAGACTGATGAAAACAATACGATCAAAAGCTTCTTTGATATTCACATACAAGTGAATTGTCCTGAGAATCTGGCAGGCATGGACACATGGCATCTCAAAGTCACAGCCTGATTTTTAATCTCTAGAATACGTGGGATATTTTGTTCTGAGTTTTGGCTTAGGCTCATTATTTATTTTAATATCAAATTGATAGTGTAATTTTCTTTGATTTTTATAAAAATATATTAAAAAGGCAAAGCTGGGGAAAGATACACACTGCTTAGTAAAATAAAATTCAGAACTCAAATAAATTTAAGCTTTTTGTTTTCAAATATGCTTTTGAAAGAAGGACCACACAAGAATGAGTTTTAGTCTATATAGTATTGCTGGAAACAGTTTTTTGCAACAGAAGTGATGACAACATTTTAGATGGCAAAATCCTGAATTAGACACTTTAATAAATAACCTCAAATTTGGCTATTAGAGGAGGGAAAAGGCCAATAACTGAGTATTCATATTACATCGTGTAGCCTTTTGTCCCTTAATCTTCAGTCTTATCCAATCATGAAAGATTTATAGTTTGCCAATGTTATGAAGTAAAAGGACATTTTTCCTACCCAATGTGGTCAGTGAAATCCACTCCACTCAACATTCAGTGGATTAACATGTCACTGAATGACTTACAGCTTTATTGCCACTAGAACATTCTGATTCAAAAACATGACAGTGAGAATGTGAAAGCAGACAGCAGGGTTTAGTTAATGGCTGCTGAAGGCTAAAATAGATGCTAGCCCTTTGGCCAAATATTGTTGGTTAAGGAGGAGTCAATTATCATAACTGGTTGTATGGTAGTATAAATTCTTCTGGAGTTTGTCAGAAT
Source organism: Podocnemis expansa (assembly GCA_007922195.1). Taxonomy (NCBI): domain Eukaryota; kingdom Metazoa; phylum Chordata; order Testudines; family Podocnemididae; genus Podocnemis; species Podocnemis expansa. The sequence continues at coordinate 11,630,862 of ML682040.1, read as the reverse complement.
ACCTGAATATTTGCATTTTGATATGGAGATGGAATCAAACCAAGCCCTTACATGAACATGGGGAATAAAATATGGGAAAGTCACATCTGTCTGGCTCTGACCTAGGATCTGGACACAGCTCCACTCAGATCATTAAAGATTATCCTATTGGCTCCAAAAGGAACAAAATCAAATCAGTGGTGTTTGGTCCCTCCATTCTTTACAATGAGTCAAACCAACCAGAGTTTAACCCCTGAAAATCTATGACTTGGGCCCATCTCTCATCTCAGATCTTGATTCTGATTGAACTAGAGAAAAGAGAGAAGTGTAAAGAAGGATTCTTTTTCCACGCAAGGAAGTGGTTGCAACTATTGTTCTGACAAAGAAGACCAAATGCCTTGAAGAAACATCATATCCAGGAACTGGTGAACTTATCTTTACTTTTGGTTAATGTTTCAAGGCACGTGAAAACTAGTCGGCCAGATTCTCAGCTAATGTAAAGTGGCACAGCTGTTTTGAAGTCAGTGAAGTTACAACATTTTACAAGTAAGAATGGCTATGTCTACACTTAGAAGGTTAGTTCAAATTAACTTAATTAGAACTAACTAATTTAATTTAAACTAACATGGTCCCACTAGGAAAACCAATTCAAACTAGCATGTCCATGGACAGGACTTGCTAGTTTGAATTAGAAGAGGGGCACCATGAGTGGTGTGGAAAGATGGCCCTCCAAGAAGGGCCATGCCCTCACCCAATATATAGAAAGAGGAAGGCACCCTGGGGTAAGAAGGTCAAAAAGTGTTAATTCAAACTAATGGTCAGTTCGAATTAACATGGCTGCCTTGGGTTAATTTGAACTAATGGGTTTGAATTAACTATTACTTCAAAGTGAAGTGAGGTTTTATAATTTCAAAGTAAGCTTTTATTAATTCATACTAGGGAAGTCCTTAGTTCAAAATAATGAAAGTCAGTGTAGCCATGCATTAATTTATAGGAATTAATTCTCAGAAAGACAATTTAAATGCTAAGTGTAGACATACCCAATCAGATCAAATACTTATTTTGTATTTCCTATATAAAAATAGGTAAATATTTGTCATATAAAAAAAAGTTAAGAAAGTATTCAAATCTTGGCCCAAATCCTTAGTTTTTTTAAAGTACTGTAGCACCATGTGCTTCATGAGAATTACGATGATTTATAGGGATCTGGTTTCTTATATAGAAACTTCCTTAATCTTAAAAAGTGCTTTCCAGCATCTGCAGGGATTAAGTCTGGAGGATTATATGATTATAATTCAGGACTACAAGATTACCTATGTGACATATCTCTACATGTTAATTATTAAAAAAATTATCAAAGTATGTTTCTTGCATCCAGACATGATATTTGTCTCTTTGTGATCTCCTGTGTCCATAATTTGCGAAAGTCAACTATGTGTTACATGAAAACAAGAAATCGTTTTATTCTAAATTCATTATCCCTTCATCTCATTCTTCTTGAATTATGTGACTGGCAAAAAAAGGAAGAGCTGATTCATTCTCACTATGGCCTTCACCATACCAAAAGTTTTAATTTGTAACACTTTTGTAATTTTTCTGCCTTGCAAGGTCTCAAACTCCTGCCTTTGCAACCCATTCTATGTGAGTCATCCCTTAACACTTCACCATATTAAAATATTGAACTTAGTGCCCAATAGCTGATTTTCCTTGCTGAAAGGCAAGCCTTTCCTGTCAAGTGTCATCAGGAAGGATTAGGTGCACAAAATGTTCTCTCCATTCTTAACTTAATATGAGAAGCCAAAAACAAACAAACAAACAAAAACAAAAACAAAACCCAAAAAAACAACAACCAAAACAAAAAAAACCCCAACCCAATCCAAACCAACCCAAACCTTTTCCAAGCCACTTTGTTTTTCATGGCTGGGTAGGGCAATCCTGCTTTATTATTGAAAACAAACAAAAAAAAAAGGTACAGCTGCTGGCATTTACAGTCTGACAACATTGTATATGGTATCTATGCCTCTTTTATGCAAGGGCAGAATATTATGTGCTTCCAGTGCATATGTTCAACTAACATCTTGTGGAAAAAAGACGATATGGGAAATGACATCATTACCTAATTTTCAGAGCATAACCTTCCTGCTTTTTTGGCTTATTCTTTATCTGCTACCTCCTTTTTCCCCTATATTTCAATTCCTGACCCTATATTTGGCCACCATTCCCAATCCATTCCTCATAATCAGCTACTTTATGCTGCATGGTACTTCCAGTAGTTGTTAATAGTAACCTGTTATTAGTTCTCAGCCTTTGCCCTGATATTTCAAAATCTATAAAAAAGAATGTTGTAAACTAAAGGGTTGCATTTATAAATCTAGAAGGTGGGATCATCCAGCTTCCCCCCCCCCCCCGAGCCATATCACATTGACGGCTTAACAGTTATCTTGCAACCAACCAATATTCCAGCTTTTTCTCCTCCTGTATCACTTATAAGTGATGTATTACCAGTTTACAGCAAACATTTTTGCTGTTAGTCCCTAAATGCATGATCTTATACATCCCATTATTAACTTTCAACCTATTTCTATCGCTCCAGTTTTTCAGGGCAGCCAAATCATAGAATCATAGGTTTGGAAGGAACCTCATGAGGTCACCTAGTCCAACCTCCTGCCAAAAAAAGCAGGACCACTCCCACTAAATTATCCCAGCTAGAGTTTCATCCAGCTGGGCCTTAAACATCTCCAAAGACGGAGATTCCACCACCTCCCTAGGTAGCCCATTCCAATGCTTTACCATCCTTCTAGGAAGAAAGTTTTTCCTAATATCCAGCCTCGACCTCCCCAGCTGCAACTTGAAACCATTGCTGCTTGTTCAATCCTCTGTTACTACTGAGAACAGCCGAGCTCCATCCTCCCTGGAGCATCCCTTCAAGTAGCTGAAGGTTGTTATCAAATCCCCCCTCAGTCTTCTCTCCTGCAGGCTAAATAAGCCTAGTTCCTTCAGTCTTTCTTCATAAGTCTTGTGCTCCAGCCCCTTGATCATTTTTGTTGCCCTCCGCTGGACTCTTTCTAATTTGTCCATGTCCTTTTTGTAGTGGGGAGCCCAAAACTGGACACAGGATTCCAGATGTGGCCTCACCAGTGCCGAATAGAGGGGAATGAACACATCCCTCAATCTGCTGGCAATGCTTCTTCTAATGCAGCCCAGTATGCCATTGGCCTTTTTGACAGCAAGAGCACACTGTTGACTCATATCCAGCTTCCCATCCACCAGGACCCCAGGTCCTTTTCTCCAGTGCTGCTACTTAGCTGATCACTCCCCAGCCTGTAGCAGTGCATGGGGTTTTTCCGTCCCAAGTGCAGGACTTTGCACTTGTCCTCCTTATATGTTATACTAGGCCTTCTCTGTATTGGTGATATCTCCCAAGTCCGTGTCATCCTGTTGGTAAAAATAAATGAGATTCTATGGGAGACTCCCTACCCTTTCCAGTAACAATTAAAAAGTAAGTGTCTAGATCCACCTGCACAGCTATCAATGCAGTAGTTAAATGAATAAGTAAATAAACAACAAATAAAGTAAAACAAGGAACAGTTTAGGGAATAAACACACATAAAAGGGTCACATGAGGATTTAACAGGTGGAACTAAACTCTAGGTTTTTTCCCAAATTAAAATCAAGTTAACCTAGGCCCAAAGATGGTGCAATGTACTTAGGATTTTTCTTCTCTCTCCTATAGGGCTGGTCACAGTCTTCCAGACTGAGAAATCTGGAATTCAGGATTCTGATGCTGGAATCAAAAATGGTTTCAGGTAAGTGCTCTAATTTCCAGTGTGGGGGCTGCCCATCATGTTAAAATAAGGCTTCTCTCCTTTTTCCAGCTGCTCCTTCACTTGATGAGACCTTGCTGCCTGGAGCTGCCCATTTTCCTTCCTATTTATACAGTTCCTTTGCTGGATAGACTCAAAAGCTTTCCTGCCTTTATGTTCCTGCCTTCTCCCAAAAAAAGAGGGAACATCCCAAGAAGATACACAATATGGAATCTGAATTGTCTTTTCTACCCACTCCAAGGTGGTGATTACTTTCATTGCATTCATTTCCTATATACAAAAAAACTGATAACCAGTTTTTTTTTTCCCAACAATCCATTGTTATGCCAAGATCAGTTAAAGAAAAAAGCAAAAAAAGGTTAAATAAGACTGGTCCCAAGACTGATCCCCAAAGAACTCAGTTAGTAAACTTCCTCCAGCCCAACATTTCACCTTTCAGTATGACCCATTGTAGTTTCCCCTTTAACTAGTTCCTGATCTATCATTCAATATTCATATTAATCCTATTTTTTCCAACTTAACTAAGAATTCCCTATGTGGAACGATATGCCTAACTGACATGTAGATAGATCTACCTCTTGCAAAGCCATACCATAGTTTGTCCCATTTACCATTAACCTTGATGTCCTTAAATACCTTCTCTTTCAAAATCTTTTCCAAGACTTTCCATGGTACTGAGGTTAAACTAACAGGCTTGTATTAGCTGCATCACTTTCCCCCCCTTTTTTTAAAAAAAGGAACATGTTAGCAATTCTCCAGTCATACGGCATACAAATTCATTTGAAATCCTTGCTAATGGGCTGCAATTTCATATGCCAGCTCCTTTAATATTTTTGGATGAAGATTATCTAGGCCCCTTGATTAAGTCTCATTAAGCTGTTTGAATTTGGCTTCTACCTCGGATGTGATAACTCATTCCCATTAGCCACCCAGTTATTATCCTTAAGATCTTCATCAGCCTCATTAAAAACTGAGGAAAAGTACTTGTTCAGATATTGGGCCATGCCTAGAGTATCCTTAACTGCCATCCCACCCTCAGTGCTTAACTGTCCTACTTCTTTTTTTCTTATTATTTATGTGGCTAAAGAACCTTTTTTTATTTATTTTAATTCTCTTTGCAAGGACTAACTCTTGGCTTTTGGTATTTCTCACTTTATCCCTACATGTTCTGACCTCCAAGAGGTAGCTCTCTTGCTGATCCCTCCCATCTGCCTCTCCGTGTAGGCTTTTGCTCTTAAACACCTTTTTGAGATGCTTGCTCATCCTGATCTACAACTCCAGCCTATGATTTTTTTCCCCTGCTTTGAGATAAAACCTGCAGATAATTTCTGAAAATTCGATGTGAAGTAATTCTAAATTTCTTCCACTTTTAGATCCTTGAGTTCTTCTGTCCAGTCCACTTCTCTAATTCCATTAGTTTTTAAAAATTAGCCCTTACTCATAGACCTATTTTTGTTTGTCCATCCATTTAGTTTGAACTGACTTAGCTCCCCGTTGGTCAAACCAAGATTATCCACTGCAACCAGTTCTTTAATGAGGTTCCCACTACCCCTGAATTTCTCTGCTATCCATCGCTGGCAAGATTTTGGCCAGAGTTCTTCTCAACTGCCTCACTGCACACCTTGAGCAAGGTCTCCTGCCAGAGAGCCAGCTTGGCTTCCATGAAGGTCGTGGGACTATCGACATGGTGTTTGCTGCCAGACAGCTTCAAGAGAAGTGTCAGGAACAAAATGTTGACCTATATTCTATCTATGTCGATTTGACCAAGGCTTTTGACACAGTCAGCAAGGATGGCCTATGGAGGATCATGGCGAAATACAGATGCCCTAGAAAATGTATTGCCATTGTACGACAGCTACAAAATGGCATGTTGGCCAGAGTATATAACAACGGAGAGACATCCGAACCATTCTCTGTCTCAAACGGAGTGAAGCAGGGCTGTGTTCTTGCTCCCACTCTAATCAGTTTTATGTTTTCCGTCATGTTTACAGATGCCTTCAGAGACGTGAAAACAGGCATTGGCATCAGTTATCGTACTGATGGCTCACTCTTCACCCTTAGGAGGCTTCAAGCTAAAACTAAGATAATGACAGACACAGTTGTTGACTTCTTATTTGCTGACAACTGTGCCCTTAACACTGCCTCCGAAGCTGACATGCAGTTCGTCGCTGACAAGTTTTCTGCGGCCTGCACAAACTTCGGCTTTACTATCAATACAAAAAAGACTGAAGTAATGTATCAGCCCACCCCAGGAAAGCATTACGTTGAACCCAACATCACTATCAACGGACAGCGTCTGAACGCGGTGGACAAGTTCATCTACCTTGGGAGCACACTATCCAGAAACGTTGTCATCAACGACGAGGTGAATGCCAGACTCACCAAAGCTAATGCTGCTTTTGCCAGACTCCAGAAGAATGTGTGGAATAGGAGAGGCATCACCCCAGTGACAAAGATCAAAGTGTACCGTGCCATAGTTCTTTCCACATTGCTCTATGCCTGTGAGACGTGGAAAATCTACCAATGTCATTCAAGAAAACTAAACCATTTCCATATCACCTGCCTTAGAAAAAATCTTGTCATTAAGTGGCAAGACAGGATCCCAGATACCGAGATCTTTGTTCGTGTCGGCCTGCCCAGCATCTATACCCTTGATGCAAGCACAACTTTGCTGGGCAGGTCATGTGGCTCGCATGCCAGATCATCGGCCACAAAAGAAACTGTTATATGGTGAACTCCAACAAGGCAAATGCTCCCAAGGGGGCCAGAAAAAGCGCTTCAAGGATACTTTAAAAGCGTCACTAAAGGCCTTCAGTATCAGCCACTTTACATGGGAACTGATAGCCCAGGACAGAGGAGAGTGGCATTCAGCTGTCCGTTGGGGCATGGAAACATGCAAACACAACTGGATTGATGCAGCTGAGCAACGCAGATGAGTCAGGAAAGATAATGCCAGCAAACCTCCATCAGCCGCCACCATTCCCTGTCCGCATTGTCAGAGCACTTTCCAGGCACGGATTGGTCTGATCAGTCATTTGCGCACCCACGGACCCCCACCCCAACCCCTGGATGACTAGATGGTCTTCGTCGTTACCGATGGACGAATGAAAAAAAAAAAACATAAACAACAAATCTAAACTGACACCCCCTTCTGCTGATTCAGCAACTATTTGGTGAAGGAATCCAGCTATCACACCAAGTAAAATCTGGATCCTATTATTATTAGACTTGTCCTCCAGTCTATATCTGGGAAGTTAGTCTCCCGGAATCACACTATTTCCCAGTAATATTTACTTCATTAAAAACATTAAGAAAGTCTCTATCCATATCCAGATTGGATCCTTGTCATCTGTAGCACACCCCAAGATGGTGTTCTACTAAGTTTCATTCCCAATGTGATTTTCGCCTAAAGGCTGTCTCATCCAGTCCATTACTTCTAATTTCTTTACAGCCTACCTCATTACTGATGTACAGGTGTTATTACACCACCTCTTCCTTATTCCCATCTTTCCTAAACAGCACACACCGTTCAGATTTCTTGTTCATTTTATTGAGGACACCGTGAACTGTACATATTAATGCTATAGGAGAAATTATGAAAACTCACTGATATTTTGTTTTACTGTGTGGCCAAACAAAGGAAGGAACGGCTCTTGCCCACGTAGAAGTGGAACAGCTATTTACCTATTTCCTATGTAAATTAAGCATGGTAGAACCTAAAAATGGAAGTCCAATTTACATACAAGAAAATTGGAAGTCCAGAAAAAGGAAGGAACAGGATGAGGTCAGTTTCCTTGTGGACCCAGCCAGTTGAGCAGACAAGAGAGCTTGCTGCCTCCTGAAACAAGATCATTGAACTTTGGGAGATGTAAGCAAGGACAGAAGCCATCTTTGGCATCCATCACTAGACAGACACAGGAGACCAGAGCTTTTCTAAGCTAAGGAGGATGAGTCTTTCAACAAAGCATGAGGTTGAAGTACCTGGAACTGAATATAGATGCAAAACGCATAGGCAAAGATCTTTCCCCTAAGAAGACAAGACAAGCTAGCATCTTGTACTTCTGTGGAAGGTCCTGACTGAGTGAAAGTCAGACAGGGTGGTGAAAAAAAAAAGACTGGTAAGAGAAAACATTTAGAAAAAGCCTCATCTTGCTAGATTACATTCATTTATCGCGTGAGCTTTTGTGGGAGAAAAATCCCACTTTGGCAGATGCTTTGAAGAGAGCTTTGAAGAGAGCATCTGACGAAGTGGGATTTTCTCCCACAAAAGCTCATGCAATAAATAAATCTGTTAGTCCTTAAGTGCCACAAGATGCCTTGGTGCTTTTTTTTGTTGTTGTTTTGTTTTGTTTTGTTTACTAGACTAACATGGCTGCGCCCTTGGAACTGGATTACATTGTAGACTTTAGATGAGAGTTTTCACTTTTACTTACTTGTAGCCCTTTTATGTTTACAGGTAGTCCTCACTTAGTGACCGGGTTCCGTTCCTGAAACCCGGTTGATAAACGAATTGGTCACTAAACGAGGAGCAGCCCTTACCGGTATTTCAGGCATAATGTACTTTACTGGTAGTGGGTTTTTCAACCATCAGTAGATAGTTTTAATGTCACCTTTGCATCATTTATAACATTTTTCATATATATTTTAAATGTTTTAAGCTCTAATGTACTGAACTTAGTTTGCATAGTGTACTGTAAATATAGGTAATCTGAGAGAGTTGATGCGAGTTCTCGTACATCGCCATAATACCAACTCATCAGAGAGCCGGTCATAACTCTGAGGGGTCACTAAACGAGTAGGTCACTAAGTGAGGACTAGCTGTATTCCTTTTACTTAGTACCACTTAACCTGTTGTTAATACATTTGTATCATTTTAGCATAAACCAACCCAGTGCTGTGATTAAAAGGAAGGGTGAATTTACCTCCAGTTCCCTTAGTAAGCTGAGATGAAATTTTGTGTTTTCAAAAGGATAAATGATGCATGCTATTCTCCGAAAAGTCCATGAGATTGCAGAGCATAAGATTTGGGGAAAATTAATGACTGGGCGCGTACCGGGCAGGGGTGTTGCTGCCTCATAAAAAGGGTCAGGGCCTGGCCCCAAGTCCTGCTCCCTTCCCTGCCTTGGGGCACAATCGGGCACTGTCCTGATCCAGCTCCAGGGTCCCAGTCTGGCTCCGGTTGCTGCCAGCAAGAGGCAGGCAGCCTGGGTGGGCTCAATTCAGCTCCTGCTGCTGCTGGCAAGTGGCAGGTGATCCAGATGGGCCCAGCCTGGGCCCAGCCATTGCCAGCATGTGGCAACTTGCCTCAGGCTGACTCAATCTCCTGCTGCTGCCAGCAAGTGGCAGACAGCTTGGGCAGGCTAGATCTGGCCACTGCCAGCCAGTGGCAAGTGGCCTTGCCCTGGATCTGGCTCCTCCTGCTGCCAGCCAGCAGCAGATGGCCAGAGCCAGATCTGGAGCACAGCCACTCCATAGCGATTCAGGACACGAGCCCTGTGGGTCCAGCAGCAGCAACGCCTATAGTGTTGGGTCCTGCGAGTAGTAGCCAAGGCTCATGGAAGCCAGAATGGGGGTGTCAGGCTAGAGAAAGTTTGCTAGAATCAGAGCTCCAGAACTTGGGCTTCCTCATGCATAAAGACACAGGATATAATCTGCCTGCCTGTAGGCTGGCTTTGAGCAGCCAAGGTTGGGAGCTACAGCATCAAAGCATAATGAGGAGCCCAAGGTTACAGGGCACATGGTGACATATCCCCTCACTTGTTTGAATCGCAACCGTGAATATCACATCATCACAAAACTCACCCCATACAATCTCACCCTGGGGAGAAAATGAGTCAGAGCATAAACTGCATGGGAGAGATGTTAGTTATGGCTCTTAATGTGTGACTGGAAAGTTCTCAGGTTCTAGAGTGACAAAGGGCATATACAAGCCTAGTGAGAACAGAACAGTCTAGACCAGACGTGGCCAAACTGCGGCTCACGAGCCGCATGCGGCTCTTTAAAGAAAAATTGTGGCTTCAGGGAGAGTGCAAGAGGGAAGGGCGGCAGGGCGGGAGCCGGGGGGGAGAAATCTGCAATCGTGGGGGACAGCAGAGAGCTGGCGGCAGGGTGAGATCCGGCAGCAGAGAAGCAGCTTCTTGAGAGCTACAGGAGACAGCAGCGTGGTCAGAGCCAGGGGAGGGGCAGCAGTGGTAGAGCCACAGAGGAGGGGGCGGGATCACGAGAGCCTCACGGGCAGGAAAAAGCAGTGTGGTAAGAGCCGGGAGGGGAGGGGCAGCATTGGGAGAGCCCACAGGGAAAGGCAAGCACTCAGAGCAAGTAGCTGCCAGATTCTACAGTTTCCTCACACAATATTAATTCTACCCTCCTTGTCTGTGTGCATAATGATACAGTCTTTAATTTCATCAGTGCATGATTTTTTAAATACTTTTCTTTTTTGATATTGTTTTTGGGTAAATATTTTTAAAACTGGCAACATTTATTGCTCAAGAACAAGTCTACAATGAACTACAGATAAGTGATGATAATTAGCAATTGAAACCTGAAAATCAATTGTAAATTAATTTTCTTTTTTAAAAATCATCTGGCATTTCCAGATATTGTAATATAATGCAAAATTATTTCTCTTGTATTTCTATTTTGAGAATTAAATAAGAATCATCAGAAATGACTGAAAATTGACACAAGTGTTACATCCAAAACCACTGATTGCTTTCAAAAGGTTATAAAAAAAAACCCTCTATTAATTTAAAGAATGTTACAAGTACTTATTATGGATCATGGTTCATTTTCGGCATGCAAAATGATTTGGACTTAGGGTAGACCACCACTACTGAAAACTGGCTTTAGAAAAAAATTTCCTTAAGTCCATTGAACAAGTGGGCCTGAGACATCAGTCTGTCATCTGTTTGCAGAAGGAACTGCTAGTACATTTATTTTATAAGAAAATTTTGATTAATATACCTAAGTCAATTACCAAGATAATTTACATTCACTGCAAAGTTCAATAGCAGCACTATACTTCCACTGATTAAATAGCATTCAACATGTATTAATTTTTCTTTGCTGTATATCAGTTGTCAAAATTCATTTATATTTCAGGCTAGTCTTCATGAATGACTCTATGGGTATCTAAGCCCATTAGACAAGAGGGCAATTGTTGTGAAGGGCTGAGGATGGAAAATTGTGTTGTAAACTTTCTGAAAAAAAATCTCTCACCAATAAAGATTTTACTTTGTATTATAAAAAAACCAAAGAATGATATTTAGAATTTATACAGGGCCTGACCCCAAACTGAATAAACTCAGTGGGATTTTTTCCATAACATCTTCTGTGCATGGACTCCTAAGCACTTACTGAAACAGGCTCAGATCTTGCACTTTATGTCCCCATAAATTCTCATTGATCTGTTCTGATTCTGAACAGTTGAAAAAGTGTCCCTGTGTGCATCTCTTCACAGGACTAAGATGAGACCAGCGTTTTCCCTTACTATTACTCTCATTTTAAAATTAATTGTGTCTGATTGAGTCCTCAGACCTTTTGTTTTCACTGTCCATGAGTATTTTAGTGAACAAGTTTACTAGCAGAAATGTTGGCAGGGAAGCAGGGGCATGGTTGGGGCCTTGGTGGGATGGGGGGGCAGAAGTGCAGCATGGCTGGGGAGAGCAGAGAAGCAGCAGCGTGGTAAGAGACTTCAGGGAAGCAGCAACAGGGGTGAGGGACGGAAGCGCGACGTGTTCAGAGAAGCCATAGCATGTTTAGAGTTTTTCATAGGCCCTAATGCAGCATACTTGTTTGTTAAAATAAAATCGTTTTACAAGTCCTAAACATGATGTGGAATACTAAGAAATGAAAATACAAAGGATAGAAGTTTAAAACTGAACATAGATTACTTTCAATTTTTGGTACAACTTACTGCTGTAAAACATCATATTCCACAATGAAATTCAAAACATTGTGCAATACTTAGAGATCAGCATCTGAGAAAGTTTTTACAAGTTACTGCCCAGATTTAAAAAAAAAAAACTTGCCACAAGCCTACAGTGTTCTACATCTAGCGACAGCAAAGTTTTTACTGTATAGGCCTAGTTTCACGGTAACCTTAAATAATTATTAGAATCTGACATTAGTAGGATCAATATTTGCCCTATTTTTACAATAAAATTAAAGTGCACAATGAATTTTAAGCTTAGCAATTTTGGAGTAGGTAAAAATATGTGGTTATACGCCTCAGTGCGGCTCTTGAAGATTTAATGAGTGACTTGCGCCGCTCTTGAGTTCCATAGGTTTGGCCACCCCTGGTCTAGACTATGAACAAATTTTGCTCTGAATTTCAGAAATAATTGAGATCAACTCTAACAAGTAGTATGCTGTGTTCAGAACAACTGGGAAGTGATAACATTTTAGATACAAATAATGTTGTTACATTCCTGCGATCCTTGCTCTTTTTGCTTTTGAGGGCAGGACTAATGTTTGTCTGTCTTGCCCAACACAGAACACACCGTATGATACAAAGAAGGCCTAACTCAGGTAGATTCCCATTGACTTGCTGATGTCATGGCAAGCAAATTTACACAGCGTCAAAGTTCCTGATGCATCAATGCAGCATGTTATTAAGCACACAGGAATGGTATTCTGGTATTAAAAATAGTTTGACACTATCCCAGCTATTTGTTGCTCATTATTAATGTGCCCTGCCAGCTCCATATTCCCATTAAAAAAAATGTAAATGGGAATTTGGCCTCAGTTCAGTGAGAATTTTGCATAAGCTAGGACTTCAGAATTAGACCTCTTTATTACATTTCTGGTATGCACAGTGGAGCTAGGTGTAAGTTTAACCAGTGAAGGGGATTGGCTTTTCCTCCGATTTACTTTGAGTTTGGGGTTTGAATAAACAAAAAAGCACACTGTGAAACTGAGTCCAAACCACAGCGTTTCACCTGATTTAATCTGCAAACTGAGTTTTGTATAGTTTGGATGGAAAACTCTGTATCACCCAGGTGTGTCTAAAAGAGTTGTGAACTTTGCTAATTATTTGAAGAAGCTGGGCTGAATTTCAAATCTGTAATGGAACATGAAAGATGGCAAGTTTCATGTGGTTTCAGGATTTTATAGTCAATATTTTGCATTGTTCTAATAATGACATATTTAAAAAGTAAACCTTACCAGATGTAGTTACTGGGGAGGGGCAGTGGGACCCTAGAATTAGATCAGGAGTCTGCAACCCCTGGCATCCATGCCAAAAATGGGGGGTTCCAGGGCCCCACTGGCCATGCTTCCCTACTGGGAAACATGGTCAGCAGGGGCAAAAAAGCTATGGTGCATGGCTCCAGGCCCCTGTTTGATCCAGCCTCTGTTAGGCAGGGCTGGAGGGGAGTGGGGCAGGTTGGCCAGCCTGCTTCCAGCTCTGACCCCACAGCCAGAAGCCACCTGCCAGTGGTGGTGAAAGCCAGCCACAACCAGGACCTGTGGGCTACCTGCCAGCAGGGGTAAGAGCCAGTCCCAGCCAGGATTGGCAGCAGCCAGCCACAGCCAGGACTTGGGGGCCGCCCACCAGTGGGGGCAGAAGCCAGCCCAGAACCAGAGGCCTGTCTCTGTTCCCTTTTGGCCCCCAGCACCCGCTAAGGGTGTGGTGGGCAGGGCTGGCACAGAGGCTGGCAAAGGTTGCTGACTCCTGAACTAGATAAAAAGCTTTGGCAAATTAACTGATTAGTGGCCATGTGTTCTAGTGCTCTCCACTGAATGGAAATAAAACTGCTTAACTGTATGTCTAAGATCCTATACTGTAAATATGAAACAGTTTAAGTGGTAGGAAGCAGTGGTTTTGTAAAACATTGCAAGTTCTGAGAAATATTGGTATGCAGTACAGTGATAACTTAAGTACAATATTTTGATTTTTTTAAATATTTAAAAAAAAAAATCAAATTGTTTATGAAGACAGCTCTCTTTTAAAGCAAATAAACCAATCCTATACTTTGTAAAAGCCTGTATCAGTAGGACTTTCCATTATCTTTAGTGAAACTGGGATGAAGCCCTAGTTCCTGAAGCATTCTTTCCATGTTGAAAAGATTCCTTGGGGTCAAAGTCTTAATCCCAAGTGAACTATGCTGATTTACACCAATTAAGTATTTGGGCCATAGTGTTTATAATCATTATCATTTTTATTGTATTGTCACTGTGCACATTTATAATGAAAAGACAGTCCCTGACTCAAAGAGTTTATAACCTATATCCAGAGCTGGTAATGTCAGATTTTTTATACACGAGATTTAAATTAGCATGTACTGTAAGGCTGTATTCACACAGCACTCTTATTTCAAAACAACAGAGGTTGTTTCGAAATAAGAAATACCCTGTTCACACGACGCACGGTTGTTTCAAAACAACTTAAACCCCATGTGGGGACTAAACAACGTTTTTTCGGAATGATTGTTTTGAAACAATGAGGTCATAGAATCATAGAATCATAGGGTTGGAAGGAACCTCATAGGTCATCTAGTCCAACCCCCTGCCAGAGGCAGGACCACTCCGAACATGTTGTTTCGAAACAACAGTGACTTGTTTCAAAATAACTGTTGCCTGAAACTGCTATTTCACTTTCAGCTTTTTTCCTTAATTCAAATTAACAAACTGTTAATTCAGATTAAGTTATTTCAAAATAAGGCATTATTTCAATACAAATTGTTTCGACACAACTTGTATCGAAATAATGCCTGTGTGTGAACACAGCCTAAGGTATTAAGTAAGGCTTTCATTTTTTGTAACATTTCTTGTTCCCTTTCTCTGTAACTGGGGAGAGCTTAAGAAGGAAAAAAAAATCCTTGTTTGACAGTCTTGTAAATGTTATCAGAGATGGTAAAAACTGTCCTTTGGGTTGAAGAGAAGAATTTCATTGAGAAAAGCAGGAGTTGTTATTGCTGCCACTGTTAAAGACCTGTACCATTTCATTCCAGGTGGTGTTTGTGATGCAGATGGAACTGGTAGAGATCATCAGCTGAATCCCACTCTCTGCCCCCACCTGGTCAGGATATCTCACAGAATTATGATGACAATGGCTGGGGGATTTAAGACATAATGGGAGTGGCAGCCATTGCGAACTTTGCTTTATTTATTCTTCCATATTCCCCCCAAAAGGCCTGTTTTGTTTTGTTTTTTAAGTAGCCACAAAAGGAGTGATGAATGGAATAGTTTGTTCTCTTATTGTTTTGTCCACTATTTAGACTGTATATCCATCACATCAAATTCTGGTTTCACATTTGCTCTTTTGACCTACTCATTGAGCCCTAACTGCAGGCCATTTCGTTTAGACTAATTCAGTGTTTCTGTCTCCTTTTTTCTTTAACCCTTCCCCACCGACATTTGTAATTATAAGTTATTGTGATGCTTTATCAACTTTCACATACCTTTGACAGCTGAGTTAACAGTTAAAGTAAGCTTGTAGGCCCATGTAGCCCAATAGGTGGCCTTTGGTGAATTGCTGTGATACATGATGGGAGTTCCTGATTTTAATGATTTGTAGGATGGGAATGGTTTGTCTGGCATTCAGGCTCAGGCTCTGAGGAAGGCTGCTATTTCAAAGACCTCAGCCTGGAAAGAACCAACTGTCTTAGGCGACATACAATGAACTTCATGGCCCAGCTCACCAACTGTCAACCCGCTAGGAAATTTGGTGGGTATACAGGCAGTTGCCCCCGGCCCCAGGCTGGCAGGGCAAACACAGAGTCAGTAGCCCCTGGCCTCAAGGTAAGGCGGGGCACATGCAGTGTCAGCAGCTCCAAGCCCCAAGGCAAGGCAGGGCACGTGAAGAGTCAGCAGCCCCTGGCTTCCATGAAAGTCAGGCCAAGCATAAAAGGGGTTGTAGCACTCCGGATGGCTGTGAAAAAGCCAGAAATGGGGGAGGCAGACACAGGCCCACCCAACTCCACTGCATGCAAGCCCAAAACCTACCAGTGACAGTGGTCAGTCACTGGGTCAGCAGGGCTCCTACCGCAACACATTGACACCCATTTGCCCTGCCCATTAACTGCCACAGGCCCAGCAGCCCCTGAACCACTTTCTCCCACCCTGAGCCTGGGTACCTGCCCTCCAAGGATTCCTTGGGGTCTGGAGGATAGATCGTCTGGGGAATTCCAACAAGCTCCTCGTTGCTCATCAGTGGCAGATCAGGGAAGGCCCCTGGTCTTTTGGCAGAAGGCAACTTCTCCCGGTTGCAGGGTTCTTCCACAGTCTGCTGGGGTACTGGGGTCCTCAGCAGAGGGAACCTCCTCCAAGTCGTAGGGCCCAAGTGGGTCCTCATGGTTGTTGGCTTCCTCTAACTGCCCAGGTAGGGGTAGCCCCTTGGGGCTATAGGGGTTTACAGGGTTTTTCCCCCAGTCCACCAGGGGATAAAGTAAGGGGGAACACAACAGAACAGTGTTCCAGGCCCATATTTTTAGCTGGACAGCGTTCCAGGCCCCCTAAGAATAGGGGAGTGCACTGGAAAGCTGCATTCTGGGGCCCCCTAAAAACGCGTCAGAACACAGTGTTCCAGCATGGTCCCCTAGGGTTTGCTCAGGGAAGGTGCTGAAGGTTGGGGTGAGCCCAGCCACCCCTCCCCCTGCTTTCCCAGAGCCTGCAGTGGCCCTGGCTCTTCCTGCTCTTGTGCCTGTCATGCTCTTACAAGCCAGGGGCTGGGGAGGTGTGAAGGGGGTTGGAAGGCTGAAGGTGGGTGGCCTGAAGATGGGAGAGTTGGGGGTGGGGGGTTAGGAGGGCTGGAGTGGGGACATGGGGGCAAGGAGCTTACGGAATGGGGTGTGAGGAAGAAAGCAGAAAGAGGAGTCTGATGGGGGGGCAGGCATTTTGAGGACAGGTTTTTTTGGGGCAGTAGTTGGGGTGGAGGGCAGCAGCTGGGGTGGGGAAGCAGACATTTGAGGGGCAGTAGCTGGGGTGAGCCCAGACCTGTGGGAAGGGGGCCCGGAAATTTAGGAGGGTTCTGGGGCCCACCAAATTATACTTTAACCCCTGCAGTCCACCACCTCTGGGATTCCCCCCCCCCAGTCCTTAGGGCAAGGCAAGTTGGGTCAGCCCTCAGGCCTCCTAGCCGAAGAGGATGGGGTTGGCCTTGCTGTGGAGCCCTGGCCTTGCATGGCTAGCAGCCTCCAAGAGGGAGTGTCTTTTCTTTGGGGCAGCAAAACCCCGACTGAGCTTCCAGGGTGATCTTTTATACCTCCCCTTCCTGTCTTAGCTCCACTCCTCTGCTTCTGGGCTTCAGCCCTGTAATGTCTGGGTCTGGCTGGAGAAGATGTTCAGGCTTTTCCGCAGACCCAGGCTCCAAGGAAGGCCACAGTCCCTTGCTCATACGTGAAGTTGCATGAAATATCAGCAGTTATTCTCTGCTACATAATCATGCACACCCAAGCACTATAAACAATAATATATAGTGAATAGGCTCTTAAAATCAGAAACATTCACTCTACCCCACAAATTCCTGCTTGCGGCATTTTCTGTGGCTGGATGGAAAATACAGTGTTGTCCTTTAGAATCTACTCCACAGACTCCATGTATTAACAGCTCATGACTGTGAAAAATCATTTCAGGATAAAAGGCTTAGGCTGACAATTATTTTACATTTTAAAAATGTTCAAATTGTTTATAAAGATATCCAGTGAGTTGGTGGATAATTTATAAAGAGGGGGAAAAAGATAAATATGTTAAATAAATTATTAACTACCAAGAGTTTGCCAAGCATCTCTCAAGAATACTTTCAGTTTGGAAAAACATATCTGAACACAGTACAGAACTGGTACAGGAGTAGCCATGTTTGAACATTAAGTATACTAGGGTTGAGGCTGCACTGGGATCTGGATCTCAAAATAATGCACACTGATCATCTGCTTTAATTGTAAGAAGGTTGCACTTTCTCTTTGCTTAACTAAGCCTACTTTTTTTTTTTTTTTTTTATAATTTGCAGAAGCCCATATTCTCTGTGAAAAAAAGAAACTAACTGATCATCAACAGAATATTAAATTTTGGATTATCCCCCAATCATTTCCCTCTACAGCAGGCATAATATACCAGTTTTTCATGAAGTAGCTTGACCCATTTTAGATCCATTTTACTCATGGGCATTAACATCTTTCCTGAAGAGGCTGGCACATGTCATTAATTCTTCTGTGAAATGTTTCTTCAGCTCCCTGAAATGAATATGCCCCTAATCTATGTACAAGGTAAGTTGTGTTCAAATCTGTGGTTCATCATTGCCTCATATGGTCAACAAGGAATTTCTCTTCCCCTGTTCAAATGACTGTATAATATAAACCTTGTATCTTTCCTTGTAAGTACTATTTGTTGCAAATCTGATTTTTTGTGATTCATTTCACAGTAAGCCCACAATCTTGAGTCACAACTAAAACATCTGAGGAAAAAAGTTGAACAGCTTGTAGGAGCATATTTTGGAAAATAGCAAAGTTATGTAGAGGGTCAGACTCTTCATTTCTTATTTGCACTGGTGTCAGTGCAAAGTAAGTCCATTGACTTTTGTGGAATTACTCTGGATTTACAGCAGTGTAACAGAGAAGAATGTATCCATTAATATAAATATATTTCTAAAATGTAATTTATTTACAATGAATATGGGCCAAAGCCTACTTGCCTTAGTCATATAAAAATATCTATTGACCTTACAGGGAATTTTGCATGAATAAGGCAAGCAGAATTTGATCCTGGCTCTGTCCCCTAGAGGGTAACTTCTCTAAACTAGTTACTTTCTTGCTGCATTAGCAATTTTCAAATTACAGGTATGGCAAAAACCTTGCTAATATTGTGGGAAATACATTCACACAGTAAAAAAGTTGCTGATACATTAACATTTTGCAGCATATTAACCACACAGGAACAATGTTCTGCTATTAAAAATAATTTGACACTCTCCCTGCTATTTGTTACTCATTATCAACACTTGTTGCCAGCTCAACATTCTATAAAAAAATGTAAATCTCAGCTTGGGAAAATGAGGTAGGGAATATGTGCATTGGTTGATGACATCATCTGCTAGTAATGAATATAAATCTTAAGCAAATTTGTAAGTACAAATGTGTAGCTCTGAAGGTGCCAGATTTCACGCCTGCATGTTTGTATTTTGCAAATACATAAACCAAAAAACTTGAGAACATATTTTTTTCTCAGAATAAATTCAGTAATACCTTGATGAATCCAAACAAACAAACAAAAAAATTAGCCACTCTCTTCTAGTAGAAATATGGTATGACATTTTTATCAGATTGCTGTTTTATCTTCTTCAAGATATTTTTCAGTTGTTTTGAATGCTCCATTTATGCCTTCATCAAAATGAGAGCGTGACAGTGTGGAAAGAGTCTAGAAATTCAGGATATAATATAACTTCAAGAAGCCTTTTGCATACAGTGAGAAGAATAAGTGAGTGTTAAAGCGCTAATGCCATTTGGACGGGATAATACTAGTTACCTGGTCCAAAACCCTTAAAAGTACATTCCAAATTATTACATTGCCAATTAAGTGGGAAGGTGGAAAATTCTTGTCTTTCTATTGGCATCAAAAAGGATCTTTCTATTGATTTTTACACACATACACTCACACGTGTGCACACTGAGTCCTTTGTCCCATATATATAGGTTTGCCAGAATAAAATTAAAATAAAGTTGTGCAAAGTTATGGTATGTAAACCCTTTTAAAAAAAAGAAAAAAATAGCTATGTAAATGTTCACTGTTGTGTGAAATTATGGGGAGAGTGGCCAGACAATATGGGCTCATATGATAACTGGATTCAAAAGATAAAGCTTTGTAATCATCAAAACACAAATTGCACATCACATATCAAAATATGCAAAATAAATATCCTGAAATCAAGGTCTGGTAAGTTCTTAAGCAGCATTTTCTTACTTTGCCTATCTGTAAAGCTCAATTATTACTGATGGGAATATTTTGTTAAAGTATGTGTATATGGCAAATTCAACATTCACCCACTTTTAATGATAAAAATCTAATTCTTACAAGTCTACATATATGATAATGTGGTTTCCTGAAATGTCTTCTAGGGAATCAAATGAGACTCTTCTGAGGAGGGTAGTTCTTCCTCATGTATGGACTATCACCGTAAATTCCAAAAGTGATCTCTATAGCATTTGAGTATTGAGGTGAATCCCAAATAAAAAGACAACAGCCTTTATTAAAAAATAATTAAGATGCCATTAATTGAAAATGGTACAGAACAAGCAATCTGAGAGTGAGGGAGAGAATTTAGTGCTGTCTGGTTCCATATCCAAACTTTAAAGCTGGATGTTACATTAGATTACATTATTAGAACAATGGTTCTTACACTGATTTTCACAGAATCAACACTCTTTCCAGCTATTTGTGGAAAACAACTGATATAAATTACTGCTAATTTCAGATCTCTAGGGCTGTGTCCACACTTAGGAAGGTTAGTTTGAATTAACTTAGTTTGAATTAATTAATCCAAACTAATAATGGTTAATTCTAACTAAGTTAATTCAAACTAATGTGGCCCGATTTGGAAAACCAATTCGAACTAGCATGTCCATGGACAGGACTTGCTCGTTCAATTTAGGAAGGGGGAACCATGGGAAGTATGGCAACATGGCCCCCAAGTAAAGGGCCATGCCCCCACCCAATACATAAGAGGAAGACACCCTGACAGGAGGAAGGAAAACAGTGTTAATTCAAACTAACAGTTAGCTTGAATTAATGAAGCTCCATTCAGTTAGTTCAAATTAGTAAGTTCAAACTAACCATTACTTTGAAGTTAAGGGAAGGTTTATAACTTCAAAGTAAGCGTACATTGCTTCAAACTAAGGACTTCTTCAGTTTGAAGTAATGCAAGTCAGTGTAGCCATGCACTAATTTCGTTTGAATTAATCCTCATTAATTCAAACTAAATTCCAAGTGTAGACATAGCCTAGGAAATCCAGTGTGCTAAATGCCTCTATACACTTATCCAGTACCTACTGAAATAAAAGGGAGCCTTTGCATTGCCTTTAAAGTGCATTCAGTTGTACAACATAAGAAGTAGGAAAAACAGGAGTGTGAAATACTCACTCAAATCTCTTTATACTAACTGACCTTACAACTGACTTGTCCATGAGAAATACTGTCCAGACTTCAGTGGGTGAAATCCTGGTCCCATCAGGTCCCCACTGGATTTCACACTGTGCCTTGGCAGTTTTGCTATGACCACTTCTGCTCCCACATTCAACAAACTCACCTGATGTACCCAGAGTAACTTAAATTATGCCCTAAAATATTAGTCAACAGTTAGTATCTGGACTCCGAGGTTCCAACCTCCTTGGCTTTGGCGGTCCTTAAAGATTTCCTTGTTTTGAATGCTACAAAGTTTTTCCTATTTTGTATTTCTAATGCAGCTTGTGGTCCCCCACTACTCTATCTATTCCTCCCTCCACACACACATCTGCTACCTCCTATATATTCTACCACTAGAAAACAAAGTGTTTATAGCTAACCTGTTATGAATGGTGTGTGTTTCAGCAAAAATATCAGAGCATCTGATTTCAAACTGAACTGCTGAAGTTCTCACACAATTAAAATCTGAACTTTTGCCAACAAAATTTAATAGAAAATCATTGTTCTTCTATTGTATGTGTGTGGGAGAGGAGGAGGGAGAGGTTAAGTTTTTAGTTCTGTTGCTAGTTGAAGAACAGTTTTTCAGTGACTGAAAATGTAGTAGTACTGAATTAAATCTATTCTCTATTAATCCCAGTGAGCAACACAAATTGTGTAATAAAAATGAACTGAATAATCATAAAATATTTAAAATAATGTATGTAGATGCACTCTTCTGAACTGGCATTTAGGGACTTATACGGGTTTGTCCATTAGGAACATTATGCTGGAAAGTGTTTGCATACATTTTCCACTCCTCGTTGTGGTCACCAGCACTCTGAAAACATCTCATATTTCAGAAGTCCTTGTTGTATTTACCACTTATCCTATTGGGAATATTTATGTGGTCTACCAAGGTAAAAGACATTATACAACTACATGTTGCATAACAATCTAAAATAAAATGCTCCTATTACACTTTCAGAATGGAGCAGAAAGAAAACCATCCCTAAAGTGGATTAACAAGACCAATATAAATAGGCAACCATGAATGACTGTAGAAAGTTCTTAGCTTCTATTACAGCTAACCCTTTAAAGGCAAGACCTGGAGCTTTGCAGCAAGCACTAATTTGAGCTTTGCAGCGTGGCATGTCTCCATAGCCACACAATTCTCCTCGTATGCTGATGAGACCTGAATCAACTAGATGAGTCTCTGGATTGATCAAGTTAATGTGGAGCTGAAATACTTAACCCTCACTCTCACACATGGAGAGAATTCCACTGACTTCAGAGCTTTGAATGAGGCATTCAGGGCTAGACTTGAAAAGGTATTTAGCTGTCTGATGCCCACTGATTTCAATAACCTTAATGACCTATGCCCTGAGTCAGCAAAGTACTATTTGCTGAAAATCATGCATTTAAGGTTGTCTCCCATTCTGTAAGTTCTCCATCTTAAAGCTTCTGACACAGTGGAATTTGCTCCCATCAAAGCTCATGCGATAAATAAATTTGTTTGTCTTTAACGCTATACCTACACTAAGAAAAGTTAGTTCAAATTAATTTCAAATTAATTAGTTCAAGTTAATTCAAACTAATAAATTTGAATTTAGTTCAAACTAAACTCAGACTTCTTAGTTTGAATTAACAAAGTGGATTAATTTGAACTAACGTTAGTCCACGTTGTTAATTCAAACTAACTGCCCTCCATTCAAACTCATTAAATTCAAACTAGGGGTTAATCCTTGTCTACATTATTCTTAGTTTGAACTAAGGATTGAACTAAGGGCTTAGTTCAAACTAACTGGCAGCTCTTACTAGTTTGAACTAAGCTTTCATTAGTTCAAATTAAGGAATTCCTTAGTTTGAACTAACGAAAGCCTAGTGTAGACAGGGAATAAATTAGTTCGAGTTAAGGCTCCTAATTCAAACTGACTTGCAAGTGTAGATATAGCCTAAAAGTACCCCAGAACTCTTCACTTGTTTGACTGAACTAGACTAACATACCTACCCCTTTGGAACAAATTCAGGAGAGATTTTTCTAATGTACAGATGCCCCTGAATTCCCATTCATTTCAATAGCAAAGCACTCACATAAGTACATCACTGAAGAAGGGCACAAGTAATTTTTTAAATAGGCCCCATTTCAACAAAGAACTGTAGATGCTGAAGTCTAGAACTGAGGGGACCATTCCTAAATAAATTCAATTTCAGTCAAATATGCTGTGCCATCAGAACTGAAATATTTTGTAGATGTGTGTGTGAGAGAGAGTCACACTCTATATCCTTAATTGGCAGGGTAGAGAGCTGAACCTGGGTTAGCCATATCCCAGGTCCATAACCTAGCCAGCTACAGCACATTTTATGCTCATAGTATGGCCAACAGCAAGTGTTAAAAAATAATGAGGTTGGATTAAAATTCTTGAGAGGTTTTTTAAATAAAATTTGTGATGTTTTTATTTGCCTTTGATTTTTGAGCCTTTTGGATACACGTGGGTAACTTTTTCAGGCTTTTGTGAGCAACTATGACAGCTAAAAGCAGTTTATTTGTCATGAGCACTGACATTCTCACCTAAATTACAGGATTCCAGGAGCTGGGGCTTTAGGAAAAAAAGCAAAATCTGTGAGATGTATGATAAAATCTCCAAGAGCTGACACTGTTTAGATTGTAACAGACTTACAGAGCTGGATGGGCACATGGGTATTTTTGGCACACACACATCTAGTGAATGTGGTTTTTAGGAATAACCACTGTTTCAGGAGTAATAAAGAGAGGAAGTTCAGAAGTGAGACTGGGTTCTTCCCTACTGAAGGAGAAAACAGAACTGTTTTTACCAGCAGCAAGAGGCAAGCTGCCTGTGTACCTTCTTCTACTAATAAACTGATGTGTGTTAACTTTTTGCTGAGCTCATATTCCAGGGACTCTGCCTGCCTGTTAAGTGACCTTGTTAGCACCCAATAACAGGACTTTGAATCAAGGAATGGTAAGTTTGCTAGTGACTTGTATACTAATGAACTAGTCATAATTATGTCTCTATGATCAGTTTTCCTCTCTGTAACTTGAGAATAATGCCTACCCCACTGGGCTAAAACAATTCAAGTTTAAGTGCTGTGAAGTCTTGTGAAGCCTGTTAGCACCCAATAAGGGGACAACAAAGTCACTTAAAAGTAGTATCAGCACTATGGGTTTGATTCAAAGCTCAGAGATGTTAATGTAAAGATTTTCATTGCCCTCAATGGACTGTAGATCAGGCTCTACCAGTCCAGTACACTCGAGGCACTGATCTGGCACCATTCATTACCACCCCCGTAATCCTAAGGTTCATGGGCCTGGATGAGATGAGAAGCAGACGACCTAGAACACTTCTTGTTTTGGTTATGAAAAATCAAAACTTTACCAATGTTTTTCACAGGACACAATCTCTAGAACTATAAAACTGTACCTAGCCAAACATCAAATACATTGAGAACATTAATTATGAAACAGAATTAAAAGCCTCACATCAATGCCCGTTAAGGTTGGTAACAGGCAACAGCATAACTACCTCTCATGTCACAGCTGTAATGGGATTTTGATCAGGCCCTGTGTGATTATCTGAATCAAGTCATCCTTTAAATTGCTTGGGGGTCCCATCACTGAGAACACAGTATGGCAGAAACAAAGCCCATTATTTCTGGGGTTTGTGTTGTTTAAAATTTCTAGGGATATTTTAAATTTTAAAAAAAGTGAATATCAGTACAAAAATTAACTTCACAGTTTTCTAGAAAAATATCAGTGTTAATATTAGGAGATGGGAGGATAAAAAAAACAACAAAATAGGCATATGGAAAGTAAAAGCAGTTTAATGCTCTGGATTATTTTCTGAGCAGTACATTAGAATATATATATATGCATGCACTTGCATTTGTCTCTTCTCCTGCACTGACTTATTTTAACAGACAGCCCTGCATTTATAGTAGACAAATCTCTTTTGAACATAAACACATCTACCTAAAGCAATGTACTAGATTTTCTTAACATAATTTTTGTCCTTTCATATACTTGAGTAGTCCAAAATTTGGGTGAAAAAAAATCAGTACAGACTGAATAATCTTTTTTTTTTTTTTTTAAACTTGGGGAGATTTTGGTAAAAATCAGTAAAAGCTGAAATTGTTAGGTATAAATAGGCAGAGAGGGCAATGTACATCATGAAATATAATGAAGTAACCAACTTAATGGAAATATCTGGACTCAAAGCTGAAGGAAGGGCAGGCTCATAAGATAAGGAAAAGCTAAACAATTTAGACTGAACCCCATGTGACCCAGTTCAAGTATTTTTTGGTTGCCTATATGAACCTGACCTACTATGTATGGCACAAAGGACGAAGTTTAAAAGGTATGAGGAAAATGCAGTTAAAGGAGCTCATAAATGATTGACCCCACCAAACTGCTGCAAAACACGCTACAACCATTAAAAAAAAAACACACTAGGTTTAGAAATGCAACATTTTTACTTATTATCTGAAGTTGCCTGTCATAGCAAGAGAAATTACTGCTGGTTTTAATTAGGGGTGTATGCCAAGTGTTTAAGAATTTGTGTTTAATTTGAATTTGGATTTAGCCCAACATTTAAATGACTGTGCTCTTACACTCTAATAAGGACTAATGAAAGAGAAAAACAATGAAGAAATATCAGCATTTCATGTTATATGTTAAGTAATTTATGGTTCTTTATATGATCATGTAAATGTTGTAAATGACTCATGTTGTCATAAGTAGTCATAAATCATTCATGTTGAATCTTGGAAAGTGGAACGGTGGCAAAGTTCACATTTCATTCAAGAACCTTTCAGCCTTTTTTATTGAATCATTAACATCTCCTGGGCTCCTTTGCCTATGTTGTGAAATGTGGGGTGAATGGGTAAGTCACATCATGGTCAATACTGGAGCCTGAGAAATATGAAAGGACTGTTGTTTTTCTAAACAGAAAAATGCTGTAAAATTTTTATTCTATTCAACAAAACAAACAAAAATTGCAATTCTCCTGTAAAATCTTGCTGCCCAAATATTTTCACGAGTCACCAGCATGTCAGGTATGAAATTATCCCCCTTCACCCACATTTCATCCATTCTTTTGGAGATGCTCATTGTACTTCAAAGTTATATAGTATCTTCCATCTCAAGACTTCACAACACTTAAACTTGAATTGTTTTAGCCCAGTGTGGTAGGCATTATTCTCAAGTTACAGAGAGGAAAACTGATCATAGAGACATAATGTGACTAGTTCATTAGCATACAAGTCACTGGCAAACTTACCATTCCTTGATTCAAAGTCCCATGATTTAACCACAAAACTAATCCTCTTCCTTTTTGGCTTTTGAAATCTAGCCTATCTTCTAATACCACATTTTGAAAGCAATTTGAAATTAAACTTCTTCCACTTCTGCAATATTATATACTTCCTAATGAGCTCTCTCGGGTTTGTGCCAATGACAGCTGTGTTTTGTGGCCAACTGAGATACCACTAATAGCTACAAAACATCCCTCCTGGGTTCATTTCTATATTCCCAATCTACCCGCTAGCTTCCAGGAGTGTTTTAGATTTATAAGGAAAACAGGATATGGACCTGTACCTAAAAGAACTCTGACAAGCAATTTAGTTTAAAAATGTAGGTTTAGTAATCAGACATCTAAGGTAAAATTAGAAATACTTTCATAACATTTAAATGCAACCCATTGCAAATGGTTCCTTTTAATTTTCCATATTATTGCAACCGAAACATTGTATCCTATGTGGAGGTGAAACTGACTAATGTTCAGTAAGTCAACTGAGAGAAATGTAAAAGGAACAAGGCAGGACATTAAGAGGCAAATAACACATTTTGGAGTTGGTACATATTTATTTACTTAAATTTAAATAACAGTAAAAAGGGTGTATGCAAAAAGTTTTAGGGCTCTAACATTTAATTAGACTTACAATTGCAAATGATAATTACCTAGGAGCAGCAGCAGACGAAAAACAATCCCACCCAAATGAAAACCAAACTTACAACTTAACCATATAGGTATCATGAATTAGTCAGTCAATATATCAAAACAGCAAAACTGTTAGTTAGCCCT
Organism: Podocnemis expansa; assembly: GCA_007922195.1. Lineage (NCBI taxonomy): Eukaryota > Metazoa > Chordata > Testudines > Podocnemididae > Podocnemis > Podocnemis expansa. The sequence continues at coordinate 11,603,870 of ML682040.1, read as the reverse complement.
CATCCTGGCTCAAAACAAATTGTCAAATAAATCGCTTTTGCATACCATCAATTTCAGACTACCTTAGACTATAACTGTTACTGTTAACACTGTACCTGGCCTTTTGTTTTTAAGTGTTATTTTTAAATTGGCCATGTTTTTTAAACCCAACACATCTTACCAAGTTGCAAAATAAAGTAGCTTACAAGACCACACTTCTCAATTCAACAACATCTGAAATCTTAAAATTGTCAAAACCACTGAAGCTGGAGCATGTCATGATTTCCTAACTACAGGATGCCCATATAGAAAAATACTGCACACAGATTGCTCAGTTTTAAGCATTCATGTATTTAAAAACCTCTTTATTCATTAAAAAAAAATGTGCAAGAAAAGGAATGAATGGTAGCAACCAAGGATTTTTGTATAGGAGCTAAGATTTGAACTTTTGTCCTTCAGCTTCAAAATAAAGATTGCTGCCTCTAGAGCAGTGTTTCCTAACCAGCTTGCCACAGCATATAGGTGTTCCAGCAGACCTGAGCAGGTGGGCCACAAAATGTTTTGAAGACACAGTCAAAGAGCTCTGGATTGGCTCATGAATATTTATGAGTTTATTTGGAAACTATATGATGGTGTGCCTCAAATTAAAGGTAGCAAGGTATGCTGTGGCAGAGAAAACATTGGGAACCACTGCTCTAGAGTTAAAAGAAAGCTACAAAGGAGCTTACTCTGGGAAGTACTGGAGTCAGCAACTCCCATTGACATCAATGGTAAAGGTTCACACACTTAGCCGGTAATAGTGGCAGGTCCACAATCTTCGATAGAGGGCACTAGAGGGCAACATCCCACACTCCTTCATGCTCATAAGACTCGTGCTTTATTTACTTCTCCAATTTAGAGAATGTTCATCCTTTGCTCCGTACTTTTGGAGCCAAGAGTTGGATGCTAATCTGCAGTGAATTGACATGTAGAAAACTGGCTCAATTAACTCATTCGCAGAGCTTAAAAAAGCAACAAATTCATGGTTTAACAGTGGGAATCTCACTCAACTCAACTGTAAAACTAACTCACCCCTTCTGTGTGGGCAAGGCAAGAGGGCAACATCAAGCCTTCCCATACACTCAGATAAATTATATTATCCAAGGTGAGCAGAGTGACCATGACATAGGAGAATGCAGCCTTATCACAGAGGATAAGCTGCCTGTGAGCTCTTGTGTCCCCCCAACACCCATTCTACTAATGATGCTGATTCAATATTCAAAGATATTTGAAGGAAAAGTTCTGAAGAAGCAAGGACGTCAGGGCCTTGGCTGGGTCTCAGTTAATAAGCTAACCTACAAGCAAGCAAAAGAACTGGCTGAATTTGGGCTGTTTATGTGCCAGTGATGCAGCCTTCCCAAACACACACACACACACACACCAGAAGTATACAGCAAATAATGACAATTAACAAACAGTAATTCTTAGGGGGGTACATATTTAGTAACTGAAGCTATTAATGTGGGTTTTGGACTGTGAAACCAAATATGAAGTTCATTAAAATACCCAATGAGCATTTGCCAAGCTACAGAAACAAAAGCATTTGGTTTTTGATTTCCCGTCTTCTGCCTCCACCGCTGGAATCCCCTCAGGCCAACAGCCTTTTCCTGTTCAAACTGAACTGCAGCTTTTCCAAGTAATGAATATGTTTAATAAAGATTAAGACTGGGATTTTCAAAAGACCCTAAGGGACTTAGGTGCTTGATGCTGACTGAATTTCAATGGGATTTGAACAATACATTCCTCCTAACCTAAATAGATTAATTGCTAAAATTTGTAACTGTCCATTGTTATGCATGATCCATACTGTACCCCTAGTTAAAAGCAAGGTTGAGTTATCTTCACACTGTTTTCCTCAGAGAGCTTTTTCTCCTCAGACCAACAAACATAAAGAACTAGTTGCACTTCTCTGTTCACACCTAGCTACCAAAGAAGGCTGTAAGAATCAGAGGAACACTTTCTAGTGGAAGTTTCACTAGGCCTGGCACCTCATTTTCACCTGTGAAGACCGTACACTGCCCCATCAATACCAATTTCAACTAATGAACCCCATTTTGTTGTTCTCTTCCCACACTGGCAAAAAGGACAGTGTCACTTGCAAAATATACTATAATTTTAAGGTCAGAAAGGACTAATACACTTATCTCGTCTGGCCTCATGTACAGCACAGGCAAGGAAATTTCCCCAAGTGGTTCTTGCATCTACCCAATAACTTGCATTTGAACTAGAGTATATTTTTAGAAAGATATTTGCATGCCTAGGTGCTTCACTGCATTGAGACAAGAAGGCATGGGTCCTGGATGAATACCCTGAGGCACCTTATCTGATTTCCCCAGCAGCAGAGCCTTTGTCTGCAGAGCGGGAGGAGCTCAGCTGTGAACTGAGTGAGGTGGCTGCACCCTGTTCAGTCATGGAGCAAAAAGAAGAGGGAACTTTAAATCCTCTCTCTCCCCTGCTGCACAGGCTCTGCCCTGCTTTGTTCAGGACCAGTGTCTGCACGGTACTGGTAAATGCTATGTGTGGGTGGGGGTGAGGGGACATGAAGGCAGCCGGGGAGGCTGGAGGCATTGGGAACAGGGGATCTATCCCCGAGTTGGTTGGGTGGGTCTGGGGAGCAGGCTTGGGATCATCCCCTTCCCCAGGGGTCAGTGACTTGGTGGCCAGCCAGAGTGGTGGCAGGTTGTAGGCTGGGAATTGCCCTTCACCAGGGTAGCAGGTGGCAATTCACCTCCTTCCCCCACCCATTCAATGAGGTCAGCTGAGAGATGGGTGGCCCACAGATCATCCTCCAGCTGGCAGTGCCACTGACAACCCTATACGTGAATTGTGCAGACCAGCACCATATGGTGTGCCTAAAACTTATTCTGTGCTTCTGAATTTTGATTTTCTTGTTTGTTTGTAATTAAACAGGGGGTGGGGGAGTGACTGCACTCTCTTTCTCTTCCTCTCTTTGTTCAAATATAACTCTCTCTCTCTCTAGGTCTGATACAATAGAATCTAGTTAATATTGTAACAGTGTTTTTCTTTCCTTGGATGGTTATTGATGCTGGAATTGGGTATTTTTCTCTCCTTTTGTAGTTATTACAGTGGGGACCCGTTACCGCGCGACGGGTTTGTGCGCAGAACTGGTTAACGCGCGGTAATGGGATGTCCCCCAAAGGCCCCAAAGTAATATGTGGGTCCCATTAACGTGCTTTGCATAAATGGGACCAGGAGTGTCGCTGCTCCGGAGACAGACCCCAGGCACCGGCCCAGGCCCCGCTCCCCGGCCCAGCCTCAGGCACCTGCTGCCACCAGCCTGGCCCGAGATCCACGGCTAGGGACATGGCAGGGAGCAGCAGCCATGGCCGTGGGTGGCCAGACCTAGAATGGGGCTGCAAGCAGCCGCCGCCGCCACTCCTTGGAAATTGAAGTCCTGCAAGGGTGGCTCCATGAGGAGGGAGATTGCAGAAGGGAGGAGTGAGCTCCATATAGAAACAAGTGACACAAGCAGTACATGAATAGAATTGCAATCCTTCCCCTGCCCCCAAAGTTGGTGGAAATATCTTGCACTGGGGGGCAAAGTTAGCAACACTGCCAAGACCTCCAAAATTTCCATTGCATGTGAAACATTCACACTCCAAAAGACACTGGAAAATGGCACTGGATTCTTTTAGAGAGCACGAAAAGTCAGCATTGCACAAAACAAGCATGTTGGCATGGGCAGCTTTCAGAGACATCAAGGTTCACAGTGATGCAGTGCAGCAGTTAAATGCAGCAAATGAGAATGAGATCAGAAAAGACAAGAGTATCTCAGCTGGGTTGTTGGTGTTCCAAGATTTCTGAGTAAACAAGAAATTCCCTTTAGAGGTCATGATGAAACAGAAGAAAGTCAAAATGGAGGAAATGTTGTTGAGTGTCTCAATTTACTTAGAGACTTTGATCCATTTCTTTAAAGTTACAAACGTAGCGTCTAAAACTAGCAACATTGCACCAGCCTCTCAGAATTAAATTGTTTAGTGCTGTTCAGAACAAATAGCATTCAGAATAGGCAACGGGGTGGGAGGGAATGTCACACACAGTAAATTGTTTCAGATGTGTAACCACTTCCAGTACAGAGTGATACCTTTAGATATGTGGAGAGGCTGCCTGGTGCACACAGGCCCTGGGGCTTGTGTCTGGGTGTGTGGAGGGGGTATACTGGGGGTAGGGCACAGCGGGGAGCGGGGCCAGACTGGGGGGTGTGGTCTAGCAGGGGGCAAACTGGGGGTGAGGCCTAGCAGGAGGGTGGGCTGGGGTGCACAGCAGGGGTGTCGCTGCCCTGGGGAATGATCCAGGCCACTGGCCCAGGCCCCGCCCCCTGCCCGCAGGCCATGCCCCCGGCCGAGGACATGGCAGGGAGCAGCAGCAGCTGCAGCCGCAAAGTCGCCCAGCCTTTGAAGGGGCCAGAAGTGGCTGCCACTGGGCCCTGGATCTCCAGCCCAATCCAGCCAGAGAGCGGGAGAGGTAGGGCCCCACCAGGACCCACGGCACTGGCGCCGGCATTTGGGGCACAGGCCCCGTGTGCCAGGCACCAGCGACACCTGTGGTGCACAGCTGTAGGTCTTTGTGCTATCCAGCAACACCCCTGTGCATGCCTCTGTTGAAGTAGGCTGCTGAAGGGATTTAATACTTCAAAAGCCATCTTAGATTTCAAAGCCACAGAGAGAAGTAAAAGGGACATGTGTATTTTTTATCCCAAATTACACTATTTAAAGTCCTCCAGTGTCTCTACATGTATATCAGCATGGTACCTGGGAGTGTGCTCCACAGAGCAGGTAGATGGATGTGCTTGTTCTGTTCATGCATATGGACTCAGTATTATAGTATACCTGGGGTAGCCCAGATGAGGGCCCAGCCTAGCACCCTAAGTAAGTACCAAAGGGCATCCAGGTGACTTTGTACAAGCCTGAGCTCTCAACTGCATGTCAAGTACAGATAACAAGTGTCTGTCAGCTCACACTGAGAAACACACTCCTAGCTGCAGCACAGTCTTACCCTTCATATCCTGCAGGAATCAAATTGGCAAATAATTTGTTAATAATTTCCTGCATTGACAAGAAAGAAAAAAAGCCTTGTACATGGTACTGTGACTTAAATGTAACTCTAGCCAAGATGTGGTTTCTATCAATAAGATTTTTTTTCAAAAAATGATTTGCAATATTAGAAACTCAATTGTGAAACAGTATTATGGTAAAAAATGGGTGCAATTGACTGAAGGTGTAGACGGGGACCTTTTATTATTTTCATGGCTGTGATGAGTGAAACCATTTTATTTGAAAGAACAAATTGCCTTTACAGGTAGGATTTGCAGAAACACTCAATGTTGATTCATGCTTCAGTTACCATCATTATTTTAAGCACTGGTACTAGGCTCCAAGCTGTTCAACATATTCATTCATCAATTATCTGAAAAAGGTGGTGATTAAAGAAATAGTAAAGGTTGAAGATGATACAAAATTATTAAAGATGGTTAAATCCAAAGCAGGATGTGAAAAGTCAGGGAAATTCAGCACTGATAGGTTCAAAGTAATGTACACTGGAAAAAATAATCCCATCTATACATGTATAATAATGTGTTCTATATTAGTTGTTACCACTCATGAAAGAGTTTTTGGAGACATTACAGATCTGTAAAAACTTCCACTCAAAACACTGCAGTAGTCAAAAAGGCTAACAGTATGTTAAGACCTATTAGAAAAGAGATAGAAAATAAGAGAGAATATCATAATGTCACTATAAAAATATATATTGTACCCACACCTTGAATATTGTCTTGACTTTGGCAACCTCACCTCAAAAAAGGATAAAAGGGAATTGGAAAAGATTCAGAGAAGGGCAACAAAGATCATCAAGGGTCTGGAATGGCTTCCATATGAAAAAGACTAAACCGTTTAGGGCTGTTCATTGTAGAAAAGAGACAATTGTGTGGTGACATGAGAGAGAGCTACAAAATCATGAAGGTATGAAAAAAGTGAATAGAGAAGTGTTATTTACTCTTTTCCAACAATAGAAAAACCAGAGGTTACCCAATGAAATTAATAGGCAGCAGCCTTAATAAAAAGAAGAGGAACATATACAATGCATGAAGAACTCATGAAACTTATTGCCATGGGATGCTGTGAAGTCCAAAAGTATAATGAACTCATAAAAGCACTGGATGAGTTAATGGAAGATAGGTCTATGAGCAGTTATTAGCCAAGATGGTAAGAGATGCAATCCCTTGCTTGCAGCAACTCTAAACCTGTTACTATGATAAGCCAGCAGTGGAAGACAGTGGGACTATCACTTCATAATTGCTCTGTTCTGTACACTCCCCCTGATGCTCTGTTATGAGCCAGTGTTGGAAAACTGGATAGTCAGAAAGATGGACCATAACCCAACCTAGCTGCTCTTATGTAGTAAAGCTCAAAGCTAGAGAGAGAAAGTGTTTTCCTTTAATTAGGGCATTAGTTCAGCACTTTGGAGACACCGAATCAACTGCCTGTTTCACCACAGATTATCTGGATGATTGCAGACAAATCACATAGTCTCTTTGTGCTTCAGTTCCCCATCTCCAAAATGGGAAAAAATAGCACATCCCAATCCCTACCTAACAGGGACCTTGGGGACCTTGAAAGTACACATACGTTTTAGCCTGGCAGATGCTATGGCAGTGGGGCCCTTAGATACATGATTTTTGTTTTATACTTCAGCAAGGGCTCCAAAGAGCTTTTGCCCTTAAGAGGTCCCAACAGTCTCCCTGTACTGTGTCAAACCTAAGCTTTTTTTTAGTTAAATCATATCAATTATTCAAACTTCAGGTATCTACAAAGCAGCGGGGAAGTGTATTTCCCAGCTCTGGAAGCCATACATATTCTAGCTCTGTTCTAGTAAGCACCCAAAAACAGTAGTGAGGCTATAGCAGGACCTTAGGCTAGCCACCTGAATACAGACCCACAGAGCTGAATGGGTCTGTATTCACACCTAGTCTGAGATGTTGCCCACGTAACTGCAGTTACACTGATAATTTTAGCAAGGTAGCTCAAGCAGAGTGGCTAGTCTACACTACAGGGCTCAGGTAAGTCAACTTAATAAAGTCTACTTAAAGTCAACTTTATTAAATTGACTTAGTGACTTTACTAAATTGACATTAAATGGGTCCCTTGGCTTAAGTCAACTTTTTAAAGTTAACTTAAAAGGCTCTACTGCCCTAAGTTGACTTTATTAAGTCACCTTTAATGGCTACATTTTGTTAAGTTGACTTAAACTTGACTTAACCCTTGACATCATTTTTAAAGGCAGGAGTTATTAAGTTGACTTAAACAAGTGCTTAATTTGACTAATGAACTCCAGATGTGGCCAGGAAGTTGCTCACATTGACTTAAGCTTCTTTAAGTCGACTTAAGCCCCTAGCGTAGACCTAGGCAGTGAGAGTATGCACCTCTACCTGAGATAGAACCTATCAGCTGCTCTTCAGATACATGCTTGATGAGGATAAAGGGAAACATATAGTAGGCTGAATAATTTTAGCCCACATTTTATCCAGTCAAATGAAATTAGGCACAAATTGTCTTCTGGAGTTCCATGTGACCAGGTGCCCCAATATTATTGGGATCATCCCAACATTAAGAGCTTGGTCTTGTAAAGACAACCTATTTCCCCTCTATTTCCAGTCAATCTGATGCATCCTCCCTCCTATTGGGAAATTTTGGGAAAGGGTATAAGAAGATACCACCTGAAGCTGTGGAATGTCACCTTTATGGTCCCTTGTGCATGAACTCTGTGCTGAACTGAGAGCCAAATGGGAAGGTGCAAGAGAAAGGTTCTCTCTACAGAACTATTTCTTGTTCTATGCTTGAATTAGCAGGTAAAAATCCAAAGAAGAGGCTCTACTTTACTTCTCTTTAAATCACCTCTTGGGCCACTACTATGGAGGGGCAGGGGACCCACTCAGTGTTACTTCCCTTCCATCAGGTTAAGAAGGAGTACAGTGTCAGGATGGGTTGAGGTGGCTTGCCATTTTAAATGCCCTAGTGTTGGCTGGAAAAGGCAAATCCCTTCCTAGCTAGTGCAATCAGATTCCTCTGGAGGACACTGGGACATATTTCAATACTCAATCTGTTGTTCTTCAATGTAAGATCCACTTCTTACTCTGATGGAAGAGTTTCTTACTGTGTGTGATGAATCAGTTTTGTTGATCCCTGCTACTAAATCTCCTGATCTGGCGTCTCCATCCCCATGAGTCAGTCAGTTGAAATAAGCCCTAACGTGGCACAGGAGTAGCTGTGATATAAAATAGCTTTTTATTACATGATTACATTAAATATTTCTCTTAAGTAAAAAGATGGAAGACCACATTGTGATTCTGCAGTTGAGTGGTATGATGTAAAGAAGAACACTTATTTAAAATAAATCAATGTCAAATTTTTGAGTGCAATGTGTTCTACACACTTTGGGGCTGTTCTTTCTTGAATGAGACACCTTGTATTGCACCAGAGAAACATGATGTAGATCAGCAGTTCCCAACCTTTCCCTTTATGTGGGCCACTACATCATCATCAAAAGCTGTTGTGGACCACCATGCAAACAAACCATTCTAAACATTTTTAACATGGCCTATGTCTGACAGGAGTCAAACTTGTATATCAATGGGTATTAAAAATGCAGTTATTTCTAATAATTTATTATGCTCACTCACAAATATATTTCACTCATCATAGTACATCTACCTGCACTACATTTACCTGCAGTAATTTCCCCTCACCACCCCCCACCCTGAAGTATCCTTGTGGACTACCAGTCGTCCATGGACCACAGGTTGGGAACCACTAATAGATTCATTTGTAGCATTAAATACATGCTGTTTTGGTGGATTACATTGTCTTCCATGGATGCACAGAATCTGTGTTCTGAAGGTTTGCATCTGATTAAGAGGAAGGTATTGACAGTAGATATGCATCAGACTGAAAATGGCACTTAATTTTTCACATTAATCCTGCTAGGACATATTGCCACCTATTGTTGTATAATTTGATTGCATTGCATTATTAAATAAGCAAATGGTTTTGCTGCATTTTGACACTATATATATGCTTTATCTGTACCCAGTGACTTCTTTAACACCTATCTGTGTAGTAGATAAGGTGAAATAGATCTTTATAATGAGATTTTGTAGTAGATTTCAGACTTTTCTGCTCTTCTCCTTTGTTCAGGTTCTAAGTACTTTACTGTTGTGTGTACTGAAGCAATAGAGCTGTACAGCATTAGGTAGAGGAAAAAATAAGAATGGTGAGGCAAAGGAGAGAGAAAGAGGAAGCACTGCTAAAGAGCTGATGATATTCAAAGGAAAGACAGAGAAACAGGGAAGAAGAAAGCATTATCATGCGTGGCAATCAAGTGGAAGAATGACATTAAAATAGCAGAGAGGAAGACTGTATTCAATGCCAATTACTATCCTGATGTTTAATGTAATGTTGAGGTTTCACTAATGAAGCTCATTACTATCTATTACTAGCATTGTACTACATCCTAAAACACACTTACAGTTTCTGGTTATAGTTATGTAGTTATTCTTTTTCAAAGACATTTGTTCTTGACTTTTATTTCTTACCAAGATCAAGAAATCCATTATTGAATTTCTAAATTGCTTGCAGATGAATTAAAGTTATTTACCCTAAATACGAGGAAAGTTAATTTTTATAGAAGCTGAAAGAGAGAAGACATGATAATGAAAGGTATTATACTGTTTGTAGAAGGCTATGGGCTCAGGATGTTAGCTGGTATAAAGCAGCACTGCTCCACTGAACAAGCTATCAAGGGAACTGAAGGCTACATTTCTTGATGCCTTTTTGGAAGACATGCTTTAGTCAATCAAAAGCTACTGGGCTCAACATAGGAATAACTGGGTGAAATTTAATGACCTGTGTTATACAAGAGGTTATACTAGATGATCTAATGGTCCCTTCTGCCCTTAAGCTCTATGAGTATGTCTACACTGGAGACTTAAGTCAACTTAAGCAACTCCAGGGCCACATTTGGAGTTCATTAAGTAATCTTAAGCATTTGCTTAAGTCGACTTAATAACTCTCACCCTTAAAGTCCAAGTCGACTTTATTAAGTCAACTTAACAAAATGTGGCCATTAAAGTCAACTTAATAAAGTCAACTTAAGGCACGAGAACCCCACTACAAAAAGGACATGGACAAATTAGAGAGAGTCCAGAGGAGGGCAACCAAAATGATCAAAGGGCTGGAGCACAAGCCCTATGAAGAAAGACTAAAGGAACTAGGCTTATTTAGCCTGCAGAAGAGAAGACTGAGGGGGGATTTGATAGCAACCTTCAACTATTTGAAGGGTTGCTCCAAGGAGGAGGGAGCTCGACTGTTCTCGGTAGTAACAGAGGGCAGAACGAGAAGCAATGGTTTCAAGTTACAGCTGGGGCGGTCCAGGCTGGATATTAGGAAAAACTTCCTTACTAGGTGAGTGGTGAAGCATTGGAATAAGCTGCCTAGGGAGGTGGTGGAATCTCCATCTCTGGAGGTGTTCAAGTCCCAGCTGGACAAAACCCTTGAGTGGGATGATCTAATGGGAGTGGTCCTGCTTTTTTTGGCAGGGGGTTGGACTAGATGACCTCGTGGGGTCCCTTCCAACCCTATGATTCTATGATTCTATGATTTAAGTTGACTTTACAAAGTTGACTTAAGCCAGGGGACCCATTTAAAGCTGACTACATTAAGTCAACTTTAAATCGGTTCTCTGGCTTAACTCAACTTTCTAAAGTCAACTTTAAAAAAAGGCGACTCTGTAAGTTGATTTAATAAAGTTGACTTTAAGTCGACCTTATTAAGTCAACTTACCTGAGCCCTCTAGTGTAGACATAGCCTCTGAATCTGCGCTGATTTATACTAGCTGTGTATGTGGCCTAGAAACTCCATCCTAGGGTATGGCTACACTGGAGCCTGAGGTCAACTTAACTTTCCTCAAGTTGACCTAAGGAAACTCTGTCCACATTGGGAATTGATAAAGTCAACTTAATAACAACACTTCTTAAGGTTGACTTAATGCTTAACTCAACCTACGCCAGTGTAGATGGGGCATACCCCTTAAGTCAACCTCATTAAGTCGACTTAAGGGCTATACCACATCGACACTAGCTCAAGTTGACTTAATAAGGTTGATTTAAGCATTAAGTCGACTTAGCAGCTGCGAGTGTGGATGTGGGCAGTCTAAAGGAGTTTGGAATAGACATGCTCTAAGTTGACTTAACAAGGTTGACTTTAAGTCAACTTAAAGTTGATTTAACAGAGCCTCTAGTGTAGACATTCCCCTAGAGAGGGAAGGATTGTTCAAGAGAAGTATTATTCTATTTTTCAGTTATCATCTGTCACAGATCACTCTTAAAACATAACACAAGCAGGCATTAAATTTACAAGGCTTTATGTCATGTGAGACTTACATTCGGCCATTTTCCTACCAGCCATCCATGGTGATTGATTTTAAGGTTTCATTTTTTAAAAGTTACAAATGGGAGGACTGGGGCAATGATATATATGAAAGAGGTATAAAATTAAATTTGACTCAACAAGGTTCCAAATTAAACTTAACTTTTATTAGGCATGTGGTTTGCTAATTAGAAGCGTCATTGTGTGAAGTGTTTATACCTTACTAAACTAGGTAAAGAGCTTCACTGTTACTGTTAATTTGCACTTGGGCATCAAAATTTGGGAAACAATCCTCTTAGAACTGTGTGACATTGACCATCTAATTTACACACTATAGGCATACAGCATTCCTGTGTAACTATCACAGACATTCTTTTCACCCTTTTGATTTAACCTGGTGCTGAAGTAATTCATTACAAAATATCAAAGCCTATGGACATTTATCAGCTTCTAAGGAACACCAAAATAAGTCTGATTTTAAAGGTCTGATATTAGATTTGCAAGCTCCAGACTGCATGTTACTGAAGCAACTCTGATTCTCTTTACCAACCCTTGTCCTTACTACAGCATTGACATCCACTTTTATTCTACTAACAATGCCAGCCCTAATTAATGTTCTTGTCTTCTGGTCTTCACATAAGTATCTCTGCACCTTCTCCTGTACCACCCATTTACACCTGGGACAAATCTCTCATCCAAATGTGCAAAGCCAAAACACTGTCTGCTATTAAATCACCTCTTAATACCTTCCTCTGATGAGGTGCCCACAGATCAAGCAGTGGTTGAGTTGTGAGCTTCTAGGATTACCGAGACCTCAGATGACTGGTTTGTTCAAAGATACTTATCTCACATCTTCCACAAACACCTCTTACCACTGCACCAGACTCTCTCTACTGCTATCTTATTCTTTTGTTGCTCATTTGTCAATTTATTCATTTCTTGTGTCTATTGTAAATCCTGAACAGTGTAATCTATGCATTGTGCCTTGTATGTTAGGGTCCTAATCCCTCTTTGGGGTCACTGCATATGACTGGTCTGGAAATAATAAATAATAATATGGATCTTTAGGCTGAAGCTTAGAAGGTTCTTCTACATCAAGGGAATCCATGGTGAGTTAGCTATGCAGCAATGCAACACAGTTCAAGGATAATTTAGGATAATAGGCTTAATTCTCCAAGAAACTCTTTTTCCTGAAAAGATCTTTTCTAAAAGAGTTAAGAAAAGGCAGCACATCCTAGAAGATATAATCTGTAGCCAGAGAGTCTGACCTATAATTGAACATTGGGATCTGGGCCTCCTGAACTCCAGGTCCCAAAAAGCACCAGGATGATGATGCCAAACTTACCCAAAACAAAACTTTGACATTTCCAAATCAAAATGTTTTTCAAGACTTTTCATTCCATGAACATTTTTGATATTTTGACTTTTCTTCCTGAGTTGGGATAAAAACAAATGTTGAAATGTTAACTTTACCCACAGGGCCAAATTTCATTTTTAAAATTAGCTCTATGCAGCCTCTCCATAGGGTAGGGGTTAATGGGCAGGAGCCACGAGAAGAGAGTGCTGGGGTATATCCAGAAATACTTCCCAGCAAACACAGCTGCTATCACCTTGGAATTTAATTCTGCTTCATTTAGCATTACATATGGTTTCTGAACCTTTAGCTAGTTCCATGAGGCAGTAACTGTAGAACAATGGGTAGAGGAGCCAATGGTAACATGGCATCATAGCATGTGTGGTACTGCCAACATCAAATATTCAAGAGTCCTAAGATCCCCATCATAAAATTTATAAAATAAATAAATAAAATTAGTGCTGGAATCTATTTCTTTATCTTCTGGGTTTTGAGCATTTGGATTCAGCTGAAGTCACATTTTTCAGGTTTGCTCTATGATCACAAGGGTTAGAGACTTTCTTTCTTAAATGAAACTGGAGATTCTCTCAACACTAGCCGCTGTAATGGAGGAAAGCCACCAAATACTGAATAACTCACAAAAAAGTGGAAAATTATATACTCTCAGCAATGCAGCTGAAGGGGTAAGGGAAGCTGGGAAGCACCCTGACAGGACTACTTTTCTGCATGGCAAGATCTGCAGAGTCCATATGGTTTGGAAGCTAGGTTCCCAAACTCTTCTGCAGTTTTTAAGGGGACCATTCAGAGCAAAACCGAAAGAGGAAACTTCTTGGACCTTCACTTCTTGTCCTGCAGTTTTTATCACCAGTGTAATAAGCAATTATATGCTAGTTTAGGATCTCTGTATTAATGGCCTGAAATCTTCTGTGAACAAAGAGTGCTAAGCATTGAATGTCCCTGTCATATACATAAGAACAAACACTAGAGGTAATGCAGGATCTGTAGTCTTTTCAAATATTTGTATAGGTTTTATTTGCTTCTTCTAAAATATTTTTCAGAATGTTTAGATGCAGTTATGTATCTGGTACGTACAAAGATGTTTTAAACATCATGGACTGAAAAACTCTACAGTGCAAGTACAGTATTCACAATATATTAAACACCTTGGGTTTCAGTCTCTGCTGGTGGAAATTGGCTACAATGGCTGAAATCTTGGCCTCATTGAAATAAATGGAAATTTTTCTATTAACTTCAGTGGTGCCAGAATTTCACTCAGTGACCTCAATGGAATTACACTAATGTGTTCTAGTTCAGGATCAGGCCCCTTGCTTTTGTGACTCCTTAAATTAATGAATTTCTATTTTATTTGAAATGCTCAAAACTGTATCCATGATAGGCTATGTCTACACTCAAAGGGTTAAGTCACCTTAAGGAGGTTTAAATTGACTTTAAGCAACTCCCTGGCCACATTTGGAGTTCATTAAGTTGACTTAAGCACTTACTTTAGTCAACTTAATAACTCCTGCCCTTAAAGTTAATTTTAAGGGTTAAGTCAACTTTATTAAGTCGACTTAACACAATGTGTCCATTAAAGTTGACTTAATAAAGTCAACTTAGTGCAGTAGAGCCTTTTAAGTTGACTTTGTACAGTCGACTTAAACAAATGAGGCCTCACTAAGTTGCTTTATAAAGTCCACTTTAAATAGACCTTATTAAGTTGACTTACCTGAGGCCTGTACTGTAGACATAGCAATACTGAATTCTTCTGAGTGGATGTCCTTCAAATGGAAGGATAATTGACAGTGCCTTCCCTGCTGGGCTTTGACAGAAAAGATGATACATTTTCTATTAAATTATATCAACATTTAACCTTCCAAACAAGCATCCCACAAGCTAAATAGAGAAGTGTCTCTAGTCTGCTGAGCTCCATAGCATGGTTCAAAAAATTATTGAAAGGATCTGATCCTCTATAAAATTTTACTGGCTTTCAGGTAATTTCTATAGAGAAACTAATTATATTTCTGCAGAACTCTTTCTATTCTATTTCTATTAAATTTTATAAGGGTGTTCTTCACCTTCTAGTGTTGAAAATGTCTTTATGATACGGAACAAAGCAGGAAAATGTATTATATTGACACTTTGGATATATCTACACTGGAGGCTTAAGTCGACTTAAGCAACTCCAGGGCAACTCCACATTTGGAATTTGGTAAGCCAATTTAAGTACCTCCTTAAGTTGACTTAATAACTCCCACTCTTAAAGTCAGTTTTAAGGGTTAAGTTGACTTTATTAAGTATTTAGTTTTAAGTCTTAACAAAGTTGACTTAAGGCAGGGGACCCATTTAAAGTTGACTTTAATAAGCTGACTTAAGCAAATGAGGCCTCTCTACGCTGACTTTAAGTCAGTTTATTATGTCAACTTACCTGAGCCCTCTAGTGCAGACATAGCCTATGTGCTTATTTTTATCTCTTAAAGCCAAAAAGCAGTTTGAAGATTCTATAGATTGTCTTTTTTCCAGGCTTTTATCCTTTTGTACAGTACAGAAAGGAACATTTTTGCATAATACGATGGGTATGCAGGGCTGGAATAACTGACCCTAGAGGCCCTGAGCTGTCCACTTTTGTGCATGCCCTCAACCATAGTATCTGGCCAGACCAGGGCAGGGCAGTGCTCAGGTGTGCTGGCCAGGACATGTGCTGGTAGCTTTATAAGCCATGTATGACAGGCCAACGGTCAGCTTTGGGGGACCCTGGCATGTTTCCACAACACTCCATCCCCGAGCTGGCTGGGGCAGAGCAGTCAGCCTGAGAGCCAGCCAGCAACACAGTGTTCCAGGAGCTGTCCTGGGACTTTCTCTCTGAGACCACGAAAGTGGGGCATCAATCAGCATGGGAGGGGGACAGGAGGGGACAGTGTGGTCAGTAGCACAGCACTTTAGGGGCAGGGAACCCCTCCCGCATGGAGCACTGTCAACTAGCCGCATGGAAGTAGGGCAGCCAGAGCCAGGGAGAAGGCCCTGGCTAGTGACAGGCTGAGCATTACAGGCAAGACTTAGGGCTGGATTTTTGCAGAGCTGTGGGGGGCCCCCCTTTAGCTTGCGATTTAGCCCCTAAAGGCCCTGCAGATTTGTTGAAGTAAAATAGAACTAAATAATACACCAGCATCCTCCCTGAAACAGTCATTTACATTGTTCTAGACCTGGCCCAAAAAACCACTCAATTAGAGCCAGCTAAGCAAATATGCTAACTTATTTTCTTAATGCTGGAAGATTTAATTCCAGAGCTGGCATGTGGGTGCTGCTGCTGTCAAACTTGCCCTTGAGGTGGCCAAAATAAGAAACAGTAGAGGGAGAAACTAAAGGAGGCTTCCCGTGTGCCATAACATCAGGACCTCATGAGGCAGCCAAGTGATATACAATCGTTCAATCTTTTAGGCAGATTATGTTATGCTTAGTTACTAAATTAATTAATAGTTCTCCCGCTCCCCAAGAGTTTGTGCTGTCAGGTAGTTATCTCAGCATCCCACACTAGAGGGATTGACGGAATGGAATTTATCAAGAGAAAAGTTAATGTGGTACCTGTGCACAATGCAAACTTGCTGACAAGTTATGGAATCTGCAATCCCCACCTCTTGGAACAATGTATTGTATAACCAATTACATCCAATTACATGGAAGCAACGCTCTGAAGAGGCTGTACTCAGTTTGTATTGTACTCGGTAACATATTGTATAACCAATTACAGGATGAGGTCAAAGCTAAAGAACTGGGACCTGGACCTGAACTTTCCCGAAGCTCAGACGTTGGTTCCCGCTATGGGAGATAGGAATCACCTCGAATAGGGGAGTTTTGTCTGGGAGTTCTTCAGGTGAAGGAGGAGTGACCAAGGACCTAGGGTGAGTTGGTTGTCTGGTTGTTGTGTGCTTGACTGTCTTTCAGAGGGTGGTACATTTATGGGGGCAGTGTGCTGATCCTTGCTGCCTGCCTGGTAAAGCAGAAAGCTTCTTAACAAGGCTCTAATCTGCCATTCATTGAATTCCTGATCCCTTGACAAGGAGGAGAAGCTACTCAGGAAGAACATGGGTTTAAAATACCAGCAGTTAAGTGATCAGAGACTCTACAGATCAGAAGCAGCAAACAGTTGTGTTTTGTGATAGGTTTTAGAGAGGAGGTGTGAAAGCCTGAGATACCTAACTCTGTAACCGTAAGCCGAACAACACCTCCTCACTCCACCGAAAATGGAGGCAGGAGTGCAGCAGCAGATTGGGGGCTGTCCAGTTTATTGTACTACTTGCAGAATGTATGATTACCTGTCTTCTGGGCCTGTAAGCCATACATCCAAGTAGTTACTGGTGCTTGCAAACTGAGTACAGCCTCTTGAGAGCATTGCTTACATGTTTCAATGCATTATATATTATGTAAAGTGGGCAGTTGGCAGGTAATATATTTTCATTCTCCTTTTTCACGTTCCAGTAAGGATATTTTCTTCTTCCATAATTAACATGTGCATTGTCAGCAAAAAAATGAAAACGCTTCAGCTAAGTTTCATTAGTGAGTTGTGAGGTTTTGAAGGAGAGTGTTGGCTACCAACTCTGTAGTCTCCCCACTTTCTTTTTTAAGTCTAACTGTGCCTTGCATTCCTAGCTCAGATGTCCAGTTTCTCTGGGATAAGGGAAAGACTTTTATATTACCTTTGTTCGAAGTGTCCATGGCACTTCAGAAGTAGAATTCAGCCTGACTGTGAAGAATATCAGCAAACTCTACTGACAGAGGCAATAATACATTTTCAATCAGGGCTTTTGCAAAAAAAAAGAAAAACAAAAAACCAAAACCAAAACAAAACAACCCCCCACAACCACAACACACCACCATAGCTGTACAATCTTTGAGTCTGGATACAGCACAAATGCAAGTTTCATATGACAATCACTGCATCAATATGACTGTGCACTGCTGTGTGGCGTAAGCTCTGCAGCAGCATGGGCATCCAGTGTTCCATGGGGCTTGCCAACAAAGGTGGAGAGCAGGGCATTCTGGTGTGTCATTTGGCCACTTTGCATCTTTCCCACTGGCATGATGCTTCACACTGACTCACTATCGTGACTGATGCTGAAGTCTTATACACAATTTACAAAATGCCTTTGAAACAGTCACATTACTGATGAATGCAGTTGTAATATTTTGCCCTTTGTTCAGTATTTCAGCCCAGGCTCAGCCTTCTTTAGTTTGAAAATGCTCAGGCTACATCTTCAGTCCAGCATGTCACAGTGTGACTTGGGCTCCTTTAAGGAGCCCTGACCAAGACACACAGTGCAGGGTTGAAGGAGTCCATGCCCTGTCTGCAAACAGCTCCAGCTTGGACTCTTGTTTAAAGACTGAGAACTTTTGTGACTGTCTTTTGGTGATGAAAATGGTAAAGAACAATGTCATGAAGAAGTTCAGATCTGAACCATACTATGTGGGGCGGAAGAACTTTCTTCATGGCCACCTGGCTCTGGCTCCTTCAAGGTCACATGACTCTGGCTCCTTGAAAGAGCTCAAGCTTGTGTCTGCATCATACAGGAGGCTTGGGTTCTGATAGCCCTACAAAAATCAGGGCAAGTGGCATCCTGACAGTACTTACCTTGGGATATGGGACATAGCCCCTAAAATCAGAATGATCCCAATTTCACTGAGAAATCTGGTTGTCCTAGAGCTATGTGATAAGTTGCCTGCCAGATATGAAGGCTGCAGATCTCATGAGACATCTAGCCAGATGTTTGTGCAATGCAGAGCAAGAACTGGTGGTACATGTTGGTAACAATGACATAAGGAACTGCTGAGAGGAGCTGAATGCCAAATTTAGGTTGTTAAGTGACAGATAAAGTACAGGACCTCCATGACAGCATTCTTGGAAATACTTCCCATTTCATGAACAGGGCTAGTTAGATAGGCAGGACTGCAGTGTATCAGTGCATAGATGAGATCATAGTGTTGAGAGGAGGGTTTCAGATTTATTAGGAACTAGGAGCCATTTTGGGAAAGGAGAAACCTGCATAGGAAGAATGGGCTTCATCTTAAGAGGTGCACACAGTTTGGAGAGAGCCATCCCTTGGGGAGGATTTATTAACAGGGATTCTTTATATTCCAATAAACAGGAGAGGAAAGAAGATTAAAAAAGTACAGGTAGGAGCTGAACAGAAACAGTCCAATGAAACAGAGTCCCATTCAATTACATCATATGATGGCCATAACTAAATATTGACAAATTTCATCAGTGTTTGTATACAGATGTAAACATTCTAAATACAAAGAAATGGGTAAAAACAAGTGCATTATGTCAATAGGCATCACACAAAATTTACAGAATGATGATAACCAATGAACTTGACAATACCTGCATAAAAAATATACTGAGATGACAAGATTAGGTCTGCTTAGGGAGTGGCACTGTATGTGAAAAAAACCAGAGTCAAATACAGAAAAAAATTAAATGACTCAAACTATACCATAAAATGTCTACAGACAGAAAAATCTATGCTTGAATAATAAAGAATATAGCAAAAAGAATATACTCGCAGCCATCTGACAAGGCTGGGTATGATGATTGTGAAATGCCCTGAGGAATTAAAGGCTATGAAAATAACTCAGTAATAATGGAGGATTTCAGCTCTCACCATCTTGACTGGGTCCATGTTTCTGGAAGAAACTAGTATTAGAACCTATGGGCAGAAACACTTTTTTATTTACTACTAGGTTGTACACAGGATCTGGCCCATGAAGCAAACATAGCTGAATTATTCTGGAATACAAACAAGGAGTTTGGTGGCACTTTGAAAGATTAACACATTTATTTATCGCATGAACTTTCAGGGGAGAAAATCCCACTTTATCAGACTTTTGAAGATGAGGAACTCATGCAATACATAAATGTGCTAGTTTTTAAAATGGCCACCAGACTCCTTGTTTGTTTTGCTGGACTGAACTTAACATGGCTACCCCTTTGGAACATGGAAACATGCCCAGGAATAGCAATCATAATGCAATTTAATTTAACATCCTTGGGAAAGTAGGAGGCGGAGAATGACAGAGAAGACCACCACAGTAGCTTTTAGTTCCACAAAGTTTATCTACACAAAAGTCAAGAGATTTGTTAATTGGAAATTAAAAGGAACAGTCACAAGAGTGAAATGCCTGTCTGCATGAAAGCATATTAAAAACACCATAGTAGCTGCCCAAATTAAAAACACCTCCCCCCCCCGACTCTGAAGGAGAAAGGGGGGAAAAAAAAGAGTAAAAGGACCAAAAAAAAAAAAAATCCCATTCCAATGGAACAGAGTGAAGGAGGAAATTAGTGGCTAAAAGACATCCTTTAGAAACTGAAAGTCAGATCCTACTGAGGAAGATAAAAAAGTAGCATACAATCTTCAAGTATAATTAGGAAGGCCAAAAAAACAAACAAACAACAATTTGAAGAGCAAATACAGGAGCAAAAGATTAAAAATTGCTGTCAGTTTTGTAAAGACATCAGAAGCAGCATGCCCGCCAAAAAGTCAGTGGGGTCACAGGACGACTGAGATGCTAAAGGAACACTCAAGCTAGACAAAGCTGTTGCAGAAGGGCTAAGTGACTGCAGAGATTATGGTGGAGATTTCTCTGCCTGAACCATTCTTTTTAATTAACACATTTGAGGAACTCTCCTAGGCTGCAGTTCAATAGGTTTGGAACAAACTGATAAATTAAATAGTAAAAAGTCACTAGGACCAGATGGCATTCACCAAAATCTTCAAAAAGAACCCAAATGTGAAAATGCAGAACTACCATCTATGGTATGGAACCTAACATTTAAATGAGCCTCAGTATCAGATGACTGGAGAACAGCTAATGTAATGCCAATTTTTAAAAAGTGATTGAGAGGCAATCATTGTAATTACAGGTTATTAAGCCTAACTTCATTAGCCAACAGATTGGTTGGAACTGTAGTAAAAAAATGTAATTGTTAGACATATATATGAATGTGAAATGTTGAAAGAATCATTATGGCTTTTCTAAAGTCAAATCATCAGAATTCTCTGAGGGTATGTCCACACACAGTCGTTAAATCGAAATAATGCAGATTATTTTGATTTAAAAGATTGCAGGTCCACATTACATTTCCTTATATCAAAATAAAGAGCTCCCTTATCTCACAATAAGGAAAGTCATTTTGATATAATAAAACCTAGTATTATATCAAAATGATGGTTAAATTGAAACTGTTATTTCAAAATAAAGCTGTGTAGATGTGTCATTTTGATTTAACACTTTTTCCCTTCTCCTTCCCAGGGTGCAATCCTTTTTTTATATATTGGGTGGGGGCATGGCCCTTTTAGGGGCCCATCTTGCCACACCTCCCAGGGTGCCCCTCTCCTATACCAAACTAGCAAGTCCTGTCCATGGACATGTTAGTTTGATTTGAGTTTCTAGTGGGGACATGTTAAATCGATTTAATGATTTTTATAGTGATCTTATTAAATCAATTTAACTTAAATCTATTTAACTGCCTAAGTGTGGAGATAGCCTTAGGGTGTCAATGAACATGATCTAGTTGACATAGTTTAGTAAATTTTCAGGAAGTCTTTGATAACATTCCTCACTAAAGACTCTTAAGCAAAAGAAGCAGTCATGGGGTAAGAGGAAGGTCCTCTCATGGATCAGTAACTGGTTCATAGACTGGAAACAAAGAGCAGGAAGAAACTGCCACTTTTCACAGCAGAGGGAGGTAAATAGCAGGATTCCTTAAGGATCTGTACTACTACCAGTGCTGTTCAACACAGTAATAAATTATTTCAGAGAAAAAAAAGAGGTAAATAGTGAGGTGACAAAGTTTCAGATGATACAAAGTTACTCAAGACAGTCATCTTTGAACTTAACTGTGAAGAATTACAAGGGATCTCACAAACATTAGTAACTGCCCAACAAAATGGCAGATGAAACTCGATGTTGACAAGTGCTAAGTAATGCATGTTATGGTTTTCAATCCCAACTATACATACAAAATGACGGAATCTTAATTAGCTGTTACCACTCAAGAAGAATATCTTGGTGTCATTGTGGAGAGTTTTCTGAAAACATTTGCTCAATGTGCTGCAGCAGAAAAAAAACAGCTAAGAGAATGTTAGAAACCTGGATAACGATAGGTAAAACAGAATATATCATAGTTATAGGATAGGTAAAACAAATAAATCATAATGCCAACTTTATAAATCCATTCTATACACATATCTTGAATATTGTCTGCAGTTCTGATTGACCCAGCTGAAAAAAAATGTTAGAATTGGAAAAAGTGCAGAGTGGAACAACAAAAATTATTAGGGGTATGGAACAGCTTCTGTATGGGGAGAAGTCAAGAAGACTGACTCTGTTAGTCTTAGTAAAGGGACAACTAAGGAATAACACAATAGAGGTCTACAAAATCATAAATGGTATACAGAAAGAAAAGGAAAGTGTTACCTGATAAAATTAATACATAGACAGTAGGGTTAAAACAAACATAAGGAAGTACTTCTTCCCACAATTCACAATCAATCAATCTATGGAATTCATTGCTGGGGAATGTCATAAAGGCTAAAAGTATAACTGATGAGACAAAGTATCTCCTCTACCTTGATAGGTCACATGCTTTCTTCTAGAAATAGAACAAAAATTGCTTCACCTCTGAGTGTTCTTGTAGGCCCTTGCCTCTTCACTGGGGGTCTTGTCCCTTCAGTGGATAGCCAGTAGGGTAAAGGGGGCCCAAGTTCCACTCTCAACTCCTGACCCCAACCCAGGGATTGTACAAGTAGCAGCCCTGCTCTGCTGCTTCAGGAAGCCAGCTAGATTCAGTGGTTTACCTCACTATGCTCAGGGCCAAAACTATGGCTGGGAGACCAGGGCTTTGCCCCAGGTGCCCTGGAGCAGCTCCATGTCACTGCTCGACCAAAGGTCATGTTCCCCACTGCTTACTCTGGGCACCACTCATTCTAAAGGGGCTTTCTACTCTAAGTGCACCTCAGGTGCCAAAATACCTAGTTCCAGCACTGCCTATGCTTCCTTGACGTAATGTCCAGACTCTCTGCAGACAGGGAGCCTTTCTGGCCACTTTGTCAGGGGAAATCCTTGGCCTCTGACAGTCCCACTGAGTGTGTCAGTAGCCTGTTAAAGCTTCCCCTTCTGGCAGGGTCATTTTCCCCCCTCAGGCCTCCAGGACTGGGAAAGGTCCTTTGCCCTCTTCAGGGAAGGGCTTTTCCTCTCCTCCAGTCTTTGTAGCTTCAGGGTTCTCCTTTACCAACGTTCTGCTCCTTCTCCTAGGTCCTCCAGACTTTGAACAGTAGCGTGCTCTTCACACACACACACGGGTGGCCCTCCTCTCTCTCACACTCAAGGTACACAGGTTCTCTGGAGGGAAGGCTTTTTAACAAGTCCTGGTTGAGGCCTTGATTAGCTCCGGGAGTGCCAATTAACCTGAATTAACCCCCTGCTCAGCTACCAGGAGAAAAAGGACTTACTGAGCCCAGGACTGATATATTGGCTTTCTAATACTCCCTGGAAGCCACTCAGACTGACCGTGTCACACTGGGTTCAAAAAAGATAACTTTTTTAGATAACTTCCTGGAAAATAGGTCCATCAATGTGTAACATGGTCTGGGATGCAACCTCATGCTATGATCATCCCTAAGCCTGAGTGAAAAGCCAATATGTTAACTGAAATCTCCTGTTCAATTCATTTGTTTTGAATTATCTGGCACAGGCCACAGTTGGAAGACAGGGATACTGAGGTAAATAGCCATTGGTCTGATACAGTAGGGCCACTCTTATGCTTTTATGAAGGGCATTGGAACCTCTGTAGAAGTGAAGGCTTAAAGCCAAAGTGCCTCCTCCTCTTCATGTTTGACTGCTCTGGTAGTGAGGCAGCTGCTGTTTTATCTGGCACTGATCAGTGAAAAATTCCAGTGCCTTCCCAGCAGAAACTATTATTCTGTGTGTGAGGCGGGCGGGAGAAGAATCTGTGGGGGACAAGAATTTTAAATTTGTGTAGTGGTGCAGAATTCCCCCAGGAATACACGGTGCATCTTGACTCCAGTGATGTTTTTCCAACAGCTCATATATTTCTTTTGTTAAAAAGTAAGTGAGTGGTCTCCATCCCAGCACCAATACCTCTTCTGTTCTAACTTCATGCCTTCCCCAAAGCTCAGGCAACTCAACTGTAAGAACTGATCTCCATCCCATGGATATTTAGTTACAGTTTATGGATTTTTTTTTAAATCTCTGTGCATGTTTATGGTGCTATATGAATAACAGTTACATTCTAAGCTGCAAAAGCCTGCAGTTTATCATGTAACAGTAAGTCAAAGATAAAAACATAAGAGCTGGGCTTAAAGCTGCCATATTCAGATCCAGATTTGGACACCATTTTGTGCTTCACTGGTTTTCAGGTCATGGATGCAAAACCCATGGTATGTTTACACAGAAAAGTTTTTTCTCGAAATAAGGAGGCTTATTTCAGAAAAAAACAAAACAAAACAAAAAAAAAAAAAACTTTTTACCGGTCCGTGTAGGCATTTTGGTATTTCAGAATAAGCACTTTGTTATTTCAAAATAACGAAGTGCTATTTTGAAATAACTAAACCTGCATTTATTTCAAAAGAGCAATTCTTTCAAAATAGTTATTTAAGAAAAAGCCATTCCAAGCTGCAGAATTGGCTTTTTTCAAAATAAGGATCCTATACTTTTCCTTGCCTTCCCCTATTTCAAAAAAGAGAGTGTAGCAAAGACTGTCTTTTTTGAAATAAGAACTCCTGCCTTATTTCAAAAAAGAAAGTGTTCAGTAAACTTATTTCAAAATAATAAATTTGAAATAATGCTATTTTGAAATAATTATTTCAAAATATCTTTGGCAGTGTAGATATAGCCTTAAACTGATCAAGTCATTGTTATTCTGCTATTGTATGTGAGTAGATCACATCTTGCGGAACACAAGAAACAATGTAATGAGGGCCCACAAAATCTGTCTAAAAGATTGAGCAATTGTATATCACTGCTCATTACTTGCAGAGGTGATCTGTGGCCAAACACTTTGACATCAGTCTATCCTGTACTGACATTTTTTCTTCACCAGATCTGCTTCTAGTTTGTTTTTGTAAATATATAACAGTTACAAAACATTTGGGAAAGGTGAAACTATTTAGATGCAATATTGCTGTAAGAAAGCTCGTTGTTTGGAAATGTTTGGAATTCATGATTCCACATGATCATTCAGAAAAGACCAAAAGGCTGGCTTTCTTTATACTGGAAAAAAATGCATTGACTCTGTTCAAAAATTGCTTATTTTTTAGATAGTAGAGTTGCGGTTCAGCAAAACAACAAAAGGTTACTTTAATTTCTTTGAATTGTTTTACTATATTGGCTAAACTGCCCAAAGTTACATAGCATTTTCCCAAAATTTCACTGGTCAGATCCTTTGATTGTTCAAGTCAGCATAGATGAACTAAGGAGCTGATCCTCCATGTTATATTTACTTTCCTCTAAGCAAGGGTTCCTGTGAGAGGGTGCACTCACTTCTCATGAGCAACTGCTGTCACATAGGTGTGAATCTGTACTCTCTCTCTCTCTCCTCTCTGCTCAATAGGTCCTCCTGTTGGCTATTGCCCTTCTCAGGCAGGTCTTCAGTAGCTCAGCCCTCTAGCTAAGTCACAAAATCTAAAATGGATGAAGCCCTTCCAGGGTAAGAAGTCCACATGGCCTGTCACTGTGCCCTTATTATGTGCCAGGTCTTCAGCCCAGTCTCTGATTTCAGTCCTCAGACCCTCCTGGGCTAGCTTTAGGTCCATACTTCCCTGCTACAGCATTGTCCATGGGACTGTCTCCCCAAAGACTCCTTTCCTTTATCAGTTCTTATTGCTCCAGCTCTCCAGCCCAGTGACCCCTTTAAATTCAGTTCCCTTCCAGGAAGATAACAAAATTTAACAAATGCTTAGCCTTCTCTGGCAAGGCTTCAGTGCCATCCTTGGGCCTGTTTCAGTTCCAGCCCTTTCTTCAGGCTCCAGAATTAAACTTGTCCCTTTCTCAGGGCTTAGGCCACTTCACCTGTGTTGGGACCTGACCCCACCCACTACAACAAGTTCAAAGCAAGGGACCCATCAAATTGTAGCCATGTGCTGCTTCCTTTAATTGCTGTTGCTGCTGCATTCCCTGGGATGTTTCCACCTCTGTCACTTCACCTGCACACCTTATCTGAGCTTTACAGTTCTTGGATTCTCTGTCTGTTCCCTGCTTAAGCAGGGTCTCTCCCAGTCCTCCGCTCTTGGAGAGTATCACATGCTGTCAGTCTTTCCTCATCCTTCTAGTCCCACCAGGCACCTAAACTGCTCATCCTTTGCAACTAATTTTATTTGAGGCTGCTGTTTCTGATTGGCTGCTTCCCTACAGCCTTCCTAGGGAGGCCCTAAGGACCCACCTACATTGCTCCTTTTCTGCAGTAAGACTAGGAGGCTTCCAGCAGGGGCCTCAAAGGACCTTTTACATCTCCTCACAGTTCCCCTCATCCAAACAATTAAATTATTGACAGTCTTGTACTGAGTCCAAAGATTATGCATAAACACTGAGAACAATGCTGAATGAAGTTTTTTAGGTGAAAAAGTTTTCACTGAAAAAATAAACACTTGGGTCAATGGAAGCATTTCATGAATTCATGCTGATTTCACAAAAGTATTGTGGTCAAAATACAGATAAAAAACTTCTTGTTTTGAAATTGAATGAATTTGAAATGAAATCTTTTGATATATTGATTCAAATAGACTTTTCATTTCAAAATTTACTTTAGTTTAATTTAAATTAAAAAAATCTGAAAAAAATGTAATGTTTAGTTCAACCCCCAAAAATTCTTTTTTACTTGTTGGTTCACTACAAATTCTGGGAAAAGGGTTCGGAGGTGGGGGAGATCAAGCTGAAAGAATATTTTCCCCAGTTTTTTAAATGGACAGTAAATAAAAAATAATCAGTTAGTCACATGGCTCTAATTGAAAATGAACTCCCCTTTTCCTAAAAGTAGTACATCCCACCTCAAGCTTGAAGACAATACAAAGAAGTTTGCATTAACATTACTGCTGTCCATCACCCTGTGTTCTACCTTTTCTGTCAGTGAAGACCACTGGTTTCTAATGCTGTTAATATATTAATGCTATCTAAAGCACTAAATGTTTTAAGCATTAAAAAATAAAGTTATATTTAAAATTATGGACCAAGATCCTTCCCAAACTGGATCAGGGTTTGGGGGTCCCTCCATTTTTGGGTGTTTAACTTTAGATATCTTAAAGTGGCTAGATTTTCAGAAGAACACTTTCTGGAAAGTTAAGTAATCCAAAATAATCATTTTTTTTTTAATCTTTGCCATGGTATCAAAATCACAGAATGTAGCTTAAGGATTTGCTAGTTATGCTTTCAAGTTCTTCACTAGCTGACAATAAGAAATTGTAGTATATCTATAAACATCTATGATCTTTCTATAGTTGTAATATGTTACACATTGTGTATGTATGTAATTATACTACATAATATATATTATATAATATATAATAATACAATAGTACATATCATACATTACATACACCATTCAGTGGCATATTGAGCACAATAGAACTTTATGCAGGAGTGCAAAATCGTCATCCAATTGTTTGAAAAATGGCATAAAGAACAATGTAATATCCAAAAGAAAATCCACTCTTCAGACATTATTGCCCACTGGTGGTAAATTTTTCAATATAAGGAACAACATTATAAATTAAAAATTTAAACCTCCGTGGAACAATTCACTTACTCAGTTCACATTCAGTCCTGGCTTAGGTAAATATCCACTGAAATCAATGAGGGAACATTTGGATTTTGTCCTATATTATAAAATACTTTCAAAACAAACAAAATACCATCTCTCCGTAGATATTCTCCATATTTAGATTCTATCATTAAGATGCCCAATTTAGGTCACAGGATTATGTGACCCCCTCTGAGTCAGAAACAGAACCAACAGCTAATAAACTTAGATAAGTGCAAATGATAAATTTCTTGTATTTTAGTTTCTGGCCCTCATAATAACACCTTATCATTCAGTGCAATAGTTCCCAAACTGGGGGTCTTTGGACCTCTTCCAGAGGGGTCCATGGTGCTGCTCCCCCCCGGGCCGAAAACCAGCTGTGGCCACAATGCTCCCAACAGGGCTGGATCCCAGTGGGGGTGTGGGCTGCAGAAGGCTGGCTGCTGCCCCCACCTGCCAGCTGCTGACACCGGCGGTGGCACAGCTTTCCTCCCCTGCAGGGACTGCCTGCACCCACTCCGCTGCAGGGACTGGCTGGGAGCCATGGCCATGGCAGCCCTGGGTCCTGGCAGGGGAATGGGGCCACAGGCAGCTCCCAGGCAGAGGCAGCAAGCCATAGCTGCACATTGCAGCTGCTGTGGCCCCATTTTCCTGCCAGGTGTAGGGCTGCCGCGGACTGGGCCCCTTGTTCGGGAGCTGCCTGCAGCCCCATTCCCCTGCCAGAGAGCAGGGGCTGCCATGGCCATGGCCTCCTCCGTGGGGAGGGACCCTACTCCCCCAGCAGGAGAGTGGTGTGGGCCAGATTCTGACCCCCCACGGGCCAGATTCTACCTGCAACGCCAACAATTTTAACTTAAAAAGGGGTCCCCAGCCTTACAAAGGTTGGGAACTACTGATTCAGAGCATTATTGGGCACAGTTCATGATGTGCTCAAATTAGTATGTTTTTAAATTAGTTTTTGTTTATTTTTACTCAAACAATTTTTACTTTATTATATTAATTATTGTTGTAGTTTCCAATGCTCTGAGTTCTGTAACAAATGATGAGTGTTTATGAATGTTTTAACAAATGATGAATGCTTTGTATGATACAGATCTAAACTAATCATTACTCAATAAGTTTTGGCATAGATACACACTGCCTCAGTGAGAGTGATAAGAATTGTAAAACAAACAGGGAGTTCTGTCGTACTTTTAAAGACTAAAAAAATTTATCTATTGCATGAGCTTTTGTGGGAGAAAGTCCCACTTTGTCAGATGCTTGAAGACAGGCAACTTACAGAATGGGAGAAAACAATGTGGGATTTTTCTCCCACAAGAGCTCATGTGATAAATATATTTGCTAGTCTTTAAAAGTCACACAGGACTCCTTTTTTGTTTTGCTGAACTAGACTAACACAGGGGCTACCCCTTTGGAAAAAGAATTGAGCTTCAACTAGGAACAATGTCTCCTGGAGCAGAGGAGCACAGCCATTCAAAGGGTTATCTTTATAGCAAAATGGCTCCATCCTTCTCTGTGGACCCTCTAAGCAGGTTGGTAGTGGTCCTAGACTGAAATAAGCCAAGAGACTTCATTCTTTTCAATCAATCAAATCATAGGGCTGGAAGGGACCTCGTGAGATCATCAAGTCCAACCCCCCTGGGAATTGAACCCCGGACCTTCTGCATGTTAAGCAGAGATGCTAGCCACTACACTATGGTCTGACCAGTTCCCATATGCCAGTTTTATTCCACTGAGTTCCATGAAGTCACTCCAGATTTACACTGGTATAAGTGAGGGGAGAATCAGACCCCAAGAGTGCCAGTATTTCCTCACATTTTTTAAATGTACTACCATAGTCATTCTTACCTACCTTTAGCATTTATTTTCCATCAGTACTGGAGCATTCGAGTTCTCCTGTGAAGCATAGTTGCATGCAGGAAGTTTCACTGTTCACACCAGCCTATTTCCTGGAAATTGCACTTCCATCCCATTAGGGAATGCAAACAAGGTGATCTGACTTACTGGGCAAATCAGAACTAAACAAGATAGCTGGCATTTTTAAGATTAATCATTAAATATACACAAAAAGCTGTTTGCAGTTCATCCATTAAGTAAAAAATAAAATCCATAAATTATGGCTGAACAAATGCGATTTCAGAATGTCATGAACTGCTTACAGCCATTCTATGAGCAAAAAAAGAAAGAAGAAAAAATATTAGATAAGTTATTTGCTTCAGTGTAAGGGCTTTAGCCAATGTCTTTCTAAGAACTTCAGCGTGAGAGCTGGATTTGGACTTTGCAC
Source organism: Podocnemis expansa (assembly GCA_007922195.1). Taxonomy (NCBI): domain Eukaryota; kingdom Metazoa; phylum Chordata; order Testudines; family Podocnemididae; genus Podocnemis; species Podocnemis expansa. The sequence goes on along the minus strand of ML682040.1, from coordinate 11,573,967 downwards.
TGCATATGTTGCATGGAACATAAGTTTCCCCCTACTCCAGTAGGACTTTTGGCATTGGCTTTGTTAGGATCTCTGCACATGGAAGATTTGCAGGATCAAGCCCCTCATTACAAGTTATGGATGATTACTGAAATAACTCATCTTAAATAAGACAATAATTACATTAGTTAAAATGGTATCTTCTTCACCACTTTGAAACTGGAAGCAAATATTTTCTAGGCATGTACAAAGGCAAAGCAGCAGTATTGTCCTGATCTGTTTATTCTGGCTATGGAATTAATGCTCTGAAATATTTCTTATATAGATGCTTGTATTGTAAAAATAATAAATGTTATTTTTTAAAATCTACAAGTAGGATTTCCCCAGTTTGCCCTGCTTGATCCAAAGTCCACTGTAGTTCATGGAAAAATTGTCTCTCCTCATTGAGTCTAGAACAAGCCTTGTAAAATTCTACACATGGTTCAGTGCTTAATATTTATAATTTTACCATGATTCAGAAAGTTAGGGATACATTTTCTGGCAGACAAAATGAACAGGCTAGGAGCAGACCATTTCTTTCCTGTGTTACTGTATTTCTAAGTACGGAATGGAAAGCACATTCCTCTTCTTGAACTTACTGTGCATTTTCTTGTCCTAGGTCACTGTACCTACTGCTTACCAAAGGATATTTTGAGGACTGAGTTTAATTATTTTCCAGAAATGTTTCAGAGGAAGGTGGTGTCCTGTAGTACCCACATACTGTCCAATTCAAGATGATCATATAGAGTAAATCCACTACATATGGGTTTTGTTCTGCAGTGGATTTCATGGCTATTGGGGGGTGGAGGTAGGGAAGAACAAAAACCCTAGCAGTTCCAATGCCAGCATAATTGATTCTGCTGTTTAAAGATTCAGAATTTTCATGCAAAACAAACAACGAGTCCTTTGGCACTTTTAAAGACTAACAGATTTATTTATCACATGAGCTTTCATGGGAGAAAATCCCACTTTGTCAGATGCTTTGAAGATGAGGGAAATTACTGGGGGTGGGTGGGATAAATTCAGGGAAGTGTAAGTCATGGGGACAGGTCACCCTGTAACAGCAAATCAAAATAGTTGTTAAGATTCAAACAGTGGGAAACAGCACACAGATGAAGATGAGGTCTAATCACCTGGTGCAATGTGAGGAAAAAAAAAAACAAAACAAAACAATGTCTCGATTAAGACCTGAAGCAATGCAATGGAATTTGCAAATGAATTCAGTTTCCCTAGCTTCTCTTTGAAGCCATGATTTAGTATTCATTTGTGTGACCACAACAATTAACAAATCCCTTTGGATCGTGGCAACATGCAAGACACAGAATTTTTGTGATGATTCTTGAGTGATGGGAGCTCTAAGCAGGAGAAATATCTTAAAATGTTTGCTTTTTTTTTTGTCCATGGAAAATAAATGCATAGTATAGTCTAATAGATAAAATACAGGAGGAGAAGTTGGGTGTCTTGCATTTATTCTTGGCCCTAACATGCACTGGTGTTGGTCAATTTACCCTCTCTGTGCCTTTATTTCTTCATTTGGAACACATGAATAATTTGACTTCATCACATGGTCTGGTATATTTGTTTAACATGTTAAGACCCTTAGATGAGAGGAGCTCTTATCAGCGGAGAGTATTATCATCACAGAGTTGATTAATGGAACCTTACCGTGTGGGGAAAAAAAGAACCTATACCTTGTCAAATTCATTAAGCTAGCAAAGAATGAGGACAAATGCTACCTTGCTTTATAGAAAATTAAGTATCACATCTGCATCTATCACCATAAATGGCTTGCTGGAATAGCTTGCATTCTCTGCCTGAGTCGTAATATTTCATTCAACTAACCATTCGTTAAACACACATCCTGAAAGCAAATAACTTTAATGTAAATAATTTGTGAAGCATTGTTCCATCTGTTGAAAATGTGCAGTAGTAGTTTCAACCCTTGTCTAAACTAGGCGAGCTACTTTCAGGCAAGTTTGGGAGGTAAATGAACTGTCTGGCTGCTTTTCTTGGCAACATCTCTTATTAGTGGGAGGTGGCAGTAAAGAGAACATGAGGAAGACTGAAAGTGTTTACTTAAAACTTTAGCCAAATGGCTAGGGAGAGTTAAGATAAATCATAACTGTCAATGATGACAACTTTAGACTGCTACTAGTTCACTCCTGTTTATGCAGTTTTAAATGTTGCACTTAGAAATGTTTAGGAACGGATTGCATTTTTATTGACAGATGCCATCAGTTGTTTAGATGTAAATATTTTGAAGTTGGTTCTAACAGCAACATGGAAGATTTTCAAGACGAAGGCTGTAAAGCTTCACACAACACTTGAGAGATAATATTTTTAAGAGTGTCTCTAAAGTATGCAGCTGTGACTCATATTTCCCCAAAGAATAAAGTCCATAGATCAGTGCAGGCTTATTACACTTTCTCACACACACACACACACACACACACACACACACACACACACACACAC
>ML682040.1:11416345-11570769 GCA_007922195.1 Podocnemis expansa | reverse complement strand
TGTGTGTGTGTGTGTGTGTGTGTGTGTGTGTGTGTGTGTGTGTGTGTATCTATATTTCTGTAGCTAGTATAGTGAATGCCAAGAAAAAGAAAATAAAAATAACAGTAGGCAATATATGTATTGAGCATTCATAAATCAGGTAATTGCATAAATTCACAATACAGGAGAAACCTTCAGTATTGAAATAAACTGTTTTTGGAGTATATTTTAGCCTTTATAGTAAAAGTACAAGGGCTTTATTACCATGTCATTTCAGTTGCATGTTCCAAAGGGGTAGCTGTGTTAGTCTAGTTCAGCAAAACAAAGAGTCTTGTGGCACTTTTAAAGACTGACAAATTTATTTATAGCATGAGGTTTTGTGAGGGATCCCACTTCATCAGCTGTTTGAAAATGAAAAAAAAAATCAGTAAAGGAAGGAGGGATAAATGTATTTAACTGCATAAATGGGATAAATGCACTTATCCCTCCTGCCTATACTGATTTTTTTTTCCATTTTCAAGCATCAGATGCAGTAGAATCTCTCCCATGAACATTCATGCAATAAATAAATTTGTCAGTCTTTAAAAGTGCCACAGGACTCCTTGATAATTTCAGTGAATTTCTTTAATGAAAAAATGAAATGAATAAAGAAAAAAAGAACATAATATTGTTCATTATTAAGACTCTGATTTAGCAAAGTACTTAAACATGTGCTTAACTTTAAGTATATTTTTAAGTGATTTGCTAAGTAAGATCAGAATTAAGCACATGCTTGCATGTTTTGATGGCTAAAAGGCTTAAACGCTACCCATTTGTGAAAAGATGGGGGGAATAAGTTCCTGCCAGGCTATCAGGAAGGCATCGACTAGTTCATCTCTTGATAAACTATGTGATTTGATTAATGAAACCAACCCTGGCAACCAATGATTCATCTGCTGAGGACAAGCACTGGGACAAGCGATCAAAAAACACTACACTGTATTTCTGAAGAGGAAGAGCTAGAGAGGGGACACTCAGCTGGAAAACCATAGGAGATCCCACTGGCTGAGGCAACTGCTGAATATAATTCTGTTCCCAACACCTTTGCCTTCATAATGAGAAGCATAATGTACTGTTTATGCTAGCTCCTTTGGCCACACTGGCATTCAAATGACTGCATCTGAAATTTAACTTTGAACTTCCACAATCTTCATAGTATAGCTGATATATAAAAACATTTTACTATTTCTCTAAGATGAGCAAATAGTAGCACGGTGAAGTTCTTCAGTGGTAAACAAGGTTTGACTGAAAGATAATGAGAATGAAGTCCTCTAAATGTACACCAGAGTAAGGTCCCAATTTAGCAATGCACTAATGTGCTCCACATTGCCATTTTGAAGCCAATGAGATTTAAGAATGTGTTTAAAGTTAAGTATGTGCTTAAGTGCTTTGATGAATCCAAGCGAAATCAAAAGTATTTAATGAAGTCAATAGGATAATCCAGTTTAAAATTAATATAGTTGAGACTAGAATCATCTTTCTCATAATTTTGTTTTCAAATAAAATTCAAGTCAGATTTGATGAAAATCTGTATGATAGGTTTAAAGTTCAAACAATAAAAGTCAGCTAGTCTTTAATAGATGAGTTCTGGAAATGCATTTTTTTTAAGAATAGAAAAATTGTGATTTGCACTTGTAAAACTCTAAATTTTAACTGTTCATAGTATAGAACTAATTAATCCTTTTTTTTTTCCCCCCAATTTAGGCTTGATTTTTAAGTCTCCGAGATTTAACAAAACAATCTAGTCTAGCTTCAGATGAATACTGATTGGAGTAACTTTGAATAATCTGACCACTAATTTAAAAATGACCCAACTGATACTACACAACTATTGTTGAACAATTCTTGTTTGTTCAGAAGAAGCTGAGAAAATTTCAGCCTTAAAGGAATGTGTTAAAGAAAGTAAAGGCTGATGATCAAAAAGAAGTATTAGAAATAGCAGAAGAGAAGTTTCAATTTAACTATTAATGAAGGAGTTGCTATTGCACCTGCTATAACTGATGACAATTGTTGTCAAGGTTTTCCCTATCATGCAGACAAGAATAAACAGGTGTAAATATTTTGGTTGCCTTTCATGCAAACGAACTTTATTTCAAAAATCTTTGTAAACCTATTGTATTAAGTTAACACTTAAGTTTTGGCATCATAATTGTCAGTTTGAATCTGTAAACATGAGATCATTAATGCTTTATGGAGCACCAGTGGAAGTTTAGAAGACCAGAGGACACATGTATAGAATTTTGACAGAAACCATAAATCTATGAAGCAAGCTGGAATTACCCTGGAAAACTTGCTCTGTTCGATTAAGATCCAAAACTTAAAGAAGTGAGTAATACAGTGTAGTTTTGCACAAAGTTGAAGAGGCTATTTTGCAGGAACTGCAATCCCATCACTTTGGTATTTAATATGTAATACAGTAAAGGACACACTATAAAAGTAAATACTTAGTGCTAAACTAACAAGAGATAACAAGAATGATTTAGGAAGGGAAGGTCTTGGCTAACTTGATGCTTCAGGAGGTTACAGACAAAGCTGATAAAACATAACATAATTTATTTGGATCTTCAGAATAATTTGACAAAGTTCCATACTACTGGATTCTGTTTAAGCTAAAAGTTGCCAGGATCTAGGGAAGTACATGGGAGTGAATAAAGAGCTGATGGAAAAACAAAAAAGCAGGGAAGTTATGTTAGGTTGTGGAAAATGAGATTTACTGGGGCCCGACAGGGGTCAACATTTAGGCCTCTACTGTTCATGATCTATAAAAATGATATAGGCTAGTAAAATTTGCTGACAGCACAATGTTGAAGAAGCCATGAACCTACAATGTAAAGCAAGAAAAATTCAAAGGTGGTTTTGCTTAGCTTGCTTGTTTTCACTGCTCAGAAAGCACTTATAATCTACTTTGTTCTCGGTCATCAGCACAAATGCATTTTAAGAATGACTAAGCCATAAGGTAAATAGAGACAGGCCAAAAAGAAAAAAAAAAAAAAGAATTCTTTTGGCTCACATGCAAACTTCACATTAATGTGAATAAAAGTCCTGTATTGTTTGGAAGAGTGCCAAAAATCAGACACATTACCTCAGGTAAGGCATGGGTGAACTCCCCAGGCTTATGTTCCTGTATTTAGAAGTTCATGATGAGGCTATGTGAATAAAGAGACGGTACACTGAGCTGAAGAGTTATAGAAATGACCTCATGGGGATGAAAGAAACCTCAAACTGCATCCTTGTACAGTTCAACAAGATTCCTAGGGAACACCCTGGAACTTGTGAGATTCAGTGTTGATGCTTCCTCTGAAGTCTCTGCAGGGGTATGAGTGACGCTCCCCTAACCCTAGACTAGTCATCAGTGGCTGTGGGGTTGCCTGGTTGTTAAAACAGTGGACTAAAGCTCTAGAGACTTGGGGTCAGTTTTTGACTGCCAGAGATTTCCAGTGTGACCTTAGGCAGGTTACTCAGTCTGTCAGTTGGAGAAAAAAAGGCTTCCTTTGTTTAGATCTCAAGCTCTTCAGGGCAGCAGTTGTCTCATACTGTATGTTTGTAAAGCAGTGCCCTAATTTCGGGGTGGGAGGGCACCAGATAATGCAGAACAGCCAATAAACAGAGCTGAAACAGATGAGTTTGAGTGGAGATCTGTTGAAGGAGAATGGATGCAAGCCCCTGTTCATTAGGAGCAGTGTGAATTTTTGAGAGCATTTGTTCTTGCTTGATGGTTTATTTTCTATTTGTTCTCATTTTGCAGTGACTGAAGTAGAGGCTTTGATCATGAAGAAATCCTGTTTAGGGTGTAGAGCTTCCATGAACTGGGTCTGGGGCTCTGTGAATCAGCAGCCCTATAAAATCAGCTGAACAGGCAGCAACTTAAGAGACAGCAAACAGAGCTGAGATCAGGGATATTTCTAAGGGAAGCATGGGGGACAGTATTCTGTTTTTGTTTGTGTGCATTTTGGTTTTGGTTTTGGCTTTTCCTTCACAGGAACATAGGAGGGAAAGCTATGACAGTTCCAGAGGTAGCAGTGGTGATGACCCAAGGAATGGAAGAGAGAATAAAAATGACAGGATGTATATTATCCTGGAATGGCTATTTAATAGGTACTTTGCATACTCGCTGCCTGATAGCACTAATGGAAGGAAATATCCAAGGTTTAGCAATGTAGGTAGAAACTATGACTGGCTTTCTAGGGGATTTGAGCAACTGGTGGAGGAAAGAAGAGAGGAGGTTGAAGAAAAAACTCAAGACTTGTAGAAGCAAAATTGGCTGGAAAATTCTGAGAGTAGACTGTTGGATGACGAAAGTGGCCACATAAACAAGGTGGAGCAAAAGATTAAATAGCAAAGGAGATACAAAGCTGAGGAACAGGTTGGCTGAGTTGGTAAATGAAAAGGTGTAGCAGAAGGTGGGAGGGCATGGACAAAGAGAAAAGCCATTTGTCTTACATAAAGAGGATGGGGTCAATGGAGATTCTCAGAGTTTGAAGCCCCAGAAGGCTAGAGGATAACTTGCAGAAGAAAACTTGCATCCAGAAAGAACTAAAGGAGGAAGGCTGGAGAATAGCACCAGCACAAAGAAGAGGCAGGTTTTACATGACTAGGTATTTCCTACTAGGAATAACAAGTGGGCCTGCCACAAGAGCTGATCTGGAGAATACAAGGGTGTACTGTTTGCCCAGAGCTGAGATATGGGTTGAGGACCTCACACTGAAGAGGATCCTAATAGGAGCAAAAATTAATCCAGTGATTGCCCTTCACCTGGGAAAAATGATACTGCTAGATTCTTGCTGAAACAAATCAAGGGAGACTATGGTCGACTGGAGAAGATGCTCATGCCCAAGTTTTTCCCCCAGTGCCGCAAGCTGTGGGCTTGGTGGAGAGACGTTACTCCTGGAGCTCTTCAGGGATCTGTCTTGGGACTAATCTTATTTAAATTTTTCATCAATTACCTTGGACCATAAAGTGAGAGTGTGCTGAAAATATCTACAGATGATACAAATTTGGGAGGTATTGCCAATACAATTGCCTCACGCAAAAAGACCTGGATGACCTTGAAAACTAGAGTAGTAGAAATGGGATGAAATTTAATAGTGAGAAATTATGTACTCACAAACTAATACCAAGAATTTTTCCTATAAACTGGGGACATATGAGTTAAAAGAGACAGAGAAGGAAAAAGATTTGGGCATATTGGTCAATTACAGATTGATCACAAGCCAACAGTGAGAGGTGATCATGAAAAAGACTAACACAATCCTCGGATGCAACAAGTAAGGGTTTTCCTTGGGAGAAAGGGAAGTGTTATTGCTATTATATAAGGTACTAGTGGGAGCTCATCTGGAATATTGTATGTTAATTCTTATCCCCTATGTGTAAGAAAGGTGAATTAAAATCAGAATAGGTTCAGAGACATGCTGTTAGGATGCTCACTAGAATGAGGAATCTACACTACAAGAGGAGAATTAAGGAACATCAGAGTGTTACGGGGTCTGATCAATGGTACATCTAGGCCAGTATCCTGCCTTCCAACAGTGGGTGATGCCAGATGCATCAGAAGAAATTAAGAGAACAGAGTAATTATCATCCTTGTCCTCCAGTCCCAGTGTCTGATAGTCAGAGGCTAGGAAAATCCAGAACACTGAGCTGCATCCCTAATCATGTAGGCTAATAGCCATTGATGATCCTATCCTCCATGAACTTATCAAATTGTTTTTTGAAGTCAGTTGTACTTTAGCCATTACAAAATCAGCTGGCAATGAATTGCACAGAGTGACTGTGCACTGTGTGAAGTATTTTCTTTTGTTTTAAGCCTGCTGCCTATCTATTTCATCAGCTCTCTCTTGGGTTTTGTGTTATGTTAATTGATAAATAACAAGGGATGGTATGAAGATGTTGCTTTCAGTGGCATGTAGCTCATTTGTGAATGCTAATAACAAATATCTTCAGTGGTTGGAGATGGGACCGTAGATGCAGAAGGCTTTAATTTACAACAGAGAATTCTTTCCCAGGTGTCTGACTGGTAGGTCTTGCCAACATGCTCAGAGTCTAGCTAATTGCCATATTTGGTGTCAGGAAGGAATCCCTCTCCCCTTCCTGTGGTCAGATTGACAGAAACCCTGAGGATTTTTTGCCTTCTCCAGTAGTTTGGGACTTGGTTTAAAAAAAGAGTAAATGCTGGAATCTCTGTAACTTGAAGTCTTTAAATTTGAGAACTTAGTAAGTCAACCAGAGGTTATGGGTTTATTACAGGAGGAAGTGGGTGATGCTCTGTGGCCAGAGTTGTGAAAGTCAGAGTAGATGATCACAATTGTCCCTTCTGGCCTTAAATTTTATGAATCTATTGACTACATTGAGAGATGATTAAACTGGGGAAAAAAATATGTTCTTCATTCATGTTAAAATATAATGAAGACATGGCAGTTCAGGTTAATGAACCCCATACTGTCTTGTACATTTTAACCTGAGTTGCTAACTCAAGTTAAAAAGATGAGTTGATTTGTTTTCCCTTCTGTTTTAACTGTTTTTTTTTCCTGTTATAGACATATACTGAAAGCTTTGAACCACAAATTTTGAGGATTTTCTCTTTTTTCTTTTATAAAGGAAAATTCCTTGAAAATAGAATTTTTAATTTATATAAGTGATTATTGCATTTTTCTTCTCAGGCCTTCTATTATTTTATAAGGACAATACCATTTTTAGGGATTAATTTTCTGTTACAGGGTAGTAAAACTATGTGGCATCTCTCTTTTTTGGTGAGCAAACTGCAGATATTGTGGATGCTGGATCTAAAATTTGGGACACATAAGTAGGGCTGGTTAGACATTTTCCACCTACCTTTTTTGACAGAAAATGTGCCTTTATGTAATGTAATTCTTTTTTTGCATTCACAAGATGTGTTTACTTTAGGTAGGTGCTTGTCCATTTGTTTGTTTGCTGCCAAACCAAATATTAAAAAAAAAAAAAAAAAAAAAAATCTGAAATGCTGCTGTAGCAAGTCATAGGTCGTCAGTTTAGGTACCTTGTGCTCAGTTTCTCCTTTATGAGCCAGACCTCCTCAACCAGACTTCATCTTCCATTAAACACTACGGCTATGTAACAGTCATAAGGAGGAGACCCACTCTATACCATGGAAAATGTATTCCAACCAGGAAGCCCAACCTAGAAGAAAATATGGAGAAACCAAACTATAATTCCTGTAAGACACTGTATTTAGAATATAGTCAAAATATTTTGCTTTTTACCATTATAAACATCAGTCCATAGCAAGTTTTATTTGATCAGTTTGATCAGGATATAAACATCAAGTAACGGAATTAGATGTGGGTTGAATATCTTCATTAGAGCTTTAAACAAAGTGCAGTGCAGTGTTCACAGCAACTGTATCTTAGTGTTGCTTAGTACTGTGCTGAAATTCAGGAAAAAAACAATATAGGTAATTTTGGAAGTGGGATGCAAAATACAGATAAGAAGCATACATTTTAGATTGGGACACAGAGCTATCTTTTTCTTTTCTTCTTCTTTTTTTTTTTTTTTTAACTGGGTATGAAGAATCAAAGAAGGATTCAGGCCATGACTGGGAAAAGTTAGATCCAGTAGGGGAAATAAATAAGGTTTTAATTAAATTTCCAAGACTGAATGTTAGCCTGGGCATGCAGGAGAAGGAAGGACCAAAGAACATGTGGGGAAGAAGTGAAGATACCTAACAGATACATAATGTTAGACAAAAAAGTCTTTTTAGTGGAAGTTCTGATTGCTGAGTGACCTTCCAGTGTGGGAAGGCGGGACAAATATTCTCTCCCAAATAGCACAGCGATGAAAGAAAAGGTTTTTCTGTAAAGAATGAGACATTGTCAGGGCCAATCACTCCTTTGAAAAGCCGATATCACTTGAAAGGAGGAAAATGGAAGATAAGAATTTATATTCTACAGCAAATCAGTGGTTCACTGGATCCTGTATCTTATCTTCATTCCACAGTCTTTCACAAAGTATGGCATACCCTCCTGCAGGGTGTGATGATCTTGCTAATGGAACATGGGCAGACTTCTCATTTATTTTCCAGAATATAAATTTTAATTTAAAAAAAAAAAAAAGTAGGACATGAATGCAGTACAGGATTTATGCACCTGAGTCTCTGTTTTATGTGCACAAATCCCAATTTCAGGATAACTAGGAGACACAAAATTTCCTCTGTGTCCTGTAGGTGCCCAGACTCACTTGCCACCTGTTTTTGCACTTAAAGTTCCCAAGGCACCCATGCATTTGCCTCTGAAGTTGCACACAGAAGCACTCTCTAGGCACCCAGGAGCCTAACTCCTGTGTAAGCTTCAGAGCAAATCACAAATCAGGAGCACATAGGCAGTTCACTACCTAAGTCATGCATGGGATCTGATCCAGTAGGTGTAGTCCAAGTATCAGAGAGTCATTTGATCCAGAGAGAGAAGGGTGAGGAGAAAGAGAGAAAAAGAATATAAGAATGAGAATGACTGTGTTGGCTGGTGAGTAAAGCACTCTCACCAAGATTATGGATGATCAAGATAAATTTTCTTTTGCTCCAATGAATCTATTATTTTTTATCCGGAGTGCAACAGTTGAGACTGAGGGAACCCACTTCAGCCTATTCTTAAGCACATACCCCTCTTGTTGGCATCTTCCACTGGTAAACTAGGTGGCTCTCTGGCTAGCATGCTGACTTTTGTAAACTGCATTCATCTCTCCCTGTTCATTGTCTAGGAGCTTAGGCACTTTACTTAGGCTGCATGAATTATTGTGATTTTCTAGATGCCTGTAAGTTAGGCATCAGGACGCTTTGTGTCCCAATGCCTAACTCCTTTGCACATTCAGGCCTAAAGCCCAGATATTTAAAGGTATTTGCACTTCTAAGTGCCTATATCTCCTCTGAAAGACTCAGTGGGTATGTCTACACTTACAAGTTAATTCAGTTTGAATTAAGAAGGCTTTATTCAAATTTAGTACCTGTTTACACTATACTTTCATTAGTTCAAATTAAGGAATTTCTTCATTTGAATTAATGAAAGCTTAGTTTGAATGAGTAAGACCTGCTGGTTAGTTCAAACTAAGCCCTGAGTTCAATCCTTATTTCAGACTAGGGATGGCATAGACTAAGATTAACCCTTAGTTCAAACTTAATGAGTTCAAATTAAGGGTAGTTAGTTGAAATAAACAACGTGGAGTAATTCGACTTAACATTAAGTTGAATTAGTCCACTTTGTTTATTTGAACTAATAAGTTTGAGTTTAGTTCAAACTAAACTGAAACATAGAAGTTTGAATTAAATTTAAACTAACTGTTCCTAGTGTAGACATAGCCTGTGACTCTGAGAGCAGCATGGGCTAAATAACCTTAAACACCATGGGTCTTACGACTCTAGCTGTTACGGCTACAAAAAAGGTAAAAAACAGAACAAAGAGCAAGCTTAATAATGTGACCCAAGGATAAATGATGCAACTGTGTCTGCCTGAGTTGGTGAAACACCAGAAGCGAGGACTACAACATTTACCTCAATGGGGCCTAAATCGGACATTAATGATAGCATTTTAAAAGGTCAACACTGTCACCTAATTCACTGCTCAAGGACATATAAGATTGTGTCCACACAGCATGGCAAAACACATCAGAAGGGTGCAATTTGTAAAGTGTACTAATGTGATGCCCTTTAAGTGGCCTGTGTAGACCCTGCTGTAAAAGATACCTAGCTTTTGTTAATATAGTTTTTATTTGAAACTGGACTTCATTAATGCAAACTAGGGAGATCATGCCAGAAGAATTTACAAGGCACTATCCTGTAATACACTTTTCCAGCACCCCATAGACCAACCCTAAGAAAGGAGCGGAAACATATTGTGAAGAACTACACATTCTATTTAGAGTAACCATTAATTTTAGATAGGCCTCTAATCCCATATGGCATTTATGAAGGTATAATGGCAAGCTGGGTTCTTCTTCTTGAAGGAAGAATTATCACAAATTTGAGAAACAATGACTACTATACCAGCTAATTTAAAAGGACAGTGAAAAAAAAAAATACACAGTGGGCAATTGTGGAATGTCTTTTCTCTAGGTGAAGTTTTATCCTAACCTTCACAAATTGATGTAGTAGGTGGCCTGAGCACAATGATTTATATCACTTACTAATATTAATTTATTCCTTCTAGAATAAATGTGGATATTTTCACCATCCATACTAATGTCTAATCCTTGTTCAGACTGGAGAATGGGGAGATGCATATGGGAAGAGCCCCTCTGCCTACACATTCCTACATAAAATGTGCAGTCCAAAATTGTGCCATATTGCCTAGACAATCTATATCCAATACATTGCACTACAAAACACGAACCTGCATAGACTCAAAATGCACTGAGGGCCCAGGCATCAGAAGTGCTGAACTCTTCCCTTGGGGAGTTGAGTACCCTCAGCCTCTTGCAAGGTCAAGCCCTTACCTGGAGTGAATCTCCTTCATGGTTTTGCAGGCTCTCCTACATGCTTATAACAGAAACCCAAAAAGAAGCCCATGCATTTAGAAGAAGCATTTGGAAGAGAGCAAAAAAGGAAGGAAGGAGACTGATCTCAAAAGTAAGAGACTGAATGATAACTGGACTCCTAGCCATGTCAAAGGAGTCCATCTTCAGCCTTGCTTCTCCCCTCCTCAGTTCCCCCTTTCTACTGTAGGCAATATTCACTTTTCCTTGTCATGAAATAGTTACATGATTCCATGTCATTCCTGCTAATACCCAAGGTTCTTTTTGTTTATGGGCCCCTCTCCTAACTGTACGTTTCTGCCTGAAGTTTTGGTGATGACAACAGGATATAACAAAACTTATTTGTGCAGCCTCGAGGTAGCTGGACCAGAAAATCCACAGCTGCAGCATATAGAATCTTAAATGGTAGAGACAAGATCAACCAAAGTTATTATTTGAGCCCAGCAGAGGTGATAAGTCCCTCTCCACTCAGTGGAAAGGAAATCAAATCCACTCAGAGCAGGAGCGGAGAAGCACTTGTCCACCAAACCAAAAAAGCTGGATACTGGACTTAGTTCTCACTCCCTGAAGCCTGCAAGGTTCTTTCATCCTAAATAAGACAAAGGAGAAACATTTGTTGTTTTCTTTAAAAATAGTTCCCCAACAAACAATTCCCTGGAAAACACACAATATTTACAGGTGTATTTAGTACTGTAAAGCAATAACTACCGAATCATATTCAATAGCTAATTTCTGAAATCAAGCTTCTGTTCATTTACACTAGTGTAAAAACTCAACAAGCAACAAACAGAACAAACAGCAAACAAACAACAACAACAATAATAATAATGAAAGTTTCTTTTCACCTACCACTTTGTCGTTTCTATCTAGATGTCAAGCTCTCTGTGTTTCACACTGTCTATGAGCAGAGGGGTTCAGAGTCAATTGAGAACCTTAATGGAGTCCAAGGCCAAACAGGATGATAGTGAGCAGATGATGTCCTGTGTAGCGCTTGTCATAGAACTTCTCCAAAATAAAACTTTTGGAGGTAGCATAAGACAAAAGAAGAAGAACAACAGAGCAGAATCTGACATTTAAATACTAAAACCCTTCAAATTTTAAAGGTCAGTTTCTTCAGACCCCTTCAATGGTCAGATCCTCTGTTGGTGGAAATTGAAGCCAGAAGATCTATGACTATTAGCACCAACTGAGGCTCTGGTCTAGTGATGACAATGCTATCGAGCCACTACATGGCTGCATAATGAAGCATAGGCAGGAAAAGGGGCTTCATTTCAACATGGAGGACAGGATCACAATTCAAAATGATTTGGACAAACTAGTGAAATGGTCTGAAAATAAGAGTAAAGTCAATAAAGTCAAGTGCAAAGTATTCCATTAAGGAAAGAACAATCCATTGCACATATACATAATGGGAAATGACTGCCTAGGAAGGAGTATTGCAGAAAGGAGTCTGGGTGTCATAGTGGATCACAAGCTAAATATGAGTCAACAGTGTAAAGCTATTGCAAAAAAAAGTAAAAACCATCCTGGGATATATCAACAGTAGTATTGTAAGTAAGACACAAGGGCTATGTCCACACGTACAGGGTTAATTTGATTTAAGTTAAATCAAAATAAGTTAATTCAAAATAAAACCATTAAATTGATTTAACTTAAATCGAATTAAGCAAAAACACCAAATCAAAATAGCAAGTCTGAACACAGGACTTGCTATTTTGATTCAGGAAAGGGGCACCAAGGGAGGTGTGGCAAGATGGCCCCCTAGAAGGGCCATGCCCCCACCCAATATATAGAAAGAGGAAGGCACCCTGGGAAGGAGAAGGGCAAAAGTGTTAAATCGAAATAATGGTTATTTTGAAATAACATGTCTGAATGGCATTATTTTGAAACAACCATTTCGATTTAATGGCTATTTTACTTTCTCCCTAGGTTTATTGTTTCAAAATAAGGTTCATTGTTTCGAAATAGCAGGGCTCATCATTTCAAAATAACTAAACATTGTTGAGACATGACTTTTTTTAAATCTAAACAATAGTCATTGTTTTGATTTAAAAGCAACATGTGGACATAGCCAAGAAGTAATTCATCTGCTCTACTCAGCCCTGATTAGGCCTCAACTGGAGTATTGTGTCAAGTTCTGGGCACCTCATTCCAGGACAAATTCAGAGAAGAGCAACAAGAATAATTAGAGGTCTGGAACACTTGATTTATGAGGGAAGATTGAAAGAGCTGGGTTTGTTTAGTTGGGAAAAGAGGAGACTGAGAGTGGATATGATAACAGTTTTCAAGTACCTAAGAGGTTGTCACAAGGAGGAGGAGGAGAAAGAGGGAGAAATTTTTTTCTCCTTAACTGCTGTTGATAGGACAAGAAGCAATGGGCTTAAAATACAACAGGAGAGGTTAAGATTAGACATTAGGCGAAAAAAACCTAACCGTCAGGGTGATTAACCATTGGAATGAATTGTCTAGACAGGTTGTGGAATCTCCATCAATGGAAGTTTTTAAGAGCAGGTTAGACAACTACCTGTCAGGGAAGGTTTAAGAGGGTACTTGGTCCTGCCATGAGTGCAATGGACTGGACTCAATGACCTCTCATGGTCCTTTCCAGTTTCTATGATTCAACCATGTGGCCCACATAATGGTCTGTCCTTTAGGTTCTCGCCTGAGACTGTCAACACGGGTGCCAGTTGTGGTGCTCGTTTTGTATAAATACAGACATTTACAGATATTGAGGAGTGCACTTAAACCAAATCAATTGCAAATAGGTTTCCATACAATCATAATAGCAGATGGGAGTACTTCGCAGTTTCTCCCAAGTTCAGGTAGATTGATAATGGCAACCTTGAGCAAATTTTAAGCCATGCAGTGTCCTACAGTGAATGGCAGTATGGAAATATAACCTGTTAAGGATTTAAATGCTTTTTTTCCCCCTTGAATCTGAGAAGGAATTTTCCAGGAGTGATCATTTCTTACTTTGTTGCTTTGTGCTTTTGTTTCTCGTGTGCTCGATTAATTTTTTAACTGTCTTTCCTTGTGCTAGATGAAATCACAAGGCCTGCCAAACTACCCACAGAAATCAGCTCCATAATGGGAAGACTGCAATAATCATGATGATTCAAACACCCATTAGCTATGTGCTAATATTACCATACGTTTTAGGTTAGATGACAGTATCTGGATCAGTAGGGAATGTCCTGACTTAAAAATGATATATGCTCACACCTGCACTGCCAAAGTATCACATCACTACATGTTAAATGGCTTTACAAATCCAGTGGAAGATTAATTTCCAAAAGCATTTAGCAAATGTAGTATTGAACCAAAGGAGCATTTTCAACTCTTTCTGGATAATGTGAAGCAGCAAACAATTCTGTCTGCTCAGGACTTTTTCATCATTTGTGGGTGTCTGAGCACCTTCCACACCTCTTTCATACTCCTATAAAATCTGTAATTCTTGTGAAGGCTTTGGAGTCAAGAAGTGTCTAAATATAGAGATATAAAAATAATGGGCAACGGCCAGTAATTGCTTTGCTGGCCTTGACTTGTAAAGTAGCAGAAGATGTACTGTTTAAAAACAATATTTACTTGAAAGCTATTCCAACTTCTATTAGCAGCATGTAAAGTGTGCAATTAGTGCTGTGTTCTTATGCAGTGGATTACATTTTAGCTAACTGAAAAGCAAATGCCTAAATATGATCTTTTAGCATAATTACAGTAGCACTGTTATCTTATTGTCACTAATTAAGAAAACATGTACTGGGGTTGCAGTGAGGATAATACATCTGGAGATTTTTCTTAATTTGCCCTTCCCATGTAAAGAACATACTTCCTTACTTGGACTTGGCTTTGCAGAACAAGCTCAGAGATAGCCTTATTGTTATGTCCTGTAAATATTTCTATTAAAGATAAAATACTCAGACTATTTCCAGAAGCACTCTTTTATATTCCTCTCATAAATGTATTCTGGAATATGCACACAGATAGGGCCTGGGTTCAATTCCCAGGGGGTTGGACTCGATGATCTCACGAGGTCCCTTCCAGCCCTATGATTTGATTGATTGATTGATTGATTGATCTTGCTTTCATGCCAATGATATTGCATTCATTAGTTTCTTTTATTTACTCAGAGTTGGAGGATTTGACTTCATACACATTTTGCATTTTAAATTGACATATCAGCCCGCTATACTTTGCTTTTATTTTGATAAGGTCCAAACTTGCTAGCCATAGTTCACACTATATGCACTTAGCGGGCTTAATCCTACACTCAAGTCAATGGCAAATCTTCTACTGATTCAGCTGTGGAGGAGCATACCCACAAGGAATGACCAACATATATATACGAACTAATTAGTCAGTGCAGACATAGCCACTCATTTCCAAAGGGGCAGACATGACTGAAGTCTTTGTTAATTCTAAATCTCACCCTCTTCTTTTTTATAAGGAGGCTTAATTTAAATTAATTTTTTGACTGTCTACATCTGGCTTTCATTAGTTCGAACTAAGAACTTCCTGAGTTTGAATGCCTAGTTCAAAATAGTAACTACCATTGGTTAGTTTGAACGAAGTGCTTAGTTTGAGCATTAGTTCAAACTAAATACGGTAGAGACCAGGACTTAACACATAGTTTGAACTTAGTAAATTCAAACTAAGGGCAGTAAGTTTGAACTAACAAAGTGGACTAGTTTGAACTAACGTTAGTTTGAACTAGTCCACATTGTTAATTCAAACTATCATTTATACTCGTGTATAAGCTGAGCTTTTTCTGCCTGAAAATTACCTTTAAAACAGGCCCTTGGCTTATATATGGGTCAATACAGCAGACAGCAGCTCCTGCTCCTGAGTTTTAAGTCTCCAACCCTGAGCATGTATCGAGCATGATCCAGCCTGGAGTCCTAGTATGTGGCTGGAGCAGCCATGCTAGGGAGTCAGCCCTGGCCATGGTTAGAGTAAGGAGAGGGACCCCGGCTTCTGGAGTGGCCAGGTAAGGGGGACCTGGGGGGAATCAGCATGGGGGTTAGGGAGAGTGTTGGGGGTGGCAAGGGAAATGGTGGCAGAGTCCAGGGATTAGGGAATGGGTTAGGGAGGTGGAAGAAAGCAGCAGCATGGTTCAGGGGTTAGGGAGGGTGTTGGGGATGGCAGGGGAAGCAGCAACAGGGTCCAGGGGTTGGGGACAGCTGGGCAAGTAGTGGCATGGCCCAGGGGTTTGGGTGGGGTCTTGGGGATGACGGGGGAAGCGCTGGCAGGGCCAGGGAGTTTGGGGGGTTGCTGGGGACGGTGGGAGAAGCAGTGGTGTGGCCCAGGATTTAGACATGGTAGGAGAACTGGCAGCATAGCTTGAAGGTTTGGGGGGTTGTCAAGGATGGTGGGGGGAAGTGCCAGCAGGACTTGGGGGTCTGGGGAGAGTGTCTGGGATGGCAAGGGCAGTGAAGGCAGGGCCCAGGGTTTTGGGAGGGTGTTGGGGACTCTAGAGGAAGCCAGTGGTGCAGTATGGGGGAGTTAGGGGCCTGAGGCCACAGGTGGAGCTTGGCTTATATGTGGGTCATCCATTTTTGGGGTTCAGAGCCGGGGGTTGGCTTATGCACAGATCAGCTTATACATGAATATATACGGTAATAAGTTCAAGGTTAGTTTTGACTAACCTTGAACTTATTAGTTAGAACTACCAAGTTTGAATTAACTTGTCCTAATGTAGACACAGCCAGTTAGAATTGTGGTTCTTTATTATCTATAGTTTCCCTGCTAGTGGCCTGAAGTCACTTTATACAGGGCTGTGAGCTCACAAGAGCTCAAAAGGCCAGCACAGGTGGAATGCGAAGGAAAGCCTCTAAAGGAAAGCAGGATGTTTCAAGATCTGCTGGAGACTCACTATGTGGCTTTCTTTCTTTAACTAAGCCAGTACTTGTTCATAGTATTAGAGAGCCCTATACTACCAGAAATGCAGAGTTTTTAAGAAGAAATATAAAATCAAAGTGTTGACCACTAAGGGACATTAATGAGCCCATGGCACTTTTTTGTGAATGACATAAGGTTAACTTCAGTATCCGGGCCAAATTCCATCTTGAACAATTAAATTCTTTCTGCATACTCCATTTCAGAAGTTACATACTTCATTATCAAGAAAGGGGGTATAATTAGGCAGTCCCAAAGCTATGAACATTCTGTGTCAAAAGGTTTGTATGATATGTAAAATGTGTTACAAATAAAACAAAGATCCAAATGGGCAGCTGTGTTAGTCTAGGTCAGTAAAACAAACAAACAAGGAGTCCTGTGGCATTTAAAGACTAACAAATATATTTATTACATGAGCTTTCATGGGAGAAAATCCCAGTTCATCAGATGTGGGATTTTCTCCCATGAAAGCTCATGCAATAAATATATTTGTTAGAAATAAAGCAAAGATAGACTATAGCTTTAAAATATATCTGGAATGTCATATTGTGAATATATCCCTCTGCTAGCAAAGAAAACATCTGAGGAGTACATCTCTGGAAAAAGCAGATGTCTGAGAGGAAAAGTAGGGGCAAAAAAATGGCTTCATGACTGAGCTTGATAAGTTTATGGAGAGGAAGGGGATGGTATGATGAGACTGCCAACAATGAATCGGGAGGACTCTGAGTTACCACAAAGAATTCTTTCCAAGGTGTGTGGCTAGTGGGTCTTGTCCATATGCTCAGAGTTTGACTAATCACCATATGTAGGGTCAGGAAGGAATTTTCCCCTGGATCAGATTGGAAGAGACCTTTGCCAGGGGTGGATTTTTTGCCTTCCTCTCTACAGCATGAGTCATGGATCACTTTGTTGGTTTAAACTAGTGTAAATGATGGTTTCTCTGTAACTTGAAATCTTTAAACTACTATATGAGGACTTCAGTAAGCTAGCCAAAGGTTAGGAATCTATTAAAGGAGTGGGCATGTGAGGTTCTGTGGCCTAAAATGTACAAGACATCAGAGTAGATGATCACAGTGGTCCCTTCTGATCTTAAAATATGAGTCTCCCTGAGATTTCAAAGCAAGACTTTTAATGGCAAGTGAAACCCAGCAGCCCACAGGTAAAGCAAACCTTATTCCTCAGTTAGGCTCAGTAAGATTCTTTATAAAATGAGATCCAGCTATTGTCTTAGTTTTGCTGACTCTTAGGTAAATACACAGCCACATTTGCCTCCGATACTGTAGCCATTGTGTCCACTTAGACTCCATATCTGGCATGCCTTCTGGGCTATGGGATCCCTAAGTTCCAGCCTCTTTAGGCTCCAAAAGCTGTGCTGACCACATGCACTCCAATATCCCCAAGAGCATAAGTCTATCGTCCTCAAAGTGTCACCTCTATGGGCACTCTGGTTTAGAGATTATCCTTTTGTGGACTGACAGCTAATGCAAGGAACACAGTCTTTGTAAAGGAACTTCCTAATCACACAAGCTTTACTTATAACAAAGCACAAGAGAGTTACAGATCTGAGCACATACAGGAATAAAGCATACATAGGAATGTAATATAGGAGTCACATATCAGCTCCTCCTTCAGGTTGTCCAGTACTCTCCTGCACACACACTCTTGCTCAGTCTTGCCTTTCATTTCTGGCATTGGTCTCCTCCTTTGCTGGAGAGAGTATGTCTTTTTAAAAAGATGTTTTTAACGCCTTGTCTTAGCCACCACTACCTTTCTCCACTGTTTGTTGGCACAGGGGGTCATCATTGTGGATAAGAGTAAATAGCAAGTCAAGTTCTGCTAAGGAAGGCTACTCAATCGTTGATGACTCTGTCCTAGTGTCTCAGAAGTTGTCTGTTTTCAGTCATAAAATAGAACCTTTAATCTACAGTGGAAGTCACAGTCAAAAACAGAGTTTATAAAAGAGAATGGAACCCATAGATGTTTACCTGGACAGATTCCCCAAAATGTCACAATAATTCTGTAATGATATGCCTCATGAAATGTTTCTTGCAACCGGATTGTGATTCACATACTAAGGTAAGGGTCTCAAACACGCGGCCTGTGACCTGCATACGGCCCCTAAAGCTATTTCCTGTGGCCCACAATGACACTATCGTTACCAATATTTGCAATATTGTTGTATGAAAAGATTTCAGTGGTGTGGCCCTCAGGCTAACATACTAGTTCTCACATGGTGCTTGTGGTGATTTGAGTTTGAGACCCTTGAATTAAGGCTTAGCTCAGGGGTCTCAAACTCAAATCACTACAAGGACCACATGAGGACTACTACAATAGACCAAGAGCTGCACCACTGAAACCTTTTCATACAAGGATATTGCAAATATTGGTAATGATAGTGTTGTTGTGGGCTGCAGGAAATAGCTTTAGGGGCCACATGTGGCCCACAGGCCATGTGTTTGAGACCCCTGGTTTAGCTGAACCTTACTCTATGAGCAGTTCCCTAGGGAACCATTTTTAGAGGAATTTAGGCACTGAGGTTATATCTACGCTTAAGAATGCTACTTCAAACTAAGTTAGTTCAAATTAATTAGTTCGAACTAATTTTGGTTAATTTGAACTAACTTAGTTCGAACTACCATGCCCCCATCAGAAACCTAAATTGAACTAGCATGTTCATGCACAGGGACTTACTAGGTTGGCTGAGGAGGGGCGCACCATGGGAAGTGTGGCAGCCTGGCACCCGAGAAGGGCAATTTCCCCAACCAATCCCATAAAAACAGGAAGGGAGCTCAGCCCTGTGCCCATTGTAGCTGGCAAGAGGCTGACCAAGGAGGTCATGGACCGCACTCAGTTCCAGCACCCTGCCTGAGAGGTGCCCAGCACCCACTCTGTGCTGCACAGTGCTCTCGTTGCCTGGAGCACAGTCTTCATTGACCCAGACAGCATGAAGGCAGAAAGCAGCACCAACACCATGGTTACCCTGCCATCTGCCACACTCAGCATGCTGTCCTCCATGCCCAATCAGCAGCAACTCATGGGAATGCATAGTCCACACCACCTGGGATGATGACCAGTGGCTGCAGAACTTCTGGATGAGCAAGCAGACCTTCCTCAAGGTGGTCTGTGAACTCACCCCAGTCCTGCTGTGCAGGGACACCCAGCTCAGACCTTCCCTGCCCGTGGACAAGAGAGTGGCCATTGTGGTTTGGAAGATGGCAACCCCAGAGTCCTACCACTCTGTTGCCCACCACTTTGGCATCAGGAAGGCCAACATGGAGACTACCTTCCTGCAGGTCAGCAAAACCATCAGCTGAGTTCTCCTATCCCACCTCATCACCTTGGGCAACCTGCAGGACACCATCGATGGCCTCACCGCACTCGGATTCCCCAACCGTGTGGGCATTGTGGACACAATGCATATCCCTGTCCAAGCCCCGGAACACTAGGCCAGGGAGTACTGGAACATGAAGGGCTATCACTCCATGCTCCTACAGGCCCTCGTGGACCACCGAGGACTCTTCACAAACATTTACATTGGTGGCAGAGGAGGGCACACAATGACCACATTCTCAGGAACTCCATCCTGTACAGGCCCATTCAGATGGGCACCTTCTTCCCCTCACACAATACCACCCTCAGGGACATGCAGGTGTCCGTCCTCATCATCAGAAATGCTGCCTACTACTAGCTCTCCTGGCTCATGAAGCCATTCACGGGCCACATGAATGCTAGCAGAGATCTGTTCAACAGGATGCTGAACAGGTGCCACCAGCTCATGGAGTGCACCTTTGGACAGCTCAAAGCTCGCTGGAGGGCCCTCTTGATGCGCCTCCACCTCACCAAGCACACCAACCCTGAGGCTGTCAGTGCCTGAGTCGTGCTTCACAGCCTGTGTGAACTATGGGGATAGAGAGTCCCTCAGGTCGGGGAAGCTGAAATTGAACACTTTGCCAGGTGGTTTGAGCAGCCTAAGACCTTGCCCCAGATGCAGTGAGCCCAAAGGAGAGTGGTCATCATAAGAGACTTGCTCACGAACAAATACCCTCAATGAGGAGCGCTGAGGGCTGGGCCTACTACCAGGCACCCTCACCTCCCCAACTCTCCCATTCCTGCCCCCCATACCCCCACTCGCCTGCCCCCTCCCCATCTCCAAACCAATAAAAACCGCCAGACACAAGGTAACTGTCTAACAGGTTTTATATACAAGGGTTGGGGGCAGTAAGGGGGTTTGGGAATTGGGGGAGAACAGGGGGCTTGGGGACATGGGAAGGTCAGGGTTGGGGTGAAGTGCCAGTGCCCTGAGCGGGCATGTCCCAGCCTTTCCTGCAGCCACCCCAGACCATGGTACACTGGTGGCAATGGACAGTGGAGTCCCTAGAAGAAGCGGCACCATCTGTTGCTGGGGGGGGGCGAAGAGGTCGACCAGCCGGTGGATGCTGGCCTCCAAGTCCTGGGTGGTCATACTGAGTTCCACCAGTTAGTTCAAACTAAAGGGCAGGTTTTAGTAATTTGAACTAAGCTTTCCTTAGTTCGAACTAATGAAAGCCTAGTGTGGATAGGGTCTAATTTAGTTTGAATTAAACCTCCTTAATTTGAACTAAATTGACAGTGTAGACATAGCCCTAGAGTTTCAGATGGAGCCTAGTGGGAATTTAAAAATCATCCAGGCACTTAACTCCCATATAAAATTAACTGGACTTAGGTGGCTCTAGTACTTTTGAAAATCATAAGAAGTGCTCAGCTACATTTTTGGTGCATAAATACCTTGAAATACCTGGCTGAGATTATCCATGGAATAGAATAGTATTCATTAGGAGTACAGCTCTCAGAATTTGGTCCATGATTTGCATTGGAAAGCAATATTTTTGAATGTGAGTGGAGATATGCTTGAAGGAGGTTGTGATTTTAGAGACACTCCCTAGCAAAGGTCAGTGTTGTGTGAATTGGGAGAGGAGTCCTATAGATGATCTAACATGGCTGCTCCCAGCTGCACACTGGAGAATAACTCCTTTCTGTATTATTAAGTTCTAATCCTCATTCAATAGTGTGGCCTCTAGTGAAACCTCAAGATCATTACAGTGGGTCACCATGATAAACAACAAAACAAAAGCCAATATAGGAATACATATAAACTGTGGGAAATTCCAAATCTATCTTTATGGACTGAACAAACGTATGGTGGTTTATTAGTGATAAGAAAACAAAACATCAGGAGAAATGGTATGAGCTAATTTGTGGTGAAGGAAGAAAATAATAAAAATATATTTATAGTGGTTTATTAGAAAGAAGAAAAAACATCAGGAGAAATGGTATGAGCTAATTTGTGGTAAAAGAAGAAAATAATAAAAAATATATTAAATTTCCCAAAGTGTCTTAAAGGAAAAGAACAAAATGGGGACAAAGTGCATGAAGAAGCAAAGCTTTCTATGCATTCTGATCTCTCAGGAAGCCTATTTGGTTATTTCATTTAAGTCAAAGCCCTTGCACTGAATAGTTACCAAGGGTACAGGCAGAGGGGCAAGGCACAATAAAACTCGTGTTCAAACTAAATTCATCAGAGGTTTTTTTGGGGGGGTGGGGGTGGGGGGGGAAGCACTGCTGTGGCAATAGGTTCAGAATATAATTAACAACTCACACTCCCCAAGTCACAGCACATGCTTCCCCTATACCAGGGGCTGGCAACCTTCGCCTGCCCCCATGCGAGCCCGGCTTATTGCACCCTCAGTGGGTGCCAGGGACATGGCCAAAAGGAAGCGAGGCTCGGCCTCTTGTTTGGGGCCAGCAGTGGCACCGACACGTGCCAGCAGACAGCCTCTGGTTCCAAGTTGAGGCTGGCTCCCACCCCCACTGACAGGCAGCCTCCAGCTCCAGGGTCAGGGCTAGCTCCCACATGCAGCACTGGCTCCAGGTGGGCCGACCCACCTTGCTCTCCTCTAGCCCTGCCCAACAGGGGCAGGGCCAGCAGGGGCCATGAATCCCACATGCCACAGCTTCTTTGTCTGTGCTGGCTGCTTTCCCCAGCAGGGAAGAGCAGCCAATGGGAGCCTGGAGCCATGGCACATGGATCTTATGGCCCCACGCTGCGCAGAAGTGGCAAAGGGGGGCCACTGGGAGAGCTTTAGCAATGCTGCATGCCGCTGAAGCTTGGCCCACATGCCATTTTTGCATGTGAGCCGAGGGTTGCCAACCCCTGCCCTATATCTTCCCCCGAGCATGTGTCAACTACGGCAGGATCTGGTAGCATTTCTGAACAGCAGTTGAAGGCTTTGCATTATTTGCATAAAGCTTTGTGTGTTTGATAGGTTATAAGCAGAGTGCATTAAAACTGGTTTCTACTTCTCCTAAGCTGCTGTAAGGCAAGCCTTTTACATAGAGATGGTTGGAAGGTCTTGGACTGCACCATGTTCTGACACAAAATGCATTTCAGTTAAAATTGAACTTTCCATACAATAATGTCAATTCTGTAAAAAATTTGTTAAAGCAAAAAGTTACAACAATGTTAGAGTGATTTGTTTTGAAATGACTGTTCATTTACATTTCTTAAATTTAATAGTTTGTTGTACACTATAATATAAAATAAAAATGTGGAAATCACAATGAAATATTCTGAT
The DNA here is from genome assembly GCA_007922195.1 of Podocnemis expansa. Taxonomy (NCBI): domain Eukaryota; kingdom Metazoa; phylum Chordata; order Testudines; family Podocnemididae; genus Podocnemis; species Podocnemis expansa. The sequence goes on along the minus strand of ML682040.1, from coordinate 11,547,757 downwards.
AAGTTCAAAACATTTTTTTTTTTTGCTTTTGTTTTCTCCCACAGGGAATATTGAAATTCTTGATATCTGAATCAGAATGAAAACAGATTTGAAAATCTCAAAATTCTTTACAATCTTAAATTTCTGTTCTCTGCTGAGATATACTGTTAAGCTTCTCTGGTGGTTACAGACCACAGTGGTCTGTGATGTAGTCATTGGGACTGTGGTTTTTCATCCTGATGATGTCTCCACTTTAATAATGGGTAATTAAATTAAGCTTCTTTGTTAAATATTGCCACTGAATCTCTTCCACAAATTTGTCAGATAATGCTATAGTCATGATAATGATGAAGGGGGCAAACCCAAAGGAAAATGTGAAAAGGGGTCACTGCCTCTATTTCTCTTGCTGTGCAGTTCTTTCTGCAGTTCTACAGCATGACTGTATATACCCTGTGGCTTGCTAAAGGATACTAACTGGCATGGGAAAGCTGGAAGTCCTTTACCTCTGGACAGGTAATGGACATCCAGATTTCCCTGCCAGTTAGTATGGGTAACAGACATCTAGATTTTCCATGGCCTTTACCTGTCTAAAGGGTAATGGGCATCTAGATTTCAAGGAAAAGGACAGGAATCTGATTTCCATTGAAACAGGGAAGAGATGATGAGGAATGGGAGAGAAAGAACAAGACACTAAGGTTAGATCTACACTTATGGTGGCATGTAGAGCAAGGACACTTCATATCCTCCTACAATGATACAAATAAAAGTGTGAATAGTAAGGCACAGCTCAAGTGAATAGAGTGACATGCAGAATCTTGGGGTATGTACTTTACACACTTAATCAATGCTTTCTGTGTCTACACAGCTATTTTTAGCTATCTAATGTCCCACAGCGTCTCTGTTGATGTAACCTTTTGCCACTGAAGGGAAAGGTTCTGGCAGTAAGGAAAACCTCTGGCATGACGGAGGCAGTGGTGAAAGGCTCCAGCACCTCCCTGTTGCCAGATCCTTTCACCACCACACATAGCTACACAACACAGCCCACTTTTCACTGCACTGAGTAGCTAGCTACTCATGCCCTAAATGCCACTGCCAGTGTGGACAAGACCCAAGGGAGAAACTTTCCCTTCACATTGGGTGTAAGCATCTAGTTCCACAGGATTTGTTCAGTCAGAGGGGCAGACTGCAGCGGTCTTGGCCTTTGGACACACAGTTGTAAAGTACAGAAGACATTCTTCCCCTGCATGCCTCCTGTGAGTCAGAGTCACAACTGCAGTGTGGGCACCCCTGATGTTCATGGACTGGTCTTAGCTAGTATTTAACAATCTTAAAAGGTGTGGTAAAAAGCAAGGGCTAAAGCCTGCTTATTGGTCCCCTTAAATTGGCTAGCAAAACCGGCTCTCTCAGTCTCCAAGAGATATAAACACTAACCAGGATTCCTGTTTCTCTCTAGGGAGCTCCAGGAGGCAGCATGCTTCCCATACCATTTTAATAACACAGAGATGTCTCTAACAACTAGAAAACATTGCTGTAAAGGTTTTAAAGGGCTTTAATTGCCTATGCTGCTGTTCTTTTTATCCCAGTCATGGACGCACTTTTCACATCTTGTAGTCAAACATAAACTGAAACAGCTGAGGGACACCAAATAGAAATTAAAGATTATAAAGAATAACTAAGCAAAAAGAACTCAGTTATTTAAGTGAAAGGCTCCTTTTAATAAGTTCCCTGCTTTGCACTGATGCCTTTTGTTACTTTATTTTTAATAAGCAAAACAAAGGAAAACGTCCCAGTTGCTAGCATTTAAAAATTGTGTCCACTGTGCATGTAGAGTGCAGTTTCCATCCCATTCAGCAATAAGTGAATGCCATTCATGGCCAGCAGTATAATATCCCTGGAATGTTGGCCAAAAGTTTTATGGATTGATTTTAAAATGTGACGGAAATATAGTGTACGTGCACAGTAGCCAACTTTTCCAGTGTTAATAACTGGGACATTTTCATTTGGTTTTTGTTTATTAAAAAATGAATGGAGGGCCTCTGACCAGGCAGAGCCATCTGACTCCCGGTCTTGAAACCGGCCACAACGTCCGGTTTATAAAACTTTCTGTAGAGTGGTCTGCCTAGGCCACACACAATTCCCTTTCAATTGCTTTATAAGTGATCAAACATGTTTTATGCAATGACATGAGATGCTCTCTCACTTTCATTTTGCAGTAACCATGCTCTATACCTAAAACCCCAAGTCCATTTTTGTAATTTTTACTTGTTCTTGACAAACTTTACCAGCCAGGTATTCACTGAATTCTGAAGTGCTGGACCTCAGCCACATTCTACGTTCACATAATACATAGATAGCTCTAAATGAAGCCAGAGGGAGCTACAAATAAATATCCAATGACAATCTAGCGCTATCCATACAAAATAAAAAAGAAGTGATCTGTTAGCATGTGCTCATGGAATATGGCAAAGCTCATTGATAGAAAAGGTGCTGTGTCCACAGTAAGAAGAAGGAGTGAACATAATAGGAGTTCAGAACTTGACAGCTGAATCAAATGATCTGCAGCTCCTTTGCTATGTCAACTTTAAAAGGACATCTCCAGAAAGGCATGCTGGGAAAAAATGTGTACAGTTAAGTTCTCCCATTCTCTCCCATGTCATATGACCTGACCATTTTCTGAATGGGGTTTGATCATTCAGGACAGAAGTAACTTTTAAAGCATTCTTTTTCTTTGCTTAATCCTTAAATCCCATAGTCATTTTCTCTAACATCCAAAAAGTGGGCTTTAGGTTCTATCATTAGCACATACATAGCACCATGTAACTTCACACCATTTTACAAACATATGCTAGTTAATTAATCCTTATTGCTTGTGCATTTGTATACATACCTATCATTAATATTAATTCATATTGTCTGCATATTTTCCTACCAGATCGTTAGCATTCACTTGTACTACAGTAGCACACAAACAGCCCTGATCAGGGTCTGTCCTTAATACTTTAGGCTATATCTACATTGCCAAATTAGTCCAGACTAACAAACTTAGTCGACAGTAATTTGGCCCATGGTCACAATAGGCTTTGGCTAGTCTGAACTAAGAAATTTCTTACTTCGGACTAGCCAAAGGTTAGTCAGGGCTAGTAAGACACCTTGCTTAGTCTGGACTAGCTGGCTTAGTTTGAAATTTAATTCAAACTAAGCATATGTAAGCTGCAAAATAATGGCTAGTTTGAATTTAGAAAGTTCAAACTAAGCCATTAGTTCAAACTAGCCATGTGTTCCAGGTCAAACTAAAAAGTTAATTTGAACTAGGATGCATGACTAGTTTGAACTAAAAAAACTGTGGTTAGTCCGAACTAGCCTAAGGCTAGTTCAGACTAACCTTGGCTTTTTTTAGTTCGGAATAGCAAGTCCAAACTAAAAAAGGAGATTTAGACATAGTCTTACAGTCTCACTTTAACAAAGAAGAAAAACAGATGCAATGCAATAGGAATGGAGGGAGGGTGGTGCAGAAAAAGAGGTAAAAAAATACCACTTAGTTACCTAGGTTAGCAACATGCATAACATGATGCTTTCAAATCATTTTAAAGTTCTTTCATTAAATAAATAAACTGCTAACTCTCCAGTGCAAAGACTGTCTCATGAACTGGTTGGACTATGCCCAGAATCATGAGGACCTGATTCTTATTAGACAGTAATATAATATAAAATATTTCTTAACAATAATACTAAATAAAATCCACTCTCGCCAGCTCCTGCTGTTAGTTGGCTGATATCTGTTCCGTATCACACTTGAACTGATGGTAAAATAGACCCACTGATTGTACACTGCCTTCAAACTAGAAGAGAAAACACATGTCTGTCCTTTTGAATAAACTGCTGTGCTTCAGCAAAAGCAGTCTGTTTTTGTCCTTGTCCATTCTTCAGAACTCTAGGTCAACACTGGGTATGGGCCCAGCCTGCAACAGCAGATATGAACCTCCTCAGACTTTGACAAAACTCAAATTCAAATTTCTCATCTCACATCCCACTCTGTAGATGGATCTAAAAATATGATCTTTCTAGATTGAAATTTCTTATCTATTACATCCATGTCCTGTCAATGCAGCACAGGGTAGCACAGGATGTAATGTAAAATAATGCATGTTACAAGCATAATGTATGAGGGACACTTTCTCAAAACTTGAGTCTGAAACTGCATCTGCAAAATATGTAGATGCGCACATACACGACCGTGCACAAAAGCCTTCTGCATTTACATGTATGCTACAAAATGCTCACCTACACGAATGCAGCGGTGAGGGGGATTGTGATATAATGCTCTTTGGCTATGTGTACACTAGAGGGCTCAATTAAGTCAACTTAATAAAGTCAAGTTAAAGTGAACTTTATTAAACTTAAGCCAGGTTAGCACTTAAATCGACTTAATAAAGTTAACTTTAAACAGGTCCCCTGGCATAAGTTGACTTTATTAAGTTGACTTAAGTGGCTACCCTGGCTTAAGTTGACTTAATAAAGTTGACTTAGGCAGCCACATTTCGTTAAGTCAACTTAATAAAGTCAGCAATACCTAAAGTCTTAAATACTTAAAGCAAGCACTTAAGCCGACTTTAATAAATGCCAAATGTAGCCATGGAGCTGCTTAAATCGAATTAAGTTTCCAATGTAAGCACAGATATACTCATTGATATCAAGATGCTAATCAATACTTATCCATTTGCCTTTGAAGTCCTCATTTTGCATGAACAATTATCTGCACTTGTTTCTTTTGCTGATGATTATTAATTTTGGTATCCAGTAATTTTATTCTTTTATTGCCCAGAATATTTGCTTTATTGAAAATTACTGTTCTAACACAAATACTTCGGGAGGGGGGCAGGATTGTGCAAGGCGAGCCGGAAAATTTAGAGATTGTTCTAGTCTTTTCTTCTGTGAAGGGAATAAAGATAACTTACAGCATTTCTCTATCCTATTGCTCACTAGAGCTATGGCTCAGAGCCAGCAAAAAACAGTGCTGCAGCCTTTCATTGTGATCCTGTGCCAAGCACAGCAAGATGAAGGAAACATCCGCATAATCAGCACAATGTAGAGTTTCTGAGCCAGCAGGGATGTGTCACAGCTTTATGTAGAATTCCCTATCTTTTTTATTTCATTATGGAGACCACAGACTGGGATGTAATGGGTCACTTGAAGGTCATGTTACAGAAAGCAGCTTTTTCTTCGTAAGATGAGCCCCTCTTTCGTGTACTATTAGATTATTTTCCTTCTCTCAGTAGCCTGCATGAAGGTGTGGGATGAATATTTGTCTTCTGAATTCTTTAAATGTCTTTCCTCCTTTCTGTATTTTTTCAAAAGAGCACCTGTTCTATGGGAACAACTTTCCCCATTCAGACAAAAGTTCCATACATTCACCAGCTTAGCCCAAAGGGATAATAGTTTCTAAGGTGCCAAAATCTAATTGAAAGTCCATGGTCTTGGGCTTCTAAGAGCCTAAATCACTGTTTAAATTGGATTTCCACTCCTAAGTCACTCAAACACTTTTGACAATTTTACAAACACCATGATAGTGCTGCAAAACACTTTAAACCTTAATATTTGCCTTTCCCATTTCCCCAGTCTGTGAGTTGTTACTCCAGAAATTAAACCATGATCTGGCACTGAATTCCATGGATGCAGACTTCAACCACCAAAAAGACCACCACTGGAGCCAATGGCCTTCATGACTGCAAACATCTGCCTACAAAACTGCCTACATGAAGCTCAGTACCTGATGAGGGCCTAAACTTATGAGAAATATTGGTGACCAGGTGTGATGTGCTATGATTGTAATAGAGCCCCAAGTAACATTGTTCTTAACTGTTATACAGTTGCAACAAAAATCATGCAAAGTGTGCCATGTAAGTGGTCAATGGAAAAGTTATGATTTGCAAGTATGATTATCTTGTTTATATGTACATATTATTTATTTTGTATCTGAAATTATAGCTATTGACTATATACTATCATACTGCACATAAGCAGAATTTCTGAGTAACACCCAGCAAGTATCGGAGAGGTAGCCGTGTTGGTCTATTTCAGCAAAACAAACAAGAAGTCCTGTAGCACTTTTAAAGACTAAAAATATTTATCACATAAACTTTCACATGTATAATCCCACTTAGTCAGATGCTTGAAATGGAAACTATAGTGATTTGGGTATATATTTACATGCAGAGAAGGGTAAGTCACGAGGTCAATTCAAACAGTGGCCAGAGGGGCAGCCTGTTAGTCTACATCAGCAAACCAAACAAAACAAGCTGTTTTGATTCAAACAGTGTGGATGTTGGTTTAAAGAACAAATAAAATCATACTGAAGCCAAACAGCCCATTGTGCTTTGCAAGTTAACAGCCTGTTAAAGAACACTTAGCTTGCACAACAGATCACAGAAAAAGCCTTTCCCCACCCACTGAGCCTTCTGGTGAACTTTACATACAGAGTATGGGTAATGGCTGCAACCATGACCCAACAAACCATGTGACTTTGGGCTCCATTTTATCTTTTAATTTTCCACCTGCTAAAAGCATCCACCTGCATACTAGAAGGTACATAGAGCAGCTTCACTACTTTGTCTCCATCTCCTGCTTCATTTTTCTGGACTGGATTTCTAATAAGGAAACATTAATCAAGGAATGACAACCCCCAAACTGGGTAATTTCCAGATACTGCAAATTGCTAGTTTATGTTCTACCATTGCTACAAATCTGATTCAAGAACTTTGTAATGATAGCATAGATGTGGTTCTCTGACCATTTTAACTTTCTCTTCTTTCGTGTTCCCTATAAACAAACTTTTAGATATTAGATCCTAAAGGACTGGCAGCAGTGTGATTATTGAGTAAGATGTGAACTGTATCTTGGCCTGGCTGTGTGGCTGATCTCTTGGGACTGGAAGAACTGTTTGTATGATGAAACTGATTTTAAATAACCACTCATCTTAAATGCTAGCGTCCGGCTGGTGAAACAAGGGCTGGGATATCAAAGGAGACTGCTTTTCTGACTTCTTAACCAGTATGGTGAGACAGTTTACTTTTATTGCTGATATTGTATATTTTATGGAAGAATAAAGACAATTCTGGGGAAGGTCTGCCCCATTTCTCTGCAGTGTGTTCTGAATCTGGTATCCTCAGATGTGACCCACTGAGGCAACGAGATTAAAGTCTGACCTACATAGGTATGAAAAGAAACCTTAGCAGTCAGCAGCTGTGCAGTGTGCCTTGCAGCGTTTGAGCTGTTCTGCATCAATGATGCCAGCCTCCATCCCCTCCTACTCTTGTCTCTAGGATGTCTTTTGCATTAACTTTATACATAGGACACGTTCCCCATGCTGGCTCAGGAAATCACTTCCATAGAAGCATTCAAATTTCTCTCAAAAAAGACAAAAGGCCTTATTATTATGCCACCTAGACTGGTGTGAAGTAGAATGATTCCTTTCAAGTTTATAGCAGTGGTTCTCCATTTTCTGCAGGTCACTACACAGTTGGAGGCATATTGGGAGCTTACAGGACACACACACACCTCTCCAGCCCACATCCAGCCATCTCCCTGGCTCCGCATGACACATTTACCACTGTGCAGCAACACAGTTGTGAAGAACCACTGATTCATAGCACTAAACCAGTGTGAACACAGTTGAAGTTGTAGGAAAACTAGACCCATTATTTTCCCTCTGGCATTTTTTGCATGTAAAGGTGATTTTTTGCAATACAATAGTGATTGTAGGTAATTGTCCCAATAGTATTTCAATATATATCCATTTACAGAAGAATGAGGTTAGATTTTAAGGGTCCCAATCCCCTTACTCTATCTTTTATTTATAAAAAAAAAAAAAAAAAATCTCCTCTCACCCCTATGGGTGGTATGTGTCATCCTCAACCTCGGGTCCTCTACCAGAGGCCTGGGAGTTTGAGGGTTCTGCGCAGTATCTTAGCTGTTCCTAGCACTGCACTCTTCTGGACAGAGAGCTCTGATGTTGTGTGTGTGTGTATATCTATCTATCTATCTTATAGTTTCCTTCCATTGTTATGGATTTCTTTTACAAAGCAACAGAGAACTTTGATGTAGAATTAACTGAAACCTGTATTACTGATTCAGTTTTTGTTGGCTGTGTTTTTATTCTCCTTCCTTTGGTCGCAATGCACTACATATACTGAATGGGAATTTTTCAAATGTTAATAAATACATTTTAAATAAGGAATAAAATGTAAACTGTAAGCCCACCTACAGCTAGCATGGCAAGCTTGAAAGGGGTGACTTTATAAAATGCCGGAACATGGAATTAATTATAGAAGTATTGTAAATCTACCAAATATTCTGTTATTGTTTTTACACTCTCTCTCTCTCTCTCTCTCTCTCTCTCACACACACACACACACACACACACACACACAGGGAGAGAGAGAGATGTACAGGACTTCTGTGGGTTTATGGGAAGAATAATAGAAAATATTTGATGAATGATATCCCTGAGAGAACTCTCTAAGGAAAACCAAGATGTGTGTATATAACTGAGGTGGTCAAAGTGGTGCTCTTATTTATTTATTTATTTATTTAAACTTTTGAAAGAAAATGAGCAGTATTGTTCTGTTCAAATACTTTCAATTTTCTTTGCATTATGAGATGAACAAATTTGAATGTTCAAAATTGTTTAATTCTGAAAAAATAATACATCTAAGTTTTGGGATTAATCCCTAGCTCCTCTCCTTTTTAAGCTAGCGGGGAAAATGGTAAAAGTCATTTAAAAGTGAGCAAAGGCAAGGAAATTCATTTTCCCTCACCCCCACTTTTTTTTTCCCCACTGAAAAAGAGTGAAAAAAGTGGGGAAAAATTAAAGGCACAAACTTCAAGCTTTTCACATTTTTTAAGGGCAAAAAAAAGGGAGGAAAAGAAACTGATGGGGGAAAGGCATGCTGCCTTTGTTTCTACTTTTGAGAGGTTTCTTTTTTCCCTTCAGTTTCATTTTTTAATCTTTTTCATCATACAGAATAATAAAAGAAAATAAAAATGAAAAAGCCATAACCCCACAACCTGAGAAAGAATGGAAATATTCCCACTATTTCCAAACCACTGTTTTAATTTTGAAGTTCCAGAATGTTTTTCTAGATTTTTTTTTTTGTCATTAACTTTTTCTGTTTGTACAAAATCACGTTAAACAAAATCCCATTTTTGTGGAGGGAAGGGGAATATTCCTGTCAGATGACAATGGGGGATGTCTATCAAAGGCACACACATTGATAAACGTGGTACAACCAACTTGCTGGACTGCATTAGAAAAAGATCACAGAATTTTGTTCCTACAATGAAGAAGCAATACCTGAATCTTAACAAACAAAAATCGTAATCCTCAATGACCCACACATGAAATTTAGGGATTTTTTTTATTGAGTTAGAGAGCCCCCTCCTACAATGTGATTTTAACTGGGTGACAGATTCTAAGAAAATTAACTAGGACTTGGGGGTTTTCTTTTGAGATGCTACCATGTCAGATGCCAGAGGTATCTTCGCTGAATGATTGTTATCAAGTTATATCCCATATATTCTAATACAGAGAGAGGGAATATATAACAAGTTTGTGTCTGTCTTGTTCTCTGAGAGAGAGGGAATGAGGGATAGACACAGACGAGTCCCACAAGGAAAAATCTTATACAAGTAAAACATGGAGATAAATCTTGTATTTTCTTACTGAAGTTATCAAAACAGAAAAAGCCACAAGTAGAAGGTAAATGTGAGGATTGTGGATTGGTTGGAGATATAAATTTTGTATCTCCACAGTGCTCTAATCACCAGCCTGCGTAAGTACAAAAAAGAAATGAAGGAAACTTGAAATGATGTACTGTTTCTTATTTAACATACATAATGTTTTTAGCAAGCTGCTTCATACTACAATTTTATTAAATCTGGCTGAAATTTGATGAAATTTAAAATTAAAAATATGTATATAAATAAAAAATCTTGAAACCTTTTGATGAGATTTTCAGGAACATTTCCTCCTGTTTTTGACCAATTCTAGAACTGGTTGACATTTTTTAACATTCTAAAAATCTTTGAGGTTTTTTTTAAACAGAAAAAAAAATGTTTCATGATTCCCTTCCTCCCCTTTTCAGCCAGTTTTATGGCACTTTAAGAACAGCAGCCATTGTAGTAGTGTTTAGTCTCTATTACTCTAATTTAAAATTAATTTAAAAGAACAGTGACAATTACTCGTGTGTGTGAGAGCTTGGACAAGCTTCTTAAATCCCTCTTCTAATTAATAAAACTACTCAGGTAACAGGAAGTATCTAAGCTATTTACTTGCTAGAGTGCACAGAATCGTCATTACACACTTAATTGAGAAACACTGGCGAGGCTCTGTAGAAAACAGTTATAATGGGATGGAAAGACGGTGATAATTCAAATAAGAAAGTTTAGTTGAAATAACCATATTTCAAAACCATTTCTCACATACATAAATTCTTGCCCAACTTCTGATCTCAGATCCAGATATACAACTCATCAGTGACTGTAACTGAGGGCAGGATCTGGCCATCCCCTCCAGTTGGCCCTGACAGAGCTATCCTGTGCTGATATCACCATAGACTAAGAGAACTTCCATAGCTATATATCTTTTCCACCATTAATTTCAATGATTCGCATAGTTGATCAATAGTAATCAAGTTGTTGATATGAATGCTCCCTCTTTAAAAAAAGCTAAAATAAGGAACTCTTTTCATGGACACAAAGCTCTTCCCTCTGTCCTCTGAGAAATGTGCCACTGAAATAATTTAAAGTACATTCCAGCCGCATACTGGAACACCCTATTCCTGACTGAAAGACAATGAAATACATATTTCTGTGTGTGATGATGTTCTCTGAGATCTGAATGTTCAGCTATTAATTGATAATATATTACACAAGACTTGGTAATCAGAAATACTGGCATGCTTTGCAGCTATATTAACTGAATTTACTTGTGTTTTTTAGATTTAAATTTCATGTTTCATTCCAAGGTTTTTCAACCACAGTTTTATTTCCAAGCCTTTGCTAATGAAGAATGTTTGTGGCCAAAATACAGGATAAAATAAAAATTTATGATCTTAGTTGCATGCTGGAGTAAGATTTGGTGGGCCAGCTGTACTTATTTGTAGTCTGATACCCACTCATTGTTTCCAGTGTGATCCACTTGAGCACTTAGAACAATAAATGTTAAGCTTTCAGATATTACCATATAGTAAATTCCAGTTAAGTGTGAGACTAAAAATAGGTTCAGCTTTTGGCTTTTTCAATGAGTTGTAGTTAGTCGGATTGCTTTTGTTCTTTAATTATTGTGGCAAACTGCTGGTTTTCCAGCAGTGGGTCTCGCACTTGTCTTTAGTGGAAGTGGGTCAGGACAGACCCAAATGCTTGAGTCCTGGCCATATGGGGCACTTGCACTGGTGAAACTCCAGGGAAAGCAGAGGGGATTTGGGACCTGGGCCCATCCTCTACTCTGGATCCCAGCCCAGGGGCCCTATGAAATGCAGCTATGTGCTGCTGACAATGTCCCAGCATACACTTCTTTCCCCTGGCCTGTCTTCCCCCTCTGTCCTTACAGTTCCTTGTGCCTGCTCTCCCCTTAGGCCAGGTTTCTTTTCTCAACAATCAGAGTCTCAGACACCCCTTTCTTTTTCTTCTCAAGGCCAGTTACCTTCTACAAACTCTTCTGTACCTTTGCTTCAAACACCTCTGTTCCTTTGCTCTGCAGAGTACCACCCTCCTGCTGCTCCTCCAGCTCATGCAACTTCTGCTTGGGGCAGGGCAGCTTTTATCAGGCACCTGGATAGGCCTTAATTGATCTCAGGTGCCTCTAATCAAGCTGCAATAACCCTGGTTAGCCACTGGGGAACAAAGTCTTCAGCATTCTGAGGCTCACACATCTCCCTCTAAGGATGCCTGCTGGCTTTGATCTCTCACATTATATATTGTTAACCATGAGGCTATCATGAGGCTAAAGAAATGCAATTTTTTCTTACACTGACTCCATCTTGTGCTGTTGACTATGTCTACACTAGAGTGCTCAGTTAAGTTGACTTAACAAGGTCAACTTTAGGTCAACTTAACAAAATCAACTTAACAGTTAAGTCAACTTAACAAGGTCTACTTAAAGGGTACGGCCACACTGGAGGGCTGTGTTAAGTAGACTTTATTAAGTAGATGATCTTATCTACAGTGCGTTAAGTCGACTTTAAGGGCAGGAGTTATTAAGTCAAGTTAATCAAGTGCTTAAGTCAATTTAAAAAACTCCAAAAGTGGAGTTGCTTATGTTGACTTAAGCAAGGTGAATTTGATGTAAGCCTCTAGTGTAGACATAGCCATTGGGTCTCATCAGGTAAGCAGAGCTAAGTCAGGTTGGAACTAGAATGGCAATTAACAGTCCTCAGGAGAATGTTCTTGTGATGCAGAAGGAGACACACTTTTATTTGAATCTGTGTGTGGAGATGCTGTCTTTCAATTTACACTTTGGGAACATATGGAGCTCTGTGGACAAGTTAATGATAGAAAGGTAAGGGATGTGTCATTTGGCATATACAGATCTACAGAATCATAATTTCAATAGTGTCATCTTCTCCAGTGTAGCAGAGAGGACTCAATACTTTCACCATTCCCACCAGCTCATGGCCCTCCATTGCTGGAAATTTTAATAATGCAGTGTTACTGGAAATGGGTTGAGTTAGCTATCCATTGAAAGTCCTTTCTCAGTGCCAAACATGACAAATCTAGAACAAATATGTTCATAGGGGCCACTCATCAGTAGTGGTGCCTCCTGCTGGCATACTGGGGATTATTGCTGGCCAGACATCACACCCTGTCATCATCCTTTAACCATGTGGACTCCTTTCATTCCAGGAACTGTCGACTCAGCTCTCTGCCCAGCACTGTTCCCTCTAAGCTGTGTGCATGCACACAGGTCATGAAACCTGTGCACACAACAAAATAAAGTGCATACAAAAAAATTCAATAGTGCTAATATTGGTGCTCAGAAAGAAATGTTTTTGTGCACACAAAGAAATTGCGCACACAGTCTATGAGTAATTAGAGGGAACACTGCTGCCCAGATCACCATACATGTTTCCCCCTTCCAGGACAGGTGTAACATAGTCTTTTCAGGCCTCACAGGCAATTGTCTGTCCTCTGCCTGGCCTGTGCCATGTCCTCAGTGGCTGGTAGGGGAACCCAGCCTAGGCTTCTACTAGGTTTTAATTCAAGCAACCTCCATTAAGCAGCCAAGGTCTGTACTCCTATTTCTTGCTGCTGTTCTCCTGAGCCTTCACCTAATTTCCTGTCTTTTCCCTCTCTTCATTTGCCCACCTTCCAATTCTGTCCACTTCCCTGAAGCTTCCCTCTCATTGCCAGCCACTCTGTTTTATATTGGCCCAACCTGTTCCTGTCCAGCAAGGTTTGCCTCCAATTAATTCCCTGCTTCCTGACTCATCCTTCAGGTGGAGTCTGTGGAGTTAATGGGCTTGCCTGGCCATCTTAATCCCTTCTAGTCCTGTATGGAGTGAATACTCCATCACATGCATATTCAAGAAAATCAACTTTTTAAAATTGTATTTTAATGTAGGCATGCCAACATGCAGTGATCACAAAGTTCAGTTTTGGACCTCAAAAGAAAGTACTGTTTTAGTAGAAAATTCTCAGAATATGATAACTGATTAGCTCTGTTAACTTTACAAGCTACTGTAAGATAAAGTAGTATTCCAAGCTGGTTTGTCATCAGCAGCAAAAAAAGAGGCTGTTCAGTAGTGTTGTTTATCAGCCTTGTTTACTATGCCGAATGAACTGCAAAGCAGCACTGGTTGAGATGAAGAAAACTGACTAGTAGCTGAACCTTTGGAGTGTAACACCATGGAGGACCTCATTAAATACAATTCATGGTGGCACAGTACAACCTGTGAGAAGTGGATTCATGAATTTAAATTGGCAAGAGCAGAGAAGAAGTACACTGAGCATCAGGTCAGGAAAAAGTTGAAGGTGTCAGAACAAGTGTCAGTTCTGAGCAGGCCTTTAAACCAGGTTCAGTGGCATGCGTTTGGAGAAGAGCCCTTACTACTTTTGTGGTAGAGCCAGAGGTACCCATTATTAAGCACAGTTTCAACACGAGATGAGGAACTGAACAGAGCAGTCACCTTTAGTCAGAATGACGCATATAAAGACAAGCAGGCAAATTGACCCAAAAGATGCCCATGCATACAGCATTTCATATCACAACCAGTGTGAGGCCAAGAATTTAAGCAATGTGTTGTATCAAAAGGTAAAAGCAACAGAAACAAATACTCATATTATTAATGCAAGCTCTATGACTCAGCTGGAGTTCAGAGACTGCCTTGAGAGGATCTAATGGATGGGAAAGTTGTGGTGAGGGTCAGTACAGAGGCTAAGTATCAAGGAATATGCATGAAGAGGAACAAATTCTTAGCAGAAGAGCTCTCCAAACAGTTATTGGAGATAGGGAATATGAATGTACTTTTTAGCAAGCCTTTCTGCAGAAATGAATCATACTCTTAAAAGCTGCAAAACACATGTCACTAACATAAACGGAAGAAAACACTGATGTCAACAGAAACATGAAGACTCTGTAGCTGCTGAATTTTTATGGAAAAACATTATGTCCTGCAGTACGTGAGAGTTTCAGCAATCCATAGCTGATGCCAAACCTGAAAAAATCTCACCATATGACCTGTACTTCTCTAAGGGGCACAATGGTGGTTGCAATGACTTCAGTACCAGCAAGTAAGATGCTAAGAAAATGGAATGTAAGGCTGCCATTTTATCCCAAAGCCTTATGTAGATGTATTTGAATGAAAGACAAGCTTTCAACTGTGCAGCATATGCATAAGCTACTATTAAAAGTGGCTGTTGATTGAATAATTCATTTCAAAACCCTCTCAGCTTATCCATAGGACTGGTTCCTCTCCTGATTACAACAAAGTACTCTGCCTGGAGAATGCAATTGCAAATGAGGTTCTTCACCATGTGGAATGCAATGAAAGTGGTACATTTCCCCCAGACTTTGTCAAGGGTAGGCAGGCTTATGCCTTCTGCTGCCAGTAACTTAGACTTCCTTGAAGATACAGCAGATGGCAAAGGAATCTTTCATGCTACTGTTATGGTCTGTTATAAAGGAGCTTATTAATGAGGAACAATCCTGTATTCAAGTGCTGTCTGGAGCAGCAAAGAATTGTTCCTTGACTTCCTGACACAGTTTCCTACCAAGGTCCAAAAAGTAAATGAAGCAGAGGTTAAACTGTCAGCAATAGACCTCTTTGTATTCATTAACTTTGGACACACTTGGTTATAATACAAAACTGGGATGCACTGCACTGTTGAAAAAATCACTGCATACAGCATTAGTGGACAAGATAGAAGTCAAATGATTAATGGAGATTACCATACCACACCATTTCAGAAGAAAGGTACATTCCAACATAAAACCTTTTAACTTGCACTGAGCACTTGTTTATGGCAATCATACCTGTTAGTCCCATTGATTCTTTGGTTCATTCAGAAAACTGCATTTATACCTACTGTCGAGAGGCAAAACACCAATCAATGCAATGTCTCAAAGACAGCTGAGAGCATCCAAAACTATACTCCCATACTGAGCATGGTTTGATCTTAGAGGACAATTTGATCACACCAGGTATGTGTCAAATGCTGCTGAATCAATCTGGCAGATAATCAAAAGCTTGTGAGCAAAGACCAGTTGTGTACTACCCTTCAAAGACTATGGCCAGTACTTTGCCTTGTACACAGGAGTGTCAGTCTGGTGCAGAAGAGGATCTGTGTAACAACATTTCTAGCAGGGCTGTCTTAGATGGAGACAACACTGATGATAAGTTTGATGAATAAATCTTTTTTCAGTCCTACAGGCAAGGCTAAATTCCCTAGGGTTGCCAAAGATCAATGTCTTTTTCATATAAGCAACACATCCCTGTATTAAAGTATGATTTTTAAAACAGGGATTTTAAAATGTTCTTGAACAGATATCTACAGAATTGTTCTAAATTTGTTCTTTTTGCTGCCATTGTGCTCAGGAGGGAAAGGGCTTTCAACTGATACCCAACTTGACCCATTTTTTGTAACATTGTATTCTCAAAATTTCCAGAAATCAGAGGACATAGAGCTGGGTGCTGAAATGAGCATGGGGACAAGTTGAAAAGGGGGAGACCTCACTGAAATTCTGATTCTCTAGATTTGAACAAATCAAATGATACTTCTGCTACTTTTCTATCAGTAACTTGCCCATAGAATGAGCTTTTGCTACATTGTGATATCTGACTAGCCAAGGTGAAATGATGTTGTGACCATTTGAACTATTTAGAAAAGCTCTTCACCCTTTAGAAAGAGTAGAGGATTCGTTTTGGTGCCCTAGCCAACTGCCAACGGCAGGAACAAGTAATTCTTTTAGTATGTACCAGCAATTAAACATTGTAATATAACTTCTAACAAACATTGAATTAACCTACGCAATCACTAGAAAATGATAAGTAATTATGTTGTATAATTAAAAAAATATCATTTCTTTCTTCACATATAGGACTGCTGCACCCAGGTATAAGACATAATGAACCATCTTCATCATGAGGAGTTACATATTTACCTCTCCATCTCATTATCTCCAGACACAACACTGAAAGTCAAACTCAGTTTTACAGAAACTGAATTCAGGGCAGACACCATAGGATCTATTCCAAAGGGATAGTCATGTTAGTTTAGTTCAGGAAAAGACACAAGGAGTCCTGTGGCACTTTTAAAGACTAACAATTTTTTATCACATGAGCTTTCATGGGAGAAAATCCCACTTTATCAGATGCTTTGAAGATGGGAAACTTAAGTTTTTTTTTTTCCCCCCCACAAGAGTTTTTCATAGGATCTGTCAGATTACATTAGCTTCAGAGCTGATCTCTGGCATATTCTCCCAGACCCTACCCACTTCCGCTGTTCTCTTTCACTGTTGGTCATACGTTTATCGTTTGCCCTGCAGGTTCACAATCTTGGCATCCTCTTTTGACCTATTTTCTCCACCTCCCCACTCCTGCCCTGTTGTTAGTTTTAAGCTTTGTTAGTTCAAAAATTGCCATACCCCCCCCCATTTTTCTCTTGTCCTACTCTAAGGCCCCTTGTCTTGACTCTAACCCCCTCATCCCTGGACTTCTGACTCCTACCTTCTTCCCCATCAGTCCATCCAGAACAAAGACTGTTGGGACATCAAGACTACAAAGAGGAACAGCTGAACTCGAATTAATATGCAAATTAAATTCTGTGAAAGCAGGATTGAATTGAGACTATGGGTTCTTTTCCCTTTACAAAAGGGTAATTTGACTTCAGGCTTCCCAGAGTTTGAACCAAACAACTGCTCTGATTTGCTGTTACTGTATGACCTGATCCTATGTTTTACATCTCCTTGGATTTATTTTCATTCCATTCTGTAAGTTCACCCATCTTCAATGCATCTGATGAAGTGGGATTTTCTCCCACGAAAGCTCATGCAAAAAATAAATCTGTTAGTCTTTAAGTGCCACATGACTCCTTGTTTTTTTTTGCGGGACTAGACTAACATGGCTATCCCTTTGGAAATTAGACAAAGGCCATCCAACAATTCCAACAGTCACAAATTTCATTTGTGATATAAATATTTCATCTAAATGCAGATTTCTTCTCTTTTCTGAGTAAATATCAGAAGCTTTAAATGGGGGAGGGGTTTTTATGAAGCTGGGGCCGGCTTGTTTGAATGTGACTGTTCCACTAGCAGGCTAGGCACCAGATTATGCCAAGGCCCCCAGGTCCCTATTGAACACTGGCAAATATGTACTGGAAACCAGTCTGGCTGAGTGTGGTAGACTTGTTAAAATCAATGTTAAGCTGACAAGACTGTGTTTAATGTTCAGATTTGATGAAATGCTTGTAGGATGCTGCATGTAGTTTTCTCACTTATTAGCAGGGCCAGATCAACACAGGCACCATAGGGACTGGCGGCTGCCTTGATATGGTCCCCAACCCACCTCCCCAGTGCCGGCAGTGGCCATCATAGCACTCTCCCAAGCCCTGCCAGTGCTGGGGGAGGGATCAAGGCCCTGAGGCTGGGCTCCTATGTGCTTCCACCCCCTACCCAGGCTGGCCTGGTCTGCTTCCAGGGGCAGGGTGGGTCACCACATGTTCACTCTGCTCCACTGGGCATGGGGTTAGCTGGCATGAACTGTGGTTTCTAGTGCAACCTTCCAGGGCCGTGGCTTTGGAGGGCCACACCAGAGGCTGAGCTGCACACCAGCCAGCCCCTTCACCCCAGGAAGAGACCAGGTGGACCGAACTGGAGTAGGAGTGCTGTGGAGAGCAACCTCTTGCTGGGGCCCCAGGCTAGGGTGGGACACAATGGTGGGCAGTCCAGGGCCCCAAGACTCCTTAATTCAGCCCTCTTTATAACACCTGTTCTCTGTGTTACAAAGTTATATTGCCTGTTTGCATTGTTAACCTCTGTAACTGTGTAAGTCATCAAACGGCAAAGGAATTTTAATTAATGTAAAGGTTGTTTTCCTACAAAAGGGATTAAGCCTTGCCCAAATGTAAAGCCCATTGAAATCAAATGAGCATCTGTGGAACATCAAAGAACAAAGATTTTGTTAACTGCTTTCTCCCTCCCCTCCTGGGTATGTTACACCGGAGGCTCTCTTACGTCAACTTAACAAGGTCAACTTAAGTCTACTTAAAGTCAACCTTGTTAAGTCACCATACAGCATCCACATTCAAAACTTCTGTAGACTGCCTAGGTTCACACTGGCAGCTGCTAGGTCAACTTGACACTTAAGTCAAACTTATTAAGTTGATTTAAGGACTATGCCCCATCTACATTGGTATTATGTCATCCTTAAGAGGTGGTGTTATTAAGTCAATGTAAGCAAGCACTTAAGCCAACTTAATAAATTCTCAATGTGAACTGAGTTTTTCTTAGGTCTACTTAAGGAAGTTTAAGTCAGCCTAAGGCTCCAGTGTAGACATACCCTATGTGTCTATGTTTACCTGCTTGAAAAGTGTAAATAACTATTTCTTTTTCTTACTTAATAAATCCTTTGTAAGTTTATTGTACAATTATCTAAAGTGCAAGTGACCTGGGGTAAGGAACTGGTACTTTAGGATCGGAATAACCTGAATGTTGCTGTGATTTTGTGATGTGAGGGACTGTCTGTCATAAGGACTAGCTTGCCTAAGTAACATGATAGATCCAGGGGGACTGTCTGTGACTCCAAGTATAGGTTGTTATAGCAGCTGAGGAGTTTACACTTGATATGTCGTTGGTGAAATCTAAATACAAAATTTCCAAGAAGCTGGTTTTAGTATTGTACATCAAATACCATATCAATGAAAACACTGAATTCTTAAATTAGCTATTCAATAGAAAGCAATAGGGTTTTCTTCTGCAGTCCTTAAATTTTTCACTTTTTATTATAGCATAGTAACCTACTGACTCAGGATCTCAGCCAGTCTAATGGTCTGCTTAGGTCAAGTCTTCCAGCTTCTTTGTAAGTTCCAGAAAGTGACTGACACAAAAGCCATTATTCTTAGAATAGTCTAGTTCAGGGATAACCTTGTAGCAAATTTTCTAATGCATCAAAGGTGTTGAATTAGCTCTCAGTACAACTGAAAATAACTACTCAGATTTTCAAAGTCTTACAGAGAAAAGAGCATTTGCACTTTTGTGCATATCTGCCTTAAATATTTAAAGCTCACTGCACTTGAATATGACAGGATTTGAACAGATGTGATCCAATATAGTCAGAGTCATAGAAGTATACAACTGGAAAGGACCTCAGGAAGTCATCAAGTCCTGCCCCCTGTGCTGAGGCAGGACCCAGTAAACTAGAACAGGCAAATAATGTGCAAATCCTGATCTGATCATGCACTTAGTCATACATGAGCACAAATGATCATGTACATTTTTATGAATGTAAGTGGTCATGCACACTTGAAAAACATAGGTCAGTATTGAGGTAAGCTCACTATAGAATAATCCTCTATCAGTAACTGTTTCTAGTTCCATATTAAATACATATATTTATTTAAGGGACATGTATTAGTTGTGCTTAGAATTATTGCTGTGGAGGAGTAGGGAAAGTTCTAAAATGATTCTTCCTTTGATGGAAGAGTGAGGCTATCCTGCAGTGATCAGATTTGCATGCCAAATAACCACTGCTTTGAAGGCTAACAGCATGCTTTATACATACTGTGAGCTGCTGACTTCATCAGATAAGAGTTTAGCCCTTCTGAATAAACTAAAAGTGAATCATGAGCTCAGTGTTGACATGGATTGTTTTCCCTAAACAAAATCAAGCTCTTTATTTCTCCTGAGAAAAGGCCTACTAATGTATTTCTTTATTGTTTATACTTGGGATTCTAACATTCCTTCTGAATAACAGAAGGATGGTCGTGTAGTTAAGACAGTAAGCTGGGACAGAGGACAGGATTCCTGTAGGGTATGATTCTGATTATTTGTTCTGGGCTCTAGATTTGGGTTCAATTCCTGATTTGGTCATGGACTTCCTATCTGATACTAGGCAAATAATTAATTTCACTTCTTTTTGTTTCCCTTGCCCATTTGTAAAATGGACTTAATTTAATTGAATCTTCAGCTCTTCAGGAAGTTCCTATAAATCATGCATTGACCCAAACAATCTTTGTTTGGGCTTTTACATTAGCTCAGTAAGATTTTACAAAACCAAAACTATTCCCAGATTCTGCTTCAACTACAGATTTCTTAGTACAGTTGCAACTAAAATACTTAATTTAGAGATGGTTTCCAGTAGTTGGATATTAGATAACATTAAGGCTCTGCTCTTTCCCCAAAGAAGTAATTGACTACCAACAAAGTATGACTGTAAACTTAACTTTAAAGAGAAGTAGAATTAGCAGGATTATATTTCTCTAATGGCTCTGAACATACAAAACAAAACCTGTCTATGAGGTCAAATATAGGCCTAGTGTAAGTAGGTGCAACTCCACTAAATAGCTAAAGATGACTTTAGTGGAGTTACACTTGCTCATGCAACTTAAGAATTTTGCCTCACAAGCCAAGTCCAACTGTCTTGAGAATTTAAAATAAGCTTTGAAATTGGCCCATAATAAAACCTGCTATAATGAAATTCCATTTACATTACAGAATGAAGATCCTGAATTGTTTCAGCCAACTGCAATTCTACCTATATATACATCCAGCTATTTATGTGGCTGTCTGCCACACAGAATAGAAGTGTCTTGAACAAGTTAAAAAAGATCATGATGTTCTCTCTCCTCTCTCTCTCTCTCTCTCACACACTTACTCATGCTCCTCACTGACACCAAGGAACAGGCTTAGTGGTTTTAGTATTTTTTTTTTCCTGTAATGAATCTTTAAGAATAAGGGTATGACTATGGAAAATCTGACCAAAGAGCTATATTTTGTAATTATTTGGTATTATCAATTTGAAAATGATCTGTTTGCAAATGAACTCTAGTCATAGTGCATCTCCTCATATGCCAAAGTTGTTCTGTAAAAAAAGCAATTTAACTCTAAGAGACTTCAGAGATAAGAACAACCTATATTTCTTTCTTATTCATTTCATTGTTATTAGCTAGGGAGCCTTCCAGAAAAACTCTGCCAGCCCAAGATATTTTGGCACTCTAGGCACCTGTGATTTTGGCATCCCTTTCTCCCTCCCATGGCCTAGGCCAGGCTGGATGGTGGGCCCTCCCTCCCAAGCCTTGCCAAGTAATGGGCAGGCAGGTGCCACGCAGGCTACCGGGCTGAATCACAGCAGCAGCACAATTCCCTGGCCAGGGCCAGATCCCCACCCACAGCCCAATCCCAGAGGTGGTGCCACTCTCCACTAGGGCTGAATTGCTTCTCCCTGGCCAGGGACAGACCCCCGCCTGTGGCCAGATCCCAGCACTTGCGCTGCTGCCCTGGCTGGGGCTGGATCCCTGGTCAAGGATCCTCAGCCACTGCCCTGGCCAGGCTGGCCTAGACCAACCCCTGCACACACTTACCTGCAGCGGAGCCAGCCATCTGAAACACAGCTTCCTGCCTTGCTCCGCCCAAGGCTACATGACTGAGCAGAGCAGGGTGGGATAGCTTGCTGGCTTCAGCCCAGCCCATGGCACCCCCTAACTGTTGTTGTCCTAGGCGACCACTTAGGTCACCTCCATTGACGGACTGATCATGGGCATTTTCTAACCGGCCGTCGTCTATTCTGATTTACCATTGTCTCAATTTCTGAACTGTCAAGCAAGCTTTCTATTCTATTCTATTCTATTCTATTCAAGAGTTCTAATACGAGCCTCATCATCATAGTGACTCGACAACTTCTTAGAGTGCATTATGCAATGAGACTAACCTTTTATATGTGATTTATTCTCTCCTTCGTCCTCTTTATCTATACTGTTATGCCATCTAAGAATAGTGAGCCAGACTAGAGAAAATTCTTAGGTAAAAGATAAGCCCAGGTAAGCTGCAAACACTAGAAAGTGAGAGCTAATTAAAGAATTAAAAAAATATTTTCATTGTCTCTTGGAAATGTAAAATTTTTCAATTATCTCTGCCATAAATGGCTTATACATGAGGATTCATATTCAGAAGAGAGGGCAGGAGACCTGAGGTTGATTTAATCTTCTGATTCTCTCAGCTTGTCAGTTACTCCTTTACACTTACATCTGTTTAGCAAGAAACAATTTACATCACTGTTCAAGTTGGCCCAGGGAGTTTATCTCAGTATCCACTTGTGTAATTTACAAGTTAATGAGACAGATTAGAGGGTTATAGGAGAGAAATCAACAGACAGGCATTATTCTCGATTATGGGGTGGAGTTCATCTCTATTTTAAGTGATATAATTATGAGGGTGCATGACCAATTAAATCAGAGTCCATGACTTGCTGAAATGTAAGTTAAACAATTTAATCGCTACCTCTTAAGTTTAGTCTAAAATTGTATTAGTCAGAAATGCTGCTTGTGACTCACACACATACAGGCTTTTGACTATTCTTTCTTTCCACGTTCAGTCCAAGAATGTCACAAACTTCTTACAACCTCAACATGAAAATATTCATCCTCAACAAAGTCATACAATTATTATTATCTATGTGTATTACCAGCCAAATTTGGGACCCTATGGTCTGCTACATATATTAAAAGATAATCCTTGCATGGAAGAAGTACTCATCTAAACAGACCAGACTGGCAAAGGATAGAGGAAAGGATGGAAATGAGACACATACAGATTAGATGTGATTCCCAAAATCATACTGAACAGTCACTTATAAACCATAAAATAAGACTGAATCTTCTGAGTTTCAATCTAGTCACAATCTTGGGTAGACATAAAGATACATAACATGTATAGCCATGATATTTGACAGTAACTGCTGTGACTCTGGATGAAATCTTGTGCCCCCCTTCCCCCCCCCCGAAGTCAAGGGGAATTTTTCTTCAATGAGGCCAGGATTTCACCCCATGAGTCTTAAGGCCTTAGTGCCATGAAGTTTTCTTTCAGAAGATGACTGCCCCTTTCTACTGACAAACTTTTAACACATGTTCTTATCGACTACAAGAGCACTAAGCCTTTGTCCTTTCTTCGAAGCACAGAATCTCCAATTCATATCTATTTCAATGAGCAAATCACTTATAACGAAAACCAACTGAAATTTTTATTTTATTTTTTTTCATTCCTATTTCATGATGCTTTATCATCCCTTTGCAATTCTATCCCTGGGCTATCAGATTAAGGTCACTTGAAAAACTAAATGGAAGAAATTGTAGTAACTACTAATCTTTTCCTGGGAATCCATTTCACTGGTTCAGTGTCCTCCTTTCTAATAGTAGCATCCTATCAAATCTCCTTCTGAGAAAGAATTTTGTGCTTATGCACACATTCCTTGGGAGTTTTTGTTTGATTGCTTCTTCTTTGGAGCTGTAATAAATTACTATGTACAGTACTTATGCCTTACTTCAATATTTCTCTTGTAATGATAAATGTATTTCAGTTCACATGGCTTTACTTTTTATTAACTCGATCATAATGAAAAATCCATATATATGATATTGAAACTCAGACTCTCGCATAAAACAATGCTTCAGAATAAAAGATTTCTGCTAAAGAAAAACAAGAAAGTATTCATCTAACTTTAAGTAGATCACCTACTTTACGTTCTCCAAGTCAGGTTTAAAACACCTAAAGCAAAAGATTCCCTTTGAAATTAACACAACTACTTAATTTCAGTGAGAACAACAATTGTTCTAAATTGCCTTTTTTTTTTTAGTGGTGTAAACATGGAGTAATGTTAGTTACAATGGTGTAAATCTCTTGCGGTGAGAAAAATCTAGATTTAGCTCTCCTTAACAAGAGATCCTCCCCAATCTTCTTATAAGGCCTGATCTTACAGCTATTAAAGTTGATGACAGTCTTTCCTTTGATTTCTGTGACTATTGAATTGGTCTTTTAATGCATTGTACTTTTAATCATTGTGAACTTTGTCACAGGATATGTGCACTTTCTTTCCACTGAAATCAATGACAATTTCTTATTATATATATCTCTCTCAAAGGGATGTCATTGAAGTACAGATTAGAACTAATGTCACCTGTTCTCCCTACCTGAAACCTTAAGTGAGCATTCTCCAAGTGACTTGACTTCTCTATTATTTACTACATGTGCTTGCTCTTCCTTACCAGCTTAAATGTTTCCAGTAGTTTCAGTGTGAAGAGTGATCCTGAAGACAACATTGAAATTTGAGCCACAGAGACAGCAGGAAATGTTTGCAAGCTGTGCGAGGTCCAACGGCGATACTAAAACAAAACATCACGTTTCTAAGGAGAGCACTGCATGCTGATCACTTATGAACCAGACTTCTTCCCCCCCCCACCCCAAGAAAAGAGACTATATATGTCTATGGAAAAGATTACTGGAAAGAGTGCATTGAAAACAGAAACACTAAAAAGAACACTTTTAACATTTTATTCTTTCCAGTGAAACATAGGGAGCTATCTAGCTACACTATGAAGACGTCTATAATTTTTACTCTCTTCAGATGCCCCTACACCCCACCATTTACAGCAACGTGCATTGAAGGAGCAGAGACCGATGTCCCTCCTAACAAGGACCCAGTCCTGCAGGTGTACTCAGGATGGTGCCAAGTGCCCTCATCTTATAGTGACTTCAGCAACACTTGAGGACGTTCAGCACCTTGTAAGAGTGGGCCCTTGGAAATACAGAGGATTTCTATCCAAAACATCCTTCTGTCACACATCTGTTTGAACATGTCAGAATCTAATTGTATGTCTACATTTGAGGGCTCAGTTAAGTTAGCTTAATAAGGTCTACTTAAAGTTGACTTTATTAAGTCGACTTAATGAGGCCCCATTTTTTTTGTTGGCTGTATAAAGTCCACTTAAGTCAGGGGACCCATTTAAAGTCAACTTAATAAAGTCAACTTTAAATGTGCCTGCTGGCTTAAGTCAACTTTATAAAGTCAACTTAAAAGGCTCTCTTGCACTAAGTCAATTTTATTAAGTTGATTGTAATGGGCACATTGCATTAAGTCAGCTTAATAAAGTCTACTTAACCCTTAAAGTTGACTTTAAGGGAAGGAGTTATTAAGACAATGAACTTCAAATGTGGCCAGGGAGTGCTTAAGTCAACTTAAGCCCTTACGGTAGACATAGCCTAAGAGAGTAGGGTGAAAGAGTGTGATTGCCAGTCACAACAGTTCAACTGAGTCCTGTTTGGAAATGGGGGGGAAAAATCATAGAATTTTTCACGAGATGTTTTATCAATAGTGGATATTTTATGGGGTTCTAGTCTTGCTTATTCTTTCAACTGCCCCTTTCATCTTGCCATGTTATTTAGATCTTGTTCCTCACTTGAACTGTTCCTCATTTTGCAGAATTGTTTGCTATTTTATGTTTAACTCATGACATAAATTTGTCCAAGTGTAGCGAGTTGTTTGATCCCCTACTTAGTTCCATGTTGTTCATTTTCTGTTTGGCATGGAACCATTTATACCAAGTGCACAGTCTTTCCACTAGTACATTGTTCTTGCATTTGTTGTTTCCTATGGAAGGACTTGGAAGTTGTCATTCTATAGTTATGGTCAGTAAGCCCTTAATTTTGAACAGGTCTACTGCTAAGGGTGGCTATCAAAAGCAGGACATATAAGTTTTAGTTCAGAGTATCATAGATTTGTGTTAGCTGTTTTACATGATTTGCTGTCCCATCTTCATTTTTTGATGCAAAAAGTCTATGGGAGTGTTTACTTCACCAACATTAAGCCCAAAAGAACATTTATAAGATCAGTTTACTACTTCAAGAAGTTGCAAAAATATGACAGTAAAGATAAAAAAAGAGGGCTAATCCAAGATGGTGCAATAGCTTTCATCATTCCACCTCATAAATAGCTAATCTCATTCTTTTCTAACTGTATTTATATTCATATAAATTCCATTACATTTTAGTATTTTTTTAAAACAAAATAATTGTTTTATGGTACCCTTGTGAGCTGGGTTTTCATTAAAACTTTATTTGTATACAATATGTCCCAGCTGATGAGGCTGTTCTTTATAATAATAAACAGGAGGAAGTCACTGTAATAAAATTCTAGATAGCATGCATACTTCCCTATTACCATATTGCCCAAACCCTTTTAATATGTATGCATATTTTTTCACTTGACTTCACCCTGTGAAAACTGTGTGCTCTCTCTAATACACACCAGAGATTTGGCTACTTAAATAAGAAGAGCAAAATAATTTAATGAACTATGAGGGTGCATCTGGCCTTCCTTCTGAACCATGATTCACCATGTGCTATACAAGTCCATGGAAAACATATAGTTTGTTATGTTCTGTATTGCCCCTGACAAGGAGCAATGTACAGCTGTGATGCCCCATGATCAGTCCAGGGGAGAGACTGAGTCATAATTGGCACCTTAGTCTACCACATGATTCACATTGGGAGTAATCTGATTTTGGTCTGCCCACATCAGTAAGAGATTACTTTCTGCTGGTTGGCATGTTCCAAGAGGGAGAACTTGCCCCTAACCCATTCTTACCCACTCCACATCCAAGTCTCTCACACCTACCTGCACAGCAGAGATGAGTAGTGGCTCTGTAACAGCTCCTCTCTTCATTCCCTCCTCCAAGCAGTGACCTGGAAGCAAGTAACCCACACAGGAGAATGAGAATCACTTTATGTCTCCTTATTCCCCTAAAAATGCACATCGCCTATGCTATTACCTTAAATTAAAATTTTCCGTTGAACATCTGGGCCTCAGTCAACAGCAAATATCCCTTTTCCAAATATGAGTATGTCTACTTCCAATCTGGATGATTTCATGTATGAAAACTAAAGCATGAGAGAGAGCATACAAGCCTGAATAATAAGGTTACACAAACCACATAATGGTGAAAAAGTCTGAATAGTGTTTTATCTTATCAGAACCCATAAGTACATATATTTAATCCACATTTTTCCTGGGCAGTGTTTCACATACAGCATTTGCAGGCTATCACAAGAAGATTTGAATAAGAAATTTCAGTACTTTTATTACATTCATATGGGAAGCATAACTTCACATTCCTACATGTTTACTGTACTTTCCATAAGATTCTGGTTGTCAGGAAAAAAAAAAAAGAAAGAAACAAAAAACTTTTTAGATTAAAGACTGAGAACTGCATGGATCTTCCCACACTGTGAGAGTCCTCTGAGGATTTCTTCTGTGGCATTATCTTTTCGGTGCTAGTTAGTTATCCCCTACCCACTTTACTCTCCCACCCTTTTGAACAGCGCTGTCAAGTTTCCCCACCATTCTACAGTTTTTCCTCAAAAAGTGTAAAATATAGGTGTGTGGGGGGGCACAATAGCAGCTCTTCCTGAACATTAAAGATCCCATGGCACTCTTCACCAGGAGCCTGGTTTTGCAGTCCTTACTCAGAAAAAAGTACCATTAACTTCCATAAGGGGTCAAAATAAGGTAAGATGAATTTGGCACCATAGTAGGCATTATGAGTAGTAATTTTCTCCTCCGATCTTGTCTATATTGCATGCAGAATACCAGTTAATTTCCCCTATCCACCCCAGAGTTGGTTGAATTTCAGTTTTAATCTATGTATTTATTCTATACAGCATTTTGTTATCATTTGTGTGGGGTCCTTCATGGCAAATACCTTTGGCCTGATTCTAAATTAAACTAAGACTTTTTACATCCACTTTATTAAATCTAAGTTTATGCTGCCAGAATGGTGTAAGTGGGCCTAACTGTATTTGTGAATCATGCTCCTTGTTTATATTTTTGCCTACAAATTGTTATGCTTGTTTCACTACATAAAACTACATAACCACTATATAAAATTTTATGTATCTCTCCCCACTTCTTAGGAAAAATTTAATAGTGAAGAATGTAATGAGGATTCATAATACCAAGATTTTATCATCTTTTACAAAATAGACCACAGAACCATTTACCGCAATACAATAAAGCACCATACACAACTAAACGAAACCACAATTGTCAAATAAATGAATAAAGGACATTTTGTTATCCATTACTTATTTTTATTAGTGTGTGTTCATTTTATTGCTTGTTTGTAAAGTTCAGTAATTTGCAATGGATCTTCCAGTCATTACAGGCAATTAAAAATGATCTATTGCGAAAAAGAAATATGGAATTTAGGCAGAAAAAACAATGTTGCTGTCTTATACTATCAGAGTGCCCCAAACCGCTCAATGTTTCTATTCAACATATTAAACACTATGACTCATAGTCAGTGTTTTCAGGAACAGGCTTCAATTTTAGATGCAACATGATAAATGCTGCTAACAAACAACAGGAAGGTGATGAGGTGAGGAAAGGCAAAGGTCACTGCATTAAGATCATGTAGAGAATAGGCACTGAACTAGGAAAAGAAGGTGAAAATGATTCTATATCTTCGAGTCTAGAGCACTTCCCTAAGATGTGGGAGACCTCCATGTTGGAGTCCCTGCTCCAGTGGTTAATTATTTGTACAATCAGGAACAGCTTGAACAGAAGAGACTGGGGAAGCCCAACTTCAAAATATTCGGTAGTCCAGTGTCCAGAGCACCATTTTCCAGTAGAGAAGACCCCACTTCAAATCATCTCTCCACATCTAGTAGAGGTGAGTGCTGAACTGGGGTTTCCTACAAGCTGAGAAAGCGCCCTAATAAGTGTTCAAGGTATCTGTAGAGGCTTTGCTTTCAGCCATTTTGGAAATCTAGCCCTTTAAAATGCCCAAAACATGTTTCAGGTTGAATTAAACTTATTTCATTTGACTCAATTGGAATTTTTGATTCTTCAAAATATTTTGCAGTTTAGACTCCAGCCAAGATTTTTCCCCAGACCTTCCTGAAAACAAAAAGAAAACAAAAACAAACAAACAAACATTTATTTGCCCAGCTATAATCAGATGATTTCTCACATGTACTAATGGTTTCTCATGCCTGGAGTTATATGAACAAAATGAAACCTGTGCAAGAGCATTTGAGGGACTGGGGATTTAGGGTGAAAGTCACTACAGTGCAGAGCATTTACATGGAAGTTGTTCAAGTGTTTCAGGAGCGGTTTCTGTTCTCCTCTACGGGCTGGGCTTTCTGGTTGGACATCTCAGAAAATCCATCCCCTTCTTTTATTATAACAAGGAGAGAAACTGAACTTTCTTGTTTTTAGAGTACAGGACTGAGATGAAGGAGACCTGAGATCAATGTCCAGCTCTGCTACAAACTTTAGACATGATCTTAGGCAAATCAGTTCCTTTCCCTCTGTCTCAGTTTCCCCATCTGTAAAATCAGAATAATAATCCTTCCTTTGTCTATTCTCCATTTGAGGAGAGGACAAGAAATAGAATGAAACACATGACAGATGTTATTCATGTAGCTTAATGCTCTACTGGAAGGAGCTCCAACACTACAGTGACAAGAACCTATATAGCCAAGAAGAGAATGGCTACCTCAATCCATCCTGGCTTCCCAGCATTCCAATTGCTGGCAAGGGACAAAACTCTCCACAGCTCTCAAGGAATCCTAGCTGTGAATAAGGAAATAATGCCATAGAAAACAGTTCCTTCCTGCAGTAGCACGTGCTGCTACTGACAAAGCAAGATTTGCTAGCAGTTCACCGCATTTGAATGAAAATGCAAAGACAGGTGCCTGCCAACTTGAGCTGGCATAAGTTTTTTGTAACTGTAGATTGAGCTTCAGCTTCTAAGTTACTGTCTTTTTCTTTACAAATAATAATCTCATCACTTTTACAAGTTCTATATTATTTTTAGGTAAGAAAACACTATAAAGTTCATGTTTTATTGTTCCTTGCAGTTACATAAATTACATTTGGCCAAAATAAATGTAATTCCTACTGTGTGAACTGGGGACCTAGAATGTTGATTTTCCTCAAGTTATAAACAGTGTGAAGATATGTTCTACTGGGTCACAATTTTCCATTGTACAGCAAAATATATAACTCACTTTTAATAACAAAAGTGCATATATCATTAAAGTTTCCTAGTCCATTGAGCACATATTATGTTACGCTACACAGCAAGCTACATCCTTTCTATATAACAATCTCTAAAATATTGTTTGACGGAACAAAAAATATTTTAGTGATTCATTAGCAAAACAGATGTCATTTTGAAAAATTATTCAAATTAGTCTGTATTTTTATTAGTAACATTGAATTCTTTTGTAGGCTAATATTTGTAGTAGCTGTAATATAGTAGTGTACATTTTTGCTGCTTCTCTTCTTTTTGTTCCCATTGTTTTAGGGAAGGAATGTTGGAGAATTATTTTGATTACTGTCAGAATCTCTAGGCACTTCCTAAAATTTAACACACATTTAGCAGATCTAACATGTTCAAAACAATCACTTTGATTCATTAAGCTTCCAGTTCTGAATTTGCCAATTAATAGATGGTCTCAAAAGAACTAATGATGTGATTTTTTAAAGTACTCAGCTTTGGCAAAATTTCCAGTGAGATGAATACAACCAAAGTTAGGCCAGTGCCAAATGTTTTTGGACATGCTGTCTTAAAAGCATCACCAAACAGTGAGAACGTAAGAAAATAAGAATGGCCATACTGAGTCAGATCAATAGTTCATCTAGCCTGTCTCTGACAGTGGCCAGTAACAGGTGCTTCAAGGGAGAGGAATAGAATATAGTAATTTGGAGAGATCCACCTACTGCTGTCTACTAGTTTCTGGCAGTTGGAGGTTAGAGACATTCAGAACATAGGGTTGCATCCCTAACTTCCTTGAAGAATAGCTTTTGGTGGGTATATCATCCGTGAACTAATCTAATTCTTTTCTTAATCCAGTTATACTTTTGACCTTCACAGTGCTTCAGGACAACGAACTCCACAGGATGACTGTGCATTGTGTGAAAAAGTAATTCCATTTGTTATATCAGTTAATTTCATTAAGGGTATGTCCACACGCAGCTTTTAGATCGAAATAACACTGGTTATTTAGATCTAAAAGAGTTTATGTCTGCATGACATTTTCCTTGAATCAAAATAAGGAGCTCCTTTATTTCGATTCAGGGAAAGTTAGAGCAATTCCTTAAAACCTGGTTTTAAATCAAAACGTTGCTTAAATCGAAACAGTTGTTTCGAAATAACACCGTTCAGACATGTTATTTCGAAATAACTGTTTAAGTTGATTCCAGCACCAGTTCCCTTCCTCCTCCCAGGGTGCCTCTCCCCAGAATTGAACTAGCAAGTCATGTGTCTGGACATGCTAGTTCGATTTGGGGATTTTTGGTGTGGACCTGTTAAATCAATTTAGCTTAAATCGATTTAATGATTTATATCGATTTAGCTTATATCAATTTAACTTAAATCAATTAAACCAGCTAGGTGTGGGCATAGCCTGAGTGTCCAAAAGGTCTTGTGTCATGTGAAGAGGTAAATAGCACTTCCATATTCAGTTTCTCGACACCATTCATGATTTTATAGATATCTATCATATTCCCCCTTAGCTGTCTCTTTTCTTAGCTGAACAGCTCCACTATTTAAAATCACTCCTGATATGGAAGCTATTTCATAGCCTTCATCATTTTGTTGTCCTTTGCTAGTATCTTTTTATGAGAGATGATTAATTTAAGGTATCTTTTCTGAGAGGTTAGGTGACCTGCACTGTACACAATATTCAAGGTGTATGCATACCAGATTTATATAGTGGTATTATATTTTCTGTTATTAGCTCTCTCTTTTCTAATGGTTTATAATATTCTGTTAGACTTCTTGGCTATGTCTACACTAGAGAGCTTAGTTAAGTTGACTTAATAAGGTCGACTTATTAAGTCGACTTAGAGAGTCCCTATTTGTTTAAGTCAACTTATAAAGTTTACTTTAATGGCCACATTTTGTTAAGTCAATGTAATAAAGTCGACTTAACCCTCAAAGTTGATTTTAAGGGTGAGAGTTATTAAGCTGACTTAAGCAAGTCTTAATGAATTCCAAATGTTGCCCTGGAGTTGCTTAAGTCACCTTAAGCCTGGTTAAGTCAACTTAAACCTCCAGTGTAGACATATCTTTTGACTGCTGCTGAACACTGAGTGGATGTTTTCAGGGAATTATGTCCGATGACTCCAAGATCTCTTCCCTGAGTGGTAACAGCTAATTTAGACCTCATCATTTTCTAGATATAGTTGGGATTATTTTTTTCCATATGGATTTACTTTATACTTATCAGCATTGAATTTCATCTGTCATTTTGTTGTCCAGTCATCTAGTTTTATGAGATTCTTTTGCAAATTTTTGCTGTCAGCTTTCCCAGATCATTCATTAGTATGTTAAATAACATGGGTCCCAGTACAGATCCTTGGAGGACCATACTATTGACTTTTCTCCATTGTGAAAATTGACAATTTGATCCAACTCTTTGTTTCTTATCTTTTAATCAATTACTAATCCATGATAGAACAATCCATCTTATTTCATGACTTTACTTTGCTTCAGGAGTCTTTGGTCAGAGAATTTGTCAAAGGTTTTCTGAAAATCCAAGTATACAACCTCCACTGGATCACACTTTCCCACAAAGTTATTGAAAGTCTAAAAGATTGGTGAGGAATGTTTTTTCTTTACAAAACCTTTGTTGACTTTTCCAAAACATGCTGTGATTATCTCTGTGGTTGATAATTCAATTCTTTACTATACTTTCAACCAGTTTGCCTGGTACTGAAGTTAGACTTAGCAGCGTACAATTGCCAGGATTGCTGCTTGAGCATGTAAAAAAAAAGGGCATTTATCTGGTATCAAGTCTGATTTAAGTGACTGGGTACATTCCACAGTTAGCACTTCTACAATTACATATCTTTGTTCCTTTGGAACTCTTGAGTGAATTCTATGTGGTCCTAATGACTTTTTATTGTTTAGCTTATTGATTTGTTCCAAAACATTTATTTACAGTTCCTCAGATTTTTGAGCTAAAAATAATGCCTCAGATATAGGGTTCTTTAGCTGCAATGAAGACCAAGCTTCCCTACACAAGTCTTATTTTTAATGAGTGATTGTCCAATGACCCCCATTGGCTATCTAGAAGGCTTACTGCTTCAGAAGTATATTTTTAAAAATTCTGTTAGTCTTGTCTCCTTGGGTAGTTGCTCTTCAAACTCTTTCTTGGCCTGCCTTATTATACTTTTACCTTGGACTTGCCCAAGTTTATGCTCCTTTCTATTTTCTTCAATAGGATTAAACTTCTGGTTTTTAAAGTATGCCTTTTTGCCCCAGCCTCCTCTTTAACTCTGCTATTTAATCAGGGTGCCATATTTTTTCCTCTTACTGTTTTCATTAAATTATTATTAATATTTATTACTATTTTGGCTATAAATTTTATTTAAGCCTCTTTTCTGGTGTTTTTAAAGTTCCCATTCTGTTTGCAGACATTCCACTCTTGTGATTTTTCTTTTTAATTTCCATTTAACTAGCATCCTCATTTTTGTATAGTTCTACTTTTTGAACTTAAATGCTGCTGTGATGAGTTTCTACAGCATTTTCCCTACACAAGGATGTTTAATTTAGTCACATTATAATCACTATTACTGAGTCGATCAACCATAGTCACCTCTTAGAGAAGATTCTATGTTCCGCTTAAGACTAAATTAAGAATTGCCTCTCCCTTTGTGGGTTCCAAAACTAGCTGCTCCAAGAAGCAGTTGTTAGTGGTGTCTAACTAAACTGGTAAAGAAATTGTACCTTTGCATCCTGTCCTGAGGTGACATTAATCCAGTCAATATGGATAGCTAAAAGTTCCCTTTGTTATTGGGTTTTCTAGTTTTTTTAGCTTATCTAGTCTCCCTGAAGATATCACAATCACCATCATTCTCCTCGTCATGTGGCTGGAAGTACAGCTTCTTACATCTATACTCTTATTGTATAAGAATAGAATTTCTATGATCCAATTTGATTCAGTTAAGATTTTTACTTTCTTTGACTCTATGGTTTCTTTCACATATAATCTCACTTTTTTACCAGCACAACCTGTTCTGGCATTCCTATATAATTTGAACTCTAGTATTACCACATCACATTGATTATCCTCATTCTGCCTAATTGCCATAAAGTCCATTACATCAATATCCTCATTTAATGTCAGGTTGTCTTATTCGCTCATCTTAGTGCTTAGCACCTCTACATTGTATCAATATTCAGTTGTTTCCCTGCATGTGTTGTATTTTCTTAGGATTCTTTTATGTTTGACTATTCCTAACCATTTCGGCTTATATTTTACCAACTACTCTCTCATCCTCATTACTAGGATATCGACTCCCATCCCTTCATAAATACATCCATCAGGGATGCTTCTACCTGAAACATCCTGTTGGTTTTACCTCCAGCCCTTAGTTTAAAAAAATCTTCTACAATCTTTTTCAATTGTACATGCCAGCAATCTGGTCCTGTTTTGGCTTAGGTGGAGTTCATCCTTCTTTATAGACCCTTCCTTTCCTAAGGGGGTCACCAGTTCCTAATAAAACCCTTCTCCCTACATTGTCATCTCATTTTGTCTTCATGAGAATACTGTCTTTTGGAGTGCGTAGATTTTAACCTCTTATCTAGCTGCCTAAATTTGGCCTCCAGGACATCTCTCCTACCTTTTTCCATGTTCTTGAAGGCTACAAATATCTTACATACCAGCTCCTCCCCTACAGTGCATATCTGCCTGTCTAGATGTCTTGTGAGATTTGCAACCTTCACACCCAGCAGGCAACTTATTATGCTGTTCTTTTGGGCACTACGAAACCAATTTTTGGTAGTCCATAGCTTATGATGTTGACAATATTGTCACAATTCTCATCCATTGCTATGCATATAACTCTGAAGTCCAAAGTGTGACGCATAAAGTTGGCAGCACTGAGGTCATGGTAAGTCTGCATCTGTGATGTCTGATGATGCAACTCCATGGTATCTTTCTGTGCAGCCTGGAGACAATTTTGTTGATCCTGCTCAAACCTCTTATATGTTGATCTTGTCTGAGACTGCCAATGAGACCTCTTCTGACTCACTTGCTAGAAGCTCTGATGCCTGCTCTCTGATGGCTGCTCTTCAGGTTATCTTTGAATGAATTAGATATACAATGCTTCATTCTTTCATGCTGCCTCATCTCCTCATATAAGTTTGTTTTGGAACACTCTGGTCTTCAACTCTGATGACATGCCCAGCCCAACTGAGCTGTGTTCACAGTACCATTTCCTCAGTGCTGGGTGCGTCTGTTCTCTCAAAGTACCTTAATATTGGTCATTCTGTCTAGCAAATCCTCGCTACTGAATGGAGACCGTGCATGTGAAATTGGTCAAGCTGTTTAATGTGTCATTTATAGAGTTCAAGTCTCAGTTCCATACAGGAGAGATGCTAAAACCCCTCACTGTAGATTTTCTATTTAGTGGTGAGATGAATACTGTATTGTTAAGTACTGTTGTTTGTCAGATGAGAGCTTGGCTAATTATATTGGTACTATTGGTACTGTATATGCAGCGAGCTGTCACTTGAGATAGTGGTGCCCAGATACTTGAATTGATCCACATTTTTTAGTTGTTTGCCTTGGATGCTTGGGCATTAGAATGAGGTGCTAGTTGGAACAAGACATCTGTCTTACCGTGATAGATGGTAAGGCCAAAGACTTGGGATGCTTCAGAGAACCTCTGGGCTACAAGGAGTAGTAATCTGCAAAAAAAATCTCTCCACCATCCTGGTCTTGGCACCAAGTCTTCAAAGATCAAAGAGGGAGTCAGCAAGTCAATAGCAGATATATATTCCAAATACAAGTCTCATGCAGTATTGCAGAGGAGACACACAGAGAACAGATTGAATAGCACTTGAGCAAGTAAACTGCCTTGCTTCACACCATTTAAGATTTCAAATGCATCAGAAGAGTTTGCACTAGGAAGCACTTACACTGTCATGTGGTCATGGAACAGACAGATGATTTTTATGAAACTTCTGAGGCAGTTCCGTTTATGTAGAATAGCCCATAGACCCTCTCTGTTAACTATATCAAAAACTTTGGTCAAGTTGACAAAGAATGCATACAGATTCCTGTTCTGCTCTAAACATTTTTTCCTGGACCTACCTTATAACAAATATCATGTAATGCTACAACTAGGTTTGAAAATATTTCACTTCTGGCATTCTTCTCTTATCTGTTTGCAATAAGTCTATTCAGTAGAATGTGAGCTAATATTTTTCCTGTTGCACAGAGGAGAGAAATGCTTCTGTAGTCTCTGCAGCCGGCTTTGTTGCCTTTGAGTGCAGGCTGACCACTGTTCCTGCCAATCTGTGGTCCTGTCCACATTCTGCACCATGCCTTGCAATGGTAATTCTGATATTGAAGATGACGTCTTGTTGTCGAGTGCTGTTGTTTGGATGCTAGGTGCATCCACGTTATTTCATGTTTTTGCCTCAGATGGTGCTAGTGATGAGAAGATTCTGTTCTTCACATATACCCAAGAGGCAGCATCCATTGTGGTTTCTTTCCCAGTCCATATAATCTTAACCACACCTATTCAGGTATTGCTGTCTCTATTAGCTCTAGCATTGAAGTCTCCCAGCAGGATGTGTTTCTCATATGCAGGAGTTGATCTTAGCATTGAGTCCAGAGCTGAATAGAACTGCTCCTTGCTTTCTTTGGTGTAGGTGCATAAACATTGATGACAGTGACATGCTGTAAAGGATTCAGGAGGAAATGAAGTTTCTAGAGCCATATATTCAGGCCAACAGGGAGGTCAAGAAGTTATTTCAGGAATGATGTTTTAATTGCAAATCCAACTCCACGGATCCTGTCTTCATCTTCTGCTTTTTCTTTCCAATTACAAACCCCAAAACCTATGTATTTATAATCAAATCTCCCATTATTATTACTTGTCTCTTCCTAATAACTGAAGTTCCCTACTCAAGAGGAATATCGGCATTTTTCGTTTGCTCTTTTCTTTTTCCTGAGGGGTGGGAGTGGGGACGGGCTATTGGCCTGCATAGAGCATATTTATTAGGTGTAGAGTATATTTATTAGGTGAATCTGGCTTTTATGCTCCATTTATTAACTCTCCCTGACAAAACTACTCTCTTTACTGCTTCTGTTCAAAAGCTCCTCTGATTTCTAGGAGCTGTCTTTTTAAACACTTACTTTCCCTGAGTTAGCCCCACCCCCTTGTCATGGGATCCTAAAGTGACTAGTGATCAAGGGGTATCAGGCTAGAGTCTTAATAAGATCTCAGGTTACCCGAGCAGGCTGCTGGACTCAGTACACAGTCTTCATAACAGATCATGCTATAATCAAGTAAGTTCATGGTATCCAAGAAAGCACACAACAAACAAACTGCAGTCTGGAATAAATAGCATACTATAGTAGATACAATAGATCTAAACCATTTCATTGATTTGCTGTAAAAGTCTGACCTGATCCTATGTCTTACACATCCCTGAATTTATGTTCCTCCCATTCTGTAAGTTCCCCATCTTCAAAGCATCTGACAAAATGGGACCTTTTTCCCATGAACGCTCATGTGATAAATACATTTGTTAGCCTTTAAAAGTGCCACAGGACCCCTTGCTTGTTATACGCTAATAGAGTTAGTAAATGATCATGTAAAACTGAAAAATATTCAGGGACTGATTCAGCATGATCAGACCTGTAAAAAGAAGGGAGTGGGAAGAATAAATTCCTTGGCGAAGACACTACTGCATGTTTAGAGTAAGAGAAAAGGGAATTTCCTTTGCTTCTCCATCTGTTAGGAATAGATTATCTTATGTGAGAGAGAAAAAAGTCCATAGCACATTTGGGCCTGATTTCCCACGGCTTTGCTCATCATGTAGTCATTGCCGTCTCTGCATGGTGAGTATAAAATACTACCATGTTAGAATAATAGCATTTTGCTCATTGGCTTCGGTGTAAAGATTACATGAGGCAAAAGATGGAGAGGACTCATGCCTCTTATTCATACTTGTCTTTTTACCCTGGATAGTACAAGCTAGAATTGATTACTGGACCAATGATATGAAATAAAAAAGCTTTAGTAATACGCAGCCATGTATGGACATTTTAATAAACGCCATCCCAAAACAGAGCTCAGCCTCATAAGTACCTTCTAGGACTACCTTCCTCACTCAGAGAGAAAAATAAAAGAAATACTGTTGTTTCTTGAGTTCCTTAGATTATTGCTAATTGCCTCTGTCTAAAACCAAAAGCTTTACTCTGTATTTTGGGATTTTACTATTCCTATTCATCACAATCTCACAGGGGCACACCTACATTGGAGCCTTAGGTCGAGTTATGGAAGGTTAAGTCAACCTACAGACCCCTGTTGCCATGCTAGGCTTTATTAAAGAGCTTATGACTAAAGAGCTTCCTTAAGTCAACTTAATAACACCACCTCTTAAGATCAACTTAATGCTTAAGTCAACCTCATTAAGTCAACTTCAGCCAATGTAGATGGGGAAGGCCCTTAGGGTCAACCTAATTGGCCTCCAGGCCCCCTCCCAGAGTTCCTGGCCACCAGGAAGGGTGCTATGCTCACTTCCTGTTTTAAAGGAATGGCTGGGGAAGGAGGGCACTTCACTGGCACAATGTGGGACAGCTACCCAACATGCACTACTCCTCCATTGACCTAGCACCTACCAGTGGGGAAGCAGGCAGTAGACAGGAGTTTGCAATGTGGACTCTCTAAATCGATCTAACAAGGTCAACTTTAAGTCAATTTAAAGTCGACCTTGTTAAGTTGACTTAATAGAGCCTCCAGAGTAGACAAAGAAAAGTAAATGTGATTAGAAAAGTAAATGTTTCTGGGTTTTGGCCAGGGCCGGCACAATGCGGTAAGCCCCATAAGAAAGAAAGATAGTTTCCTATTGATTCTTGGCACCCAACAGCCTCCCCTTACCAAACCAGACAGGCCTGACTTAATATGAATGAATTCATGGCTCCAAAAGTTATGTAAAAGGTGAACTATAAAGAGAAAGAATGAAAAAGAAGTTCCATAACCAAGCTTCAGCACTAATTAGCCCTCTTGGCCCTTTTATAAAAAAGCTATTGAGTTTCCATAGTATATACCTGGCAAACACACACAACCATGCCTTTGCAATATTTCCTCCACTATATGCTACATGTATCTCATTGTTTAAATACAGATCCATGTGGAACACTACTGAAATCCAAAGAATCTGCTTGCAGAGACTACCGGATCAAGAGTTTATATTGGGAACTCTGTGGGGCAGGGACAGTCTATAATATTATGTAAGTATGGTGCTTAGTACAATGAGTCCAATTGTGTCTTGAGTCACTGAGTGCTATGGTAATACAAATAATAAAATAAATAGTTATATGTGAAGCATTCAACCTGTAAGATAGTTTTATTTTTTAAATTCTCTCTTTCCCTTCACCCCCATCTTTGAAATCCTTTTTGAGAAGACAGAGCATCGTGCTGTGTTCTGGGACATATCCTTGATTACAGCATGACTTTTGGAATTTGTGATGTGACATTCAAGAATATCTTCAATAAATTGCAAGCACTTGAACAACTTCATAAAAGATGGAAAGATGACATTTCAAAGGTTAGTTAAAACTTATTCGCATGCTGAAAGCCCTCGCAGCCTTGTTAGTGAGGCAGCCAACAGAGAAAACTATTTCACTTTGCATTGATGTTCTTCCAATCTCCACAGAAGCCACAACTCACTCCTGTTATAAGATATGCAATTTGATGATACCTGATGTTTGAACATAGTAAATAAAAACAAAAAAAAAGACCAAGTGCTGTTCCTAAATTATGTGTGAACTTTCATTCTTATAGAAAAGAGGTACATGTCGAATCTCCCAAGGAAAGTACAATACTTGATATAAAATCAGCAAACTGGTCTGCCAAATGTCCATTAAACCACACACTTCTGGTACCGTGGATCTTTGCAGCATACCATTACAATTGATTTTTCTGGCACAAAGAAAAAGGCTTGACATTTGAAGTTGTGTTCAAGAAATATATGCAATAATTGAAACCATTGCAATATTTTCAACTGATTTTCTTACCTCAAGAAGGTCGCCAGTTAAAAAACAAAACAAAACACCCCCCCCACCTAAAAGCTTGAAAGCATCTGGTTTCAGCAGCATTAGCGATCTAATGGAGTGTGCAAGGGACTGGTATCCAAGAACATGCATATTTTCATGCTGGCACTGTTGCAGTATGACTTTGGGCCATTCTTGTCCTCATTCAACTTGCACAAATCGCATGCAAATCCTCTTCAGGATACCCGTGGCATAGAGGAGTCCCTAGCAAGCATAGAACTGCTTAAGCTAGCTAATCCTCCCTACTCACAAGGTCAGGTGACAAGGTATTTTGGAGATGGAAGGGTCATGCTGGTGTTGAGATGAGAGGATGAGGGCAGGTGGCAGGAGCACATGCACAATGACTATACCCAATTGGCATAAGGTCTCTATGGGACCATTACCATCTTATGAAATTTAGAGAAGCCTCCTAACTTATACCTGGGGCCATAACTGGTAATCTCTGATGTCAAAACCTCTTCGCTGCTTCCAGCGGAAGCTGGCCAAAAAGGAAATTGTGGATTACTATCTCAATGTTCTCATTGCTATGTCACGGATGATAAAAGACTTACCCCCCCCTTCCATGGCAGTTAATATCTTTCCAATGCTTTGAGAATGTAAAGCACCATACACGTGCTAAGTATTATTCTCTTTTGTTTAGGGCACGTACTGAAATCTACTTACACTTTTATTGTTGAATATATATGAATCGTGAATGTGTTTAATCCTCCCTGTAGTTAAAATAGAGACAGTGCCAACTATAAAGTGAGTGAGAGAGGGCAACAGTAGTCTGAACTTTTACGGCATTTAGCACAAGAAAAAATCACCCCAAAGATTATGGGTTGCAAATGCCTCCTCTTCACACTGCCTTTTTGTCACCCATAGAGATGATTATGCCTGCCATGGACATATTGTAGGCCATTCCTATCTCTCTGTAACGACATCTGTTTGATGGGGCTTTTGGAGAGTACACTTGCCACTAAATTGAAAGAGCGAAAAGGAGTTTCTGGAAGTGGGTTTCTGGCTGACCTCCTGTGGAAATGATCACTTTAAAATGTTGCTGGAGTTTCACTGTATTATTATAAATGAAGTTAAGGTGCCAAGGGCCCGGGGTGAATTCAATTATTTTACATTTAAATTAAATAAATAAGGGTATATCTCACCTGATCCACCTGACCAGATAGTTACAAAGTAAATGAAAGCAACAGAAACAAGAACAAAAGAACACAAGGATCAAGCACTGAAAAACTGATTTACTACAAATACACAATCACCCCCACAGTTCTACATGCCCTTTGGGATATAACCTCTCGCTGATAATAAGCAGGACTTGAGAGAATGCCTTGCAGTTAACTTATAAGATCTCTGGCCATTGCGAGATAATCCACCGTGAATCTGTTTCACATGTTTATGTTCTGAACCCACACTCTGGCATGATGAAGTCAGCTTCTGCATTTGATTATGCAAATTGGGTCAAATCATGATCCCACTCAAGTGCTGCCACTTACTTTGAGGGGACCAGACTCCAGCCTGTTGAAAAAAAATGCAAACCTAGGAGGTCGTAAAATATATTAGCAAACTATATAACAGATCAGACTCCACACAGGCCAACAGCAGGGTATGAATCCTGAGCCTTCAGCATTAAAAGCGCAAGCCTCTGCTACTAGAGCTAAAGAGCTAACACTGTAAGCCACACTCCCCTTAACTAAGCAGTAAAGCTCATTTAATTTAATGTTAGAGGATCAGGGACTAAGTCCCTTTGTTAGAAACTGCAGCAACTCCATAAACCTCTTTGAATCAGCCATTAAAGGAGGGTGCATAACACACCCTGAAGACAGGGTTGCATTAACACTCAAACACAGTCACTTTGTTGTTGCAAATGAGTAAAAAGTTTTATCCAGTCATTGGTGGACAAATACTTTTGTTCCAGAAAATAAACATTCCTCCCACCTCCACAGATGGCATTTCTTGTAAAAAGTGCAGATTATAAATGAATAGCAGAGACCGGAATTTATTTTAGATCAGTTATGGCACAGAAGTAAAACAAACAAGAAAAAATTCACAGGGGGAAGTTCCCTGATTTCTGACTCAGAAGGACAGCAGGTGTGGCCATGTCAGGCCATACGTTTCTTGTACTTCACAAGTTTCCGCACAGGGTTCACACTCCTCAATCGCCTATATTCTTGCTTCAGGGATTAAGCTGACCTCCAGCTATTGAAGAAAGGAAGAAACTTTCCCAGGGGGCAGGTTATCCCATAACTGCTTCCACTGCAATGTTTTGTGCATCATGTCTCCCAAGCATCTGGACTCTGTCAGTAACAAGCCTGAGCTAACCCCTGATCTGATTCAGGAGAGTAATTCCTACATTCTGGTACTCACCAAGTTTGTACCATGGTGCATAAACGGTAGTGAAAGCTTCTGGTGTGAGAAAACAATGGACTTCACCATGGGAGAACTTCTTTAAACCTGCTCTTGCCTCTCAAACTCTACCATGCAGCAGCAATTTTGGGCAAGAACAGTCACACTTGTCCAGACTCAGTTACAAATGAAGCAGCGCATTGAAAGTAGCTGTTGTTCAGCAGAATGAGGAATGACGGTGTATGTTGTCCCTTCTCAGGTGTGCAAATTCTCCAATTTGTCCAGATCATTTCAAATGTCAATCCTATCCCCAAAGCTCTT
Organism: Podocnemis expansa; assembly: GCA_007922195.1. Taxonomy (NCBI): domain Eukaryota; kingdom Metazoa; phylum Chordata; order Testudines; family Podocnemididae; genus Podocnemis; species Podocnemis expansa. The sequence continues at coordinate 11,504,499 of ML682040.1, read as the reverse complement.
CCATTTCCTCCCAGTTAGCTATCCCTCCAAACTTTGTTTATTCTTTGTACAATTACCTAGATGTCTGATCAAGAGACTGAACAGAACCAGATCCAAAACTGATCCTTGCTGGACCCCACTTAGTATGCCCCCCAGCTTGACTGTGAACCACTGGTAACTAGTCTCTGGGAATGGTTTTCCATCCAGTCATGCACCTAGTTTATAGGTGCTCCCTCTAGGTTGCATTTCCCTAGATTGTTTATAAGAAAGTCATAAGACACAGTATCAAAAGTCAAGGGGTGCTTCAAAGAGAAGGCAGCTAGGCTGTTCTCAGTAATAACAGAGGACAGAACAAGGAGCAATGGTTTCAAACTGCAGCTGGGGTGGTCGAGGTTGGATATTAGGAAAATCTCTCTCACTAGGAGGGTGGTGAAGCATTGGAATGGGTGACCTAGGGAGGTGGTGGTATCTCCATCTTTGGAAACATTTAAGGCCTGGTTAGACAAGACCTGGCTGGGAAGATTTAGTGGGAGTTGTCCTGCTTTTAGCAGGGGGTTGGACTAGATGACCTCATGAGGTCCCTTCCAATCCTCTGATTCTATACACCCCTCATCTCTTGCTTCTCCCTATCGACACAGCTTGTTACCCTGTCAGAGAAAGCAATCAGGTTGGTTTCACTCAATTTGTTCTTGATAAATCCACTTTGACTGTTATATTATGAACTTACTATCTTCTACATGTTTTCAGTTTGATTGCTTAATTATTTACTCCATTATCTGTCTGGATACAAAAGTTAAGATAACTGGTCTATAATTCCCTAGGTTGCCTTTATTCTCTTTTTTATAGATTAGCACTATATTTGCCCTTTTCCAGGCCCCAGAAATATCTTCCATCTTTGATGACCATGATTTTTCACAGATTATCATTTGTGGCTCTGATGATATCTCCACAATCAGCTCCTTGAATATTGTCAGATATATTTCATTATCCCTTGGTTGAAGATATCTCACTTATCTAGTTCCAGAGGGGTAACCATGTTTATACACAGCAAAAACAACTAGAGTCCTGTGGCACCTTAAAGACTAACAAATTTCTTCAGGCATAAGCTTTCCAAACCACTTTGTTAGATGTATCAGGTGCATTTGATGAAGTGGGTTGGAGACCATGAAAGCTTATGCCCAAAGAAATTTGTTAGTCTTTAAAGTGTCACAAGACTCTCATTATTTTAACTTGTCTAGGAAATTTTTAACTTGTTCTTGCCTTATTTTAGCCTGTGATCCTACCTCATTTTCACTGGCATCCACTATGTTAGATGTCCAATTGCTACTAAACTTTTTGGTTAAAAAAAACAAACAAACAAACAAACAAACAATTTTAACTTCTGTCACTTGCACATTTCCTGTTATTGTTTTTCCTCTCTCATTCAGTTAAGGGTCTACACTGCCCTTGGCTTTCCCCTTGCTTCTGATATATTTATAGATTATTATATTGTCACCCTTTATATCTCTAGAAGGTTTGATTTCATTTTGTATCTTAGCCATAGATCATGATTTAAATCAGGAGGTCCTCTGGTTCAGCCACTTGTGTGGCACTCATGATGGCAGCCATCAGATTTTCACTACTGTTGCTCATGTTGAACCTGCTCTGTGACTAAAGGCTCCGGTTCCATATCCCTTGCTGAGGCAAAAATCACATCAACCTCATGATTTCTTTCCACTGCTTGCCTTCTTCCTCTGTGAATTATTCTCTTACCAGCTTGTTTGTGTTTGTGGTAAGGCACACCAACCAGTGAGGTTGCATATTGCCGAGTAAATGGAGCCGTGGATAGTCCCCATGGGAGAAGCCCTCCATATTGATGTGACAAGACCTACAGGATTGTGGGCCAGGTTTCACCACCCACTTTGCCCTGTCTACATAAGTAGGTCTCTCCTCCCCTAACCCAGACTGCTAAGTAGATAATGCATCAGTTCTCTGTGAGTTTAAATTAATACAGCTTCTCTTTTTAAAGCCAATATCATGCAGAGGACATAATATTGCTCCTGCTTTTTAACCTGAACTAGTCTTTTTATTATTTGTAGGAATTGGACTCCTTCTTAAATGCTCCTTCAGCCTAATATGAAGAGAATGTTTGTTCTGTCTCTCTAGCTATAAACCTAAACTTGGCTTCAAAGAGAGAAAACTGACCTTCTGTACAGTTCCTATCAGAGATTGCCAAGTTACCCTGAAGATACTAAAACAATTTGCAGTTAGCTTAGAGTGACAACTTGAACATTCACTTATCAAGTACTGCAATTTATTTTTATTATGTTTGCAAAATGGCTTGCGCCCAGCTAATTTTACTCACAGGAACAAACACTACCACAGCCAGAAGGCACAAAATGTGCAAGAATAATCCTTAAGGCAACATATTGTAATTTGCCCTCTTCTGTTTAATGCCATGTCAAACAGAAGGTTTTCTACACATTTCAGATGGTGATGGAGCTGCCTTTCCTTAGTTTGAGTAAAAATTGATTTACTTCAGAGAGAAATGATAGATGAAGGATGTGACATATACTGAGCATGCCTAGTTCCACGCTCACGCCAAAATATTCCCAGAAGGATAAATCACGTTTCCTGCCTTACTTCACAGAATTTAACTTTTTTAAACAAGTCATGTTCTGTGGTTTGAATTCTGTGTTTATATCAGCATTTGTTTCCAGACTCATGGACGATAATAGTACATTGGTCTGCAAAATCTGAACGTTCTCTTGAAGAGAGAAATCACTGGGTTTTAATCTTACTTCCACTCTTCTTATTTGCATTAATTCTTATAAACTAGCCTTTAAAGATAAGTTGCAGTAAAAGTTGATATTTTCCAGGTATACACTGGAAAGAATGTGAACCTGAGCTTTCATTTAAGTCAAAGTTATTTCCATGATTTCAGGCTGTACTTATATTCATACTGTAGACTTTATTTATTTTACAAAATATGTAGCTAGAAATTAAGATTTAATTTTTAAAATATGTTCTATGTTTAAAGTGAATTATGCAGTACATATATAAAACCTTTGTTATGCACTCTAGACACCTGAATTCTTGTCCAATGAGAAGCAGTTTAGAGATCGCACAGTTCCAGTTGATAACATAATATTCAGAGTTTCTTTCAGGCATCTTTATAATAATCCCTTTCTTCAGAAATTTAAAAATGTCTGTTAAATCACATTTCTTTATTTAAACTAAAGTAAAGTCATATATTTGAACCCAAAATCTAGCCCCTATACTTTGAAAGGTGGTCTCCTGTTCTCTGTTCAGTAACAAATATAGATCAACATTTTGCTATTAGGAGCACTTTCTGTAACAGAACACTTTGGGAATGCTTCAAATCTTGGTCAGAATCTGAATCCAAAGTTTGCAGCTCAGATTTATTTCAAATTCTATTCCCCAGGATAATCTCATGGTATTTTGGCTATAGGTAATTATAGTCTCTCTCTCTCAAATATATCTAGCTTTTCTTCACAGTTTCTCACCTTTCTACCTGGTTATTTGTTCAGGCTCTTAACAATGAGCTTTTCTTCTGCCTAATCTCCATTCCACTTAGTTCACCTTGTTTTCCAGAGGATTACTTGTCTCCTTCCTTGTTTCCTCTCTGAAGTGTAACATTAACACAAATCCAGTAGGATTACTGATGTTCAAGTGGGGTTTAAAATAAGTAAAATGGGTTTACTTATCCCTATTTTTGGTCTTGCCTCATACTGTATTCCTTATCCTGTTCAAGTGGTAGGGCCCACTTACTTCAATAGTTAAACTCATGTGGGTAAGGTGACTGGAGCTGCACCCAGATGTTGAAAATCCTGGTCTTGGTGCAGACACTGGCAAGATTTCCATTGAATTCAGTGGGACTGGGATTTTACTCAATAGCCTGAAAAGTGGCTCAGTTATTACACATTTCTACAGCATATTCTTTTCTCCGTGAAAATCTAGCATTAGCACATTACCAAGAGTCATTTTCTACATCCTAACTAATGCATCAATGTTCAATATATACCAGTAGTAGAGTTATTTTAAATAGATATATACATATGCACAGTAAACAGAAAATGATTAATTAAGAAAAAAGCTAATAGGGAGATGGCAAAAGGGTTTCTGCATGGTGTATGTCTTTTGGAGCTGGCAAACATGTAGAACAGCTGGAGTTTGTTTAATATGATGGTTCTATGTGCTGCTGTTTGTTTCTACTGAGTGAACAGAGCATCTTCTTATCACTAGCTATTATATAAACTATACCACAAATTGTGTTGAAGGAAAGAATTCTTATGTATGTTCAGGGGGTGCGTAATTTTTCTCTCTCTCTACCCTAGGTTAAATTCTGAAGCTTCCAGGAAATTGCAGCAAAGGTAATAAAACATGCTGAACTAATGTATTATTAATTATTATTATTATTATTATTTAGTTTGTCTTTGCAGCAGAAGGCTGCAGTCAGGTTGGGTCCTCTTGTGGTCAGCACCCTACAGATATATGACAGCTCCTGCTCCCATGGCCTCACATGAAGGGTAACTCTGAGATTGCTGCAAAAGATGTACTCTGTCAGAGGCAGTTATAAATGCAAATACATTCTCCCTTTTTGCCCTCAGAATGGTAGCAAGAGAAGCATCCTCAGCAGCTTTACCACATGTGCGGGAAGGGAAGAGGACAGTGGAAGGAGCTGACTGTCTTCACGTCCTCAGGAAAATACAGAACTGCCACATAAGAAGAACTCCAGCTGTTCTCAGGGCCACCTGAGGGGGCACAGGAGCAACTTGCCCTAGGCCCTCACCAAGGACGGGGCCTCCTTCCCTGGCCCCTGCCACAGCTTCTGACTCTATGCATCCTGGGGAACATTGGGGCTCGGTAAACCAAGGAGGTCTTGGTAATTGGGAAGGTGACTGGTGTGAGCTGAGATAGAAGGAGACCAGAGTTGTATGTATGGAAGAATGAGGGGGTGCCCCTCACATCAAATCTGCTGCAGGCCCCCTAAGTCCTCTGGGGAATCCTGGCTGTTCTACATACTCCACAGCTCCTATAGTGAAACCCCATGGAGACTTTCTTTCTCCCACCCCTCTATTGTCCCAGTGGAGGCTGCAGGACAGCAGACTGTGAGAGGCAGTAACACAGAGGAAAAGGAGAGAAAGGCATGGCAGAAGTTCCATTTTACCAGAGAGAGGAGTCTTGTGGCACTTAAAGACTAACAGATTTATTTATCACATGAGCTTTTGTGGGAGAATATCCCACTTTGTCAGACTCTGTCCCACGAAAGCTCATGCAATAAATAAATCTGTTAGTCTTTAAGTGCCACAAGACTCCTTGCTTTTTTTGCTTTACTAGACTAACACGGCTGCCCCTTTGGAACTTTACGGAAGAGGAGGCTAGGCTAGCAGCATTACACAGAAAGAGGAGCACTAAGCAAGAGGAAGGCCAAGTCTACACTGGCCATGAATTCAGCAGCAGTTGAAGTTTGATACACAAGCTACGTAAAATAAATTCCTAATCTCCCTTCAAATTTCTAACGCCTACTTACCTCCCAGGCTCCATTGCACTGAGCTGAGGGGAAATGCTGTCTATTCCACTCAGCGCTATCTTCCTACGGGGGTGGAATTACTAAATCAAACTCAAAATCAAACTGATGGAAATGAATTTGCCACTGTCCATATAGCTTGGTTTAAGAATAAGTGGGAGGTTTTTGCTCTCTGAACTATTGGTACATGAGGATTAAAGAGTTAATAATAAAGCGCAGAAGATGTTAGAGCCTTTGGAGTGACTGACCATGGTCTGTGAAGACCTCTCAATTGTTCCAGCAGGCTGGGTGAAATACTTCAAGTAAATACATTTTTCATTGAAAGATGCAGTTTTGGGGTGACTAAAACCACTCACCAGTTTGGGTTGATTTCTGTTAACATTTTCTGTAAACAAGAAAAAGAAAAAACAAGAAATGTAAAATGTTAGGCTAGTTTTGGCATTTTTTAAATTAATCATTTTGACTTTTCGTTTTGGGAATAGATTTTGTTTTGGAATTTCCATTAAAGTTCATTTAAAAATCATTCAACTCCCTACCAAATGAAACAAGATGTTTTAATTTTGGGTGGAACAAAACATTATTTGACTAAAAATTAATTTTTTTTAGCTTTTTAGTTCTGTCAAATTTTTTTTAAAAATTCATTTTGAGTCAATTCAAAGCAATTTTTAAACTTTTGTTTGTTTTGTTTTTTTGTTTCAGCTACTGAACCAAAAACCCAGTTAGTCACCAACTCTACTTTCTGCCCATTAGACATTCCTTCACACTCTTGTTTCCTTTTTCTCTTCCTATGGAGTTCTGCCTGCATAGACTCCGCTGATGCTGCAATGTCAGTCAGATTGGTGTGGCATTGCTGCTGTGCCTTTTGCTTTCTGCATTGTCATTTCTTCTCTCAGCCTGGTATTATTTCCACTGGACCAGTAATAATCTGAAGACAGACACACCCTTTTTCCTCACCTCTTACCCTTCCTCTTTGTAGGGTATAGTTCTCAAATATCAGTTACAGTTGGGGTGGCACCAGCTCCTTAACTTACATCAACAGTAGATTGTGAAGTGATAGGCTCTGATTCCCAAGAGCCTGAAATAGTTTGTGGGAGCATCCTCTTTTTACAGAGCACGATATTTGATGACATCTCATTTTGTGGGAATTAAAAAGGAAAGGTCCTCTTGTGACTACAGCACTGGTCTCCGATGTGCGTGATAAAGGGTTCAATTTCCAGCTCTGCTGAACACTTTTTGTGAAACTTGGGAGAAAAATCTTAGTTTTTTGTTGCCTCAGTTTTCTTTCTGAGACTTTCTTTTGTTCTGTTTCTGTCTTGTTTATTTAAATTGTAAGTCTGGAAGGGCAAAGACTGTCTCTGATGTGTTCCAAGTCTGATCTTGGTTGGCTCTCTTAAGTGATACAATAATAAGAATAATAAATATCAATAGTTATGATCTTGATATCTTGGCAGATAATCTCTTTAAAACAAAACAATGATGTCTATAAACAGTTATGTTCCCTTTAGGTGCTCCACCCGTTTAATCCCATTCCTTCACAGCTGCCATGAGTGCAGTGGACTGGACTCAATGACCTCTCAGGGTCCCTTCTAGTTTCTATGATTCTATCATCTACTCTTCAGTAGGCACATATTCCTGCAACAAACCATGCTGCCGACTTCACCCACATATCTGCACAAAAGACACTATTACAGGACCTAATAAGACGAGCTACACCATCAAAGGCTCATTCACCTGCTCATCCTTCAATGTGATTTATGCCATCATGTGCCAGAAATGCCCCCCTGCCTTATATTTTGGACAAACAGGACAGTCAGTGCAAAAAAGAATAAATGGGCACAAAACTCAGATCAGAAGTCACAACAGTCTAAAACCATTGGTTCAACATTTCAATCTTCATTATCACTCCTTTAATGATTTGCTATTTGCGATGCTCAGACAGGTGAATACCAGATCAAGGCTTCAAAGAGAAACTGCTAAGATCAAATTTATTAGAAGTTCGGTTGCATTGCTTCAGGACTTAATAGGGACATTGGATTTTTTTCTCATTACAACGTGATTTGACCTCACCTTCCTCTATGTTTTGTTTCCCAGTGTTTGAATCTTAACAACTGCTTTGATTTGCTGTTACAGTGTGACCTGATCCTATGACTTACACTTCCCTGCATTTATTTTCTCCCATTCTGTAAGTTCCCTCATATGTAAGCATCTGGTGAAGTGTGATTTTCTCCTATGAAAGCTCATGCAATAAATAAATTTGTTAGTCTTTAAGTGCTACAGGATTCCTTGTTTGTTTTTCAGGAATATTATGCTGTCAACCTGGTACTCCTCTCTTTCTGTCTGCATTATAAATACCCACTCTCCATTTTTATCCCTTTTCTCCCCATTATCCTTACAAGCTACTTTCCCCTTATCCTGATTTCTCTTCATCCCCTCATCTAGCCTCCTGTTTGTATCCCAGCCATCATCTTTGGAAAGGTGAAAGCTTTACAGTACTTCAAACTTATTGTATACTAAGACTAAGAGTTCATAGTGTTCTTGGAATACTTTTAATTATAGCTTCTCTTGATGAGTCACAGTTTCCTAAGTGTGTCTTCTCTGACTCATCTTCTAGACAGAAATTATTTTGGAGTGTTTACCTCAGTAGCAGGTGCCTTCCAATGTGCTGTCTATTCTTTTAGGTGCTTCCTACTCCTTTGCTCTGGGTCCTGCACCAGTGTTTTGAAGCACATTTCTCAAGTTAGCTGAAGGATTGTGCCCTAGGAATGCACTCTAGGGCAGATAAGCTAGCCTTGAGAAAATGAAAATTGCAGGTGCTTGTGCAACTTCTTTTTGACTGACCTATGCTTATCTTTCTGGTGCACCTCCAGGAATTCATCTGAGTCCTGATGGACAACTTGCAGCCTCCCCTCCACATTTCCTACATCTGCACATTGCCAGCTGCTGTAAAGAGGCATCAACTTTTCTCGAAACTTTATCTCCTTTTGCAGGGGCTTATAGGCCTCCCATTGAAAGTGAGTGGGAGAATGTTCTGTTTCATCGGAGAGTTTCAACAGAAGGCCGGACACATCCTGTCTTAGTATTTGAAGCTGCAGCCTCTTCAATCATGACTGACAAATATGACAAGAGAAACAGCAAATTACTGAGGCTAAACATTTCTTTTGCTTTTACTCTCTTTTGTAAAAGATGCCACTCCAATTCTTAATCTACTTAAGAAAAAGTTAGAATTTCCTTTTGGGTCTAAATGGTCTCACATGCAGAAAACGTCATTGGTAAGGTACTTTTGTAGTACCTTCCATGTGGGAATATTAAGGGTTTTTTTTTTTTGTTTGTTTGTTTGTTTTTTTTACAAAGACTAATGAGCAAAACCCTCTAATACTTACGGAGGAAGGAAATGAAGTACAGAAAAGGACAACAACTAGCTCAATTTTCATTGCAAGCCTTTGCCACAGACAAGAGCAAAACTCAGTGGGGAGTAAATGCTGTCTCATGTCACAACACCATAGTTCCTCTCATTAACGTAACTGCTCATGCATAGGTACTATGGTGATGAAATTCACACACCTTCCGTGATATGATTAACATTTAGATTATAAACAGGGAAAACGCTATCTCATTTGGATGAAATAAAAGTTATGAAGGCATAACATTTATCATGAAATATGACAGAACATTCATCACAACCTGCTGAAGACAGTACACCCATCAATAAGTTTAGTGAAAGAAGGCAACTAACAGTAATAACATTTAGATAGTATTATGGGTATTTTGGGAATATGAAGAAAGGTCAGCTTGGCCATACTTTCTTCTACATTATTTTTTTGGAAGGGTAAATAGGTAACACTGCCCTCTGCTGGATAAACTCACACTTCCTCAAGTACTTCTGCTCCCCCTCTAGTGGTCTCAGCCCTATCCTCTGAATTACTTTGAGAGTAGTAAGAAGACCCTCATTCAAGTTTCGAAAAATTGAATTTGGCATGGAAGTGTTCTGCAGATTGATCCACAGGGAGTGAAGAAATGGGTGGGATTATGGAGCTCTTGGAGATTTTGTTGTATTTGCATTACGTAGCAGGAGCATGCAAAAGAGCCATTAAAGATAAATAAATCCTATTGCAGATGTCACAAGTCTGGCTATATTAGCTGGTGATCATGGATTATTGTAGTCTATTCTTGGGAAAGAACTCTATTGTCATAGAAATTAACTAAGAAACCTCACACTCAAACTCAGCAGCGACAGAAAATTGTTCATTCTTCTAGTCTGAAAAATAAATGTCTGAAATCAGGGGTACCTAGGTCAGCTTAGGAGCTTTGTATCTTGGGAACCCACTCACCAAGTGACCCTAAATTTGCACCTAAATATCACACCAACCCCTATAGGGGCATACTTATTTTCAAGATAATCTGTGTATGCATCTGGACATTGAACACTTTGAAAAAAAATTATCTTTTAGGAAAAAACATGGCTGCAAATGTTCAGGGCTGGTGCACAGAATATACAGGAACATTTGGCCAGTGATGAGGGGTCTTGTCACTGAACTTGTTTGTCCAATATTCTGTAACTGTTCATTTGAGTTCACATAAATTAAATGATAGCCAGATCTGAGTCGTCATCCTTCACCCCCTCCCAAAAATAGTTATTTGCTTAAGTACTTTTTCATGTTTAAAATAAATGTTTCCAAAGTTTAGCTTTCCTCATGGACAAATAACACCCGTGAAATTTGGAAAGCTAAGCTGTGTGCTTGTCAGATTGTACGACTCTACGTATGATTCACCCACTGTTCTGACCTTCATGCACACAAATTGGGATTATATACAATGCTGTCATTCCTAAAGTGTGGCAGGCCCACAGCTTCTAGGAGCAGAGAAGTTGTGCAAAAACAGCTTGCAGCCATCATCTTGGAATCATTTCTTCTGTGGTTGCTTTTGAAGCCCTTAACCCTTCAAGCTTGACAACTGAGTAGCCATCTCTTGGTTTAGCTGCTCTGTAATGCTACAGACAAGACACTGGACTACCTGCCAGCTGCCAAACCTGCCCAAAGTTCCACCATTTGAGTATCCTCAGCTCATATGCAATTTAATCTCTCCACTGCCTAATTCCAGCCCAGCCCTATTCCCAGCACTAATAACTCAAACCCATTCCAAGCTGCTAACTCCTCAATTCCATTCCAACAAGTTATTTTCCCAAGGAGCTCCATTTTTATTTAATTTTTATCACTTATAAATGATGCAGCAGGTATGCATGGCATTTTACAAAGAGAATAAAGGCAAGATCTTTGCTTTGGGGAGCATACTGTCCAAGGCAAGTCATCACAACATGCAGCAAGAGGAGATTCATAGATTATAAAGATGGAAAGACCCATAGTGATCATGTAATCTGACTTTAACACGGGACACAGAACTCTGAATCAATTCCTGTTGGAACTAGAGGATCTTTATAGTGTATAGTTGAGGCAATGAAGATGATGGGAGGTTTACCTGAAATATGGTATGAAATTGCTTCTTTACCCAGAGAAACATCATTTAGCTCCTTTGCATCAATTAATTTCCATTTATTTGCTTCCTATAGGAGTGTTAATCTCCATCTGATAGTATCAGCTAACAAAAATTGTTCAACACCACTTTCAGTGGAGAAGAATGAAATGATTAGGAAGATGGAGAACGTGACTTATGAGGAGAGAATGAGGGAACTGGGCTTATTTAGTCTGCAGAAGAGTAGAGTGAGGGTGGTTTGATAGCAGCCTTCAAATATCTGAAGGAATGGACAAAAAGGATGGTGCTATACTGTTCTTAGTGGCAGCAAGTGACAGGTGGAGCAATGGTCTCAACTTGCTGTGGGGGAGTTTCTAGGTTGAATATTAGGGAAAACTCTTCACTAGAAAGGTGATAAAGCAGTGGGATGAGTTAACCAAGGAAGGTGGCAGAATCTCCATCCTTAAAGGTTTTTAAGGTTGAACCTGGCAAAATCTTGGCTGGGATAATCTAGTTGGGGTTTGTCCTACTTTGACCAGGGGGCTGGACTAAATAACATCCTGTGGTCAATCTTCTATTGTTCTTAGTGCTGAATACTCTTGATTTCTATAGCAGTAAAATCTGGAAATTAGAATGCTCATATTGTATCATACTGGTGGTCCATCTAATCCGGTATACCATCTTTGAAAAAGATAAGCACCAGAGGAAGATATGAAACATCTCTCAGTAAGAGGTATAGGTTAATCTTATCACCTCAAAATCTCATTCTACTTTTTAACCTTTAGAGAACAGCTTAAATCCTTAAGCATGAAATTTTATACCCCTTCCAAATTTTTGGTTAGAACTAACACTGAATATTTTTGTTATCTACTTAATTGTCTAGTGCTTCTTATACTTACACTAAATTCTTGGCCTCAGCAACATTCTGTGTCTGTGTGTTTCATAGTTTATATGTTTTTACCATTGGGTAAAAAATATTTCTTTTATCAGTTTTGGATTCTTTTCCTTTTAATTTCATTGAATGTCCCCTTCTTATGAGACAGTGAAAACAAACTCTTGAACTACTTTGTCTAGATCATTCATTGTTCTATATTTTAGCATGTGTTCTTTGATTTGTCTTCATACTAAGTTAAGCAATCCTATTCTTCATTCTTTCTGGAGGAGTGTTTTTCTGCTCCCTTAATCATTTTATTATCCCATTCTGAAACTTCTAATTCTGCAATGTCTTTTTTTGTCAGTGACCAGCAGTGTATATAATAGTCCATAAGAGACCATGCTATTGATTGATATAATGACATTATAATAGCATTTGTATTATTTCTACTTCCCAATCCTTATGCAATATAATATCCTGTTTGCTTTTTTAACCACAGCTGGGTAATAATAGTGCTATGCTTGTTCATTTTCCATTCCACAAGTCTGTATGAATTTTCCATGTATGTACTGTATTCAGATATGCTACTGGAACTGAAAAGTTTTGCTAAACTAAATACATCTGAGAGGAACTAACTCCAAACAGTGAGTGAATCCAAGATGTCTACCACTAATAAGTGGCCCATGCCTGACATTCCAGCGTTTAAAGTTTATTTGCTATCTTAAAAGTTTACTTGAAGATATAAAAAAAAAATGAACTGAATGAAAACAGTGAGAGCAGCTGAGTGTCAAGTTCCAAATGCGTGGCTGTGTTACTCCAGTTTAGCAAAACAAACAAGGAGTCTGGTAGCACTTTCAAAGATTAACAAATGTATTTATTGCATGAGATTCCGTGGGTGAAAATCACACTTCATCAGATACTTTAGATGGAGAAGTACAGATGAATAGGAGGAAAATAAATGCAGGAAGTGTAAGTTATAGAATCAGGCAGAAGCACTGCCGGCCTGGGGAAAGACACGGGTCTCGGCATGCCATGACTCAGGGCTTGAGCCTGGTAAGTTCACAACTGCCATGGACGGTCCAGCGGCAGACCCAGAGCTTGGGTGCTGGGACTCAAGGCTCGAGCCCAATAAGCCCAGCGCTGGTGACACCCCTGGGATCAGGTCAGACCATTACAGCAAATCGACTCAATTGTTCAGATTCAGACAGTGGGCAACAGCCTATAGGAGTGAGTGGAAGGGAAAAGGAAAGCAAAATTGTCTGTTATAATGGGAGAAAAACCTGTATAGTCTCTATTTAACTGCAAGCTGATAATGTCAAATCTGCATATGAATTCCAATTCCACAGTTTCACTTTGGAGCTTTGATTTGTTTTCCATTGTCTTAAGCGTGGCTATTAACAGATGACTGATGGAGTGATCAGGAAGACTCAAGTGCTCTCCTATTGCTTTTTGAGTGTTGTGTTTTCTGATGTCAGTTTTGTGCCTGTTTATTCTTTGGTGTGTAGACTGTCCTGCTTGTCCAATACATGAGGTGGGGAGAGGGGCATTTCTGGCACATGATGGCATAAATCATATTGGTGGATGAGCAGGTGAATGAGCCCTTGATGGAGCAGCTGGCTTGATTAAGTCCTATGATAGTGTCGTTTATGCAGATATGTGGGCAAATTTGGGCAAATTTGGCAACATGATTTGATGCAGGAATAGGTGCCCTCTTTAATGTTTCTCTTGTTAGGTCTGCAGTTGCTGGGGAGTATCTGTTTAAGGTTAGGTGGCTGTCTATAAGTAAGGCGAGTGCTGCCACTCAATGCCTGAGAGAGTGAGGGATCATCTTGTGGTGTAAACTGGAGGTCCTTGATGATGTGCTATAAAGATTTGACTTGTGGGGTGTAGGGGATGACTGGTGGTACATTCTGTTTTCTTTCTTGGGCTTCTCCTCTAGTAGCTGACTTCTGGATACCTGTCTAGTTCTGTCAATCTGTTTGTTCAGTTCCACAGTAGCAGCTGAGTGGTGGTTTGTTTGTTTTATTATTTTTTGACAAATTTTGTTTTAACAAGTGTCAGATTATTACCCATAGAGACCAGAGCCTTCTATTGATTGAACAAGTGGAATATAAGCATTAGAACTGGTCATTTTTTAACTAAAAATATCTTTCTAATAGGAAAATGTGGTGGTAGGGTTCTTGTTACTATTACTTGCTATTATTACTATTATTATCATTATTCAATTCTGAGTACAAATTTTGAATTATAAATGACATTAAGCTGAAATTAGAGAGATAAGATGTGTGAGGTAATATCTTTTATTGGACCAGTTTCTGTTCTTCTCAACTTTAGGTCTTGCTCAGCATTGTTCAAAAGTTTGTCTCTTTCAGTAACAGAAGTCGCCCCAGTAAAAGATATTACCTTACCACCTTGTCTTTCTAATATCCTGAGACAAAGATAACTACAACAACACCATAAAGATTATGTTGAAATGGCCTTTTTAGCTGAAACCTTGTGTTTTAAATGGACATTGCTAAATGAGACTTTTGGTTTCAAACTGATACCTTTTAAACAAAAAATAGTCCTAAAATATTAAGTCTCAATAGAAAATATTGGGTTTTTTACTTCACTTTTTCCAAACTGAAATTATTTGAAATATTTCATTCCACAAAGTTATTCTGTTTCTAGATTTAGTCTCAATTTGGGGTGAGAACATATTTTTCCCATGGGTTAGAAATTCCCTTTTCTAACCAGCTTCAGTTGGAAAAAAGCAAAACTCAGCTCAATATTTTCCACCTATTCTTCTCAGGGAATTGTTCTGAAGTGAGCACCAAGAGCAGGGAAAGGGCCTATTTCTTTTATCCTCTTCACTGAGACTGTAAACGAGTTTGCAAAAAAGAGCCAGCACGGGAGAAAAAAAGAGGATATTTTTTCACAAAAAACATTAACAAAACACTTTCCTGTTTTTTAATCAGCTCTTTGAAAAATGCTAGGTACTACTATAATACGAATCAATAATAATAAATCTAATAATATATTTTTTTTCCTGTTCTGCAGTCCAGGTCCATAAACACAACTTTGCATATACACTTAACCACCAAAAGAAACCTGGTGGGTCATCTAATGATCTAGGCTACTTTCAGATTGAAGTTCCAAAAATTAACTTATCTAGATATCTCAGGAATTTATATGGTCCCCAGGACTGTAGTTTGAGCGCCACATAAATTTGAATATATTTATACCCACAACAATTCTTGTTAAGTAGAAAACTATAAGCTCCAATTTACAGATTGGGAATTGAGGTCTGAAGAGGCTATCCTACAGTGTGTGTGGAACAGGGACTTGAACATAGGTATCCAAAGCATCAGGTTAGTGCCCCACCACTGGGTCATAAAATCATAGAATCATAGGGTTGGAAGGGATCTCATGAGGTCATCTAGTCCAACCCCCCTGCTAAAAGAAGGACCACTCCCGCTAAATCATCCCAGCCAGGGTATTGTCTAACCAAACCTTAAATATCTCCAAAGATGGAGATTCTTACAGCTCCCTAGGCAACCCATTTCAATGCTTCACCACCCTCCCTATGAGCAAATTTTTCCTAATATCCAACCTCAACCTGCCCAGCTGCAACTTGAAACCATTGCTCCTTGTTCTGTCCTCTCTCACTACTGAGAACAGCCTGGCTCCCTCCTCTCTAGAGCACCCCTTCAAGCAGTTGACGGTTGCTATCAAATCCCCCCTCAGTGTTTTCTTCTGCATGCTAAATAAGCCTTCAGTCTGTCCTTGTAAGTCATGTGCCCCAACCTCCTAATCGTTTTCGTTGCCTTCCACTGGATTCTTTCTAATTTGTCCACATCTTTTTTGTAGTGGGGAGCCCAAAACTGGACACAGTATTTCAGATACAGTATTCCAGATGCGGTCTTCCTCTCCTGACTCATTGCCACCTATTGAATCACTCAGTCCTTACAAAAAAACAATATATTAAAATTTACTGAAGGTCAAATCCTGCTACTCTTACTTTGGCAAAAACACTGTCTTCTACAGGAGCTTTGACAGAGTAAGGACTTTGAACCGTAAAATGTTATTTTTTAAAATGAAGCTAATAAGAAACATTATTATCATAATAAGACAGTCAGATACCCCAGTGACAGACATGTTACCAGAGCTGAGATAGTTTGTTGGATATTAGATTTGTGCATTCGATGATGATTCTTAATATTTTGTATTACCATAGAGCAGTGGTTCCTAACCTGTGGGCCAACGGCCAGGTAGGGGGGGAAGGGACCATTTGGGAGGTGTTGGGGATGGGGAGCCAGCAGGGAGGAGGGATGGAGAACAGGCAGGCGGGAGGGAAGGGGACACTGGGCAGGGGGCCATGGCCACGGAGGCTCCCCGTCCCCCCAGCTCAGGGAAAGGAGCCATGGCCACGGTAGCCCCCCGGCTTGGGGGAGGGGGCCATGGCTGTGACAGCATCCCACCCCCCCAACTCAGGGTAGGGGGCCACAGCTGCAGTGGCTCCCCAGCCCCCCGGCTCTGGGGATGAGGCCATGGCTGCAGTGGCTCCCTGGCTCAGGGCAGAAGGCCGCATTCTGCTCCACACGGGCCACATTCAGAGTGTGGAGGTGGCGGTGCCTCACTCAAAACAGGGGGCCACAGACTTTCTTTCCCCTCACAAGGAGGTCTCCACCCTTAAAAGGGTTGGGAACCACTGCCATAGAGTCAGAAACTCCCAGCCCAGTCCAGGGCCCCATCATATAGGCCCAGAACAAACATAGAGCAAGAGCTGACTATCTAAATATACAAATTCAACAGTAGCAAGGGAACAAGAACACATATTAATTGATTTGCCCATAACATAGGGAGTTTCTGGAAGATCTGGAAGTTGAACCTAAATCTCTTGAATCACTGTCCATTCCCCAAACATCACAAAACAATTGTCTTATGTATTCTGCTTCTTTCCATTAAACATACTGCACATTATCGTCACAACCAGAAAGGAGGATAAAACAGAAATTCATTGTAGGAACATTTTGTTTATATCAGTTTCAGTTCTGGCCCCCCAAATAAAAAACAGTATCAACATTTTGCAATTACAGTGTTAACATTTGCTGTTTCTAAACTAAGCTAAACATTTAGGCAAATTGTATTACAACATACATTTGCTGTTTTTAACAACAATGGATTAGAGATTCTTATGTGCTTATGACATGCTGTTTCCAAACTTCCTTGTCATTACAAATATCATTAATATTAAGTTCCATCAATTCTCTCAATCACCTCTCCTTCAGAAATACCTTTACTGAGTATTTAGTGGCTGCATGGCAAGGTGAATGTAACTAGATTCCTGTGATATTATTCTGAAAACCAAAAGCCTTTGGCTACATTCAGACCTAAACAATTACAATTGCTTCCACCTTAAACTGCCAAAGACTTTAAAAAAAATTTCACTGGCAAGATTATTTTGCTATATACTTGCAAACATTTTCTTCCTATGACAGTTAGCTTGATCTCTGCTGGGAAATTAAAGATGTTATCTTTCCCTCCTTAATTCAGGCAAAATTCCCCTTAATTTTTGTGTGTCATTTGCCTGAATAAGGAGTGCAAAGAAAGGACCAAAGAATTCCCAAGGACAGTACTTTTGAGTTCAACACTGCCTTTCCGTCATTCTAATCTAAACTCTATAATCTATCAAATATTTATACCATAGCACAATATCAAAGTGCTTTACAAATCATCACTCAGATCACTTGCTTTTAGAACCATTCTGGATGTCATGGCTCTATAAAGACCAAATATGTTTAAATAATAGACTGTATTTTACTAGATTCTACATCTGTCTGCATAAATTAGATGCCTCTGCACATCAGTTCTATAACAGTGAAAGCAACATCTTTTTTCCCATGACTTTACCACTAATAACTTCAGTTGATAACAATAAATAGCTATCTTGGACTCAGACAATAATAAATATAGCATACACAAATAAACCATTTCCAAGTACATATTTTTTTTCTGTGGTTAGCTTGCTCTATACTATTCTCTGTTACTGAGCTAGTTAGTGTGTGGATCCAAAAAGAATTCAGAATGGGAAAGCCTCCCTTGGCATACACATCTTTGTTGGCTTTACAGAATGAAAAAGCAAATTTAAGAGAAGAGCAAGAGAAAGAAAGAATCTGAAAACTTGTTTTTCAAGTATATGTCATACAAGGGCAGATAATAGAGAAGTTTAAAAAACAGAAGTTGTAAAAAAAAATGGGTGCTATTTTTTTTTTTTTAAAGATGGAGTACAACTGGAAACAGCATGCAGCCAAAGGTTAGGGTCAAGAGTAATAGAATCCTGGCACTATGTGCTAGTTTATCTTCTACATGATGAACTCCTGCCAAACCATATACACAATGTTGTACAGCAGGGAAAAGTGTCTGATGCATCTCCAGAGTATTTATGAGGGCTTCTGTTTTGAAGATAGTTTCTTAGGTAACAGAATAACAAGAGCATGGGCCTATTTCTCATTTATCAGAGTTTTTTGGCTTACTCTAAGAATTAAGCTGAAATAACCAATCCCTGCCCCTTGTATTAATACCAGGACTTTTTTTCTTTTTTAAGGATATGCATAAGGGAGAAAGATTCCTTTGGAGATCTCGCCGGACTAAACTGCAAAATAAGAAAGAGATTATTTCTGTGAGATCACCAAAGGAATCTTTCTCCCTCGTGCATATCTTTTTAAAAAAATCAAAGCCCTGTTATTAATATGGGGGCAAGAACTGGTTAATTGCCGCTTACAAAGCTCAGAATCTTTAGAAGTAAACAAATGAGCTGAAGTACAAATTTCAAAACTAGCAATATTTAAAGAGAATAAAAGCTGTAAGGTTTGACTTAACTGTTGCTTGTTGGTATTTCTATTCCTGTCCCTCAAATTTGTTTCTTATAGAGACATTATAGGATATTTATTCTGTATTAGCAAAGGTTTCTTCCTCCAGTGCTCAGGTGGATTACAATTCAGTAGTTTTCTTTCCAAACTCCCTTTGTGGATATAAAATAGATTTACTATCAAAATTACTTCTGTGACTTGCATGGGAGACATTGTTTTCTAGATCATCAATTTAATAATTTTTGCATGTATAGCAAAAAATGCTGAAAAAAAAAAAAACCCACATCATTTTGAACCCAGTTCAGATACTGCTTATCCCAAGTAGACCAACTGGAGCTACTTGAATAAAGTAGTACTCAGGGATGACTAAAGGTGGCAGACTGACTCTGACCCCTTGATCTTTGTTTATAGTCTCTGCACTTGATATAGGATCTATTATTTTTAACTTGCTCTAGAGGAATAAAAATCTTTGTAAATAATCTGAAGTATGAGGCCACTTCAGCCCTGTTTTCATCCCATTGAAATGAATTATTTCAGTGGGATTTCTTGCAGAGTAAAGGACGAGTCCCGCAAAGTGTAGAGTGTCCTGTAGGATGTTCTGTTATATATGGGAGCTGAGGGGGTTCTGTGCCTCCATTATTGTGAACCCCCCCCAGTTAGCATCCATTATTCTACTTTAATTGAATATGTCTACACTTCCAATTTAGTTTGAATTAATGAGGATTAATTAAAACTAAATTAATGCATGACTACACTGGCTTTCATTACTTTGAATTCCTTAGTTCAAAGTAATGAATGCTTACTTCGAACTTATAAGGCCTCACTTAGCTTCAAAGTAATGGTTAATTCAAACTTATTAGTTCAAATTAACCCAATGGAGCCACATTAACTCGAACTAACCATTTGTTTAAATTAACACAGTTTGACCTTCTTCATCCCAGAGTGTCTTCCTCTTGGGTTGCGGCATGGCGCTTCTTGGGGGCCATGTTGTCACACTTCCCTAGGTGCCCCCCTCCTAACTGAGCGAGCAAGTCCTGCCCATGGACATGCTAGTTCAATTTGGGTTTCTAGTGGGAACATGTTCATTCGAATTAACTATTATTAGTTCAAATTAATTAATTTGAACTAACTTCTTAACTGTAGACATAGCCAGAGTTATTAGTTAGCATATGCAACCACAGAGCTGTAACATAAGGCAATAAAGATATTGCAAGCCCAAAGATAAACCCAGCCACCCCATCAGAGAACAGCAAGTACTATTGATTGCTTACATCCACAGAATATAGCTGTCCTCCAAATAAAAACAAAATCAAACAGCTAGTTCTTACATAGTTCTTTTCATCATTAGGCCTCAAAGCATTTTTCAGATGAAGTGAGCATCAATATCCCCATTTCACAGATGGGAAAACTGTGCTAACAGAACCTGCCTGTGTTCTTCCCTAAACAGGAGCCCTGAACTGTGTTCTAGTTTGTTTGGCAACTCCTGTTAGTAAGCACCCTAATAGTCAAATATTATAGTAAGAATACAATTGACAAAGAATCTTCTCTCTACTCTCTGATCTCCAAGTTTGCTTCTGTTATCTTCTAGCACCTTCACTGTCTGTTTCCTGCTTGATTGACCACCCAAGAGAGACTGCAGCTCCCAGAATTGCTTGAGACTTTGTAATTCTTAATCCCAAAGAAACCACTGAAGCACAAGAATTACTCAGGGTTTATTCATGCTAACAGTTTTGCTACTAAGTAACACCCACATACATGTTAGCAGAATTGGGCCTACCCACATTTTTGCCGATTCTAAATCAGGACCAAACAGTGAAGGAGATGCTATTGCCAGAACATGAAAAGTGAGCGTGAAAGAGACAATTACACAGACCTTGAGCCAAATTCTCTAATTTTAGGCTAATTAATAAATACTTATCAGAGGTAAGGTTCTGCATGTTTATCTTCAAGTGAAATAGATGTAATACAATGGAATTATGTCTACTTTGAGGCAAAAAATGGAGGAGAAGAGATAGACAGACATATTGCCCCTTGATTAAATGGCATTAGCAAGAGTTCTCATAGATGGCTTTTGAAATTAGAGATAGCAGTGTTTTGGATTTTGATATAATTTTTTCTTCCATTTTGGGTAAGAGTTTTACCAGTTTTTGCAAAATATTTCTCTATCCCTTAATATGAGGCATTCTAGTTCAAGGGACTATTTAATCAAACTTTTCTATCACATGCCCCCAATTTTCTAAACAGAAGGCTATACTGTGAACATAATAAAAGTAAATATATGTCGCTAAATATGCCTGCAGAGTATGGCACTCTGTCCCCCTCTAGTGGTGGCTAGGGCAGCTAGAAAATGATGAGTCTGCTTCAGTAGTGGCTCAGACATATGTATCTTTTTACTCAGGAAGTAGGGATTCATGCCTTGAGATCTCAACTTTGATCCCCAGTGTCAATGTCCCTTGTAGGCACGTAAAACTCACAGCTTGCTAGAGCTGAACTGAGATCATAACTTAGATTTATGCTCTGTTCTGAATCAAGAACCTATGATTTTCAAGCTGATTCCAAAATTTGGCAAAACTGTACCTGCTTGAAAGGAAGGTTTAATCATGCTAATAACAGTGTACAGAAATCTTAAAGAGCAATTTTATCGACTCTGTATACAATGTAAAATATATGGCTTTGTGGTCAGTAAATACTATTGCTGAATACCAATGGGGGTTAATATAAAGTAGTTGCAAAAACAGTCTGTATCCAAAACGTACACAGAGGCAATGCTGGCTCTAATTATTACATTGTATGGAGAAATCACTCAACTCTATTCGCTGCAATTCACTAACTTTTCTTTTGTATAAACTTGGCTCTGAAGGACTTTTGCTATTGAACTAAATAAAATCTTCAGCACATGGCCATGGCCCAGAGGGACACTTTATCATCTGTATATAGAAAACCATTTAATTATAGCTTAATTATACAAAATACTGCTATTTATTTTCAATCAGTCTGCAAACTCTGTAATTGTGGATTATTTACTGATGAACTACTTACAATCCATTATTCTATTATGTGAATGGGTTCAAATCCAAAAACATACACATGTTTAATAGCATAGTTTAAATCAGCTGGAGCTTTTGTTGGTGTTCAAAAAAAGTTAGTTCATACTGATGATTGGGGAAACCTGAGTTATACAACAGTGAAAATAAGGTTTTTGTTTTGCTGGGGAAGATGTTTCCATTAATTCAATTCAACTGAGAACATCATTATTATTTGCTGTTATACTTCTGGTTGTCATCTCCATCTGATGCTATTTAATAAAGTGCAGAAATCAAACATGCAAGATAATGGACACTTTCAAAAGTTCCTAATAATGGGATTTTCAAAAGCACCTACGGAGGAAGTTAGGCACCTAGCCATTTCTAAAAATCCCACTAGACATCTATCCACCTTGAAATTCTAGGCACCTGTTTCCAATTTAAAAAAGAGATTTAAAGACATGAAAACTACACCCAGGGTTTTTTTTTCCCCCTGCATAAGAAGTAACTGACAAATAGCAGTTCTCTTTAGGTCAATAAAATAAATAAATAAAATGGCAAATGATCCTATAATAGGTTGAACTCATAGATAGTGACTGTAATCTAAGAAACTCAAAGTTCTTTATAAGCATTTAATTGAACTTCCAAGCACCCATATAAGTTAATACTTATCTGTAGTGCCAACAGCCCCAAGAAAGATCAGAGATCCAAAGATATGATGCAAAGCTCATCTTTCCTCCAAATGGTTGGACTGGAGGTTGACTGAGCTGGCAGGATTTCTGTATGTCTTGGGGGCTCACTTCATCACTGTTGAGTGAGATGTTATGGCAGGGAGAGCAGCTGCTGTCCATTATGATGCTATCGTTAAACATATGATTTTAACTATTGTAAGACCATCCAGAGTATTGACTAGGCCCCTGCTGAATTACGTAGCATCCTTGTAAATCTAAATAAATGGGGTAATACAGAAATAAATTAGAGATGATCTTTCTAACAGGGAAAGTGAATGAAATGGGAGTTTTAGGAACACACACAATGGCCAGACATTCACAGTTTCACTTGGAACAACAAAATTCTACCTGCAATGTATTGGACTTATCATGTTTGAGGATGTACTGTGACCAAATTTACTTTTAAACTTGGGGAATGCTCATTTATTAGGGTTACTTTCCTTTTGGGGGGTGGGGAGGATTGTAATCCTAGTAATGTACTGCTTGTGTCACTTGCATTTTTATATAGAACTCACTTCTTTCTTCGTCAAGTCCCTTCCCAATGGAGCTACCCTTTCAGGACCTAAATTTCCCAGGACAATGTTCCTGCAGCCCCAGAGTCAAATAACAACCCACCTATCTATATTCACCAATTAACAAAGTGTGTCTGAGCAAACCAAGTCTATCAGTACTTCTAGCTGACCCATTTTATATCCCTGAATTCAGCAGGCTGGGTTACACAGCACATCCCATGCTACCCTTATATGATCCTGGCACCACACCAGACTAGCCTTGAGCATACATCTGAGCAGGCTGGGTCAAAATCAGCACTTTTCAGCTGTTACCTTTATATGCCATAGGTTCAGCATGCTGGTAACCCCCTTAATGAGCAAATCTTAAAGGATTTTGGGGCATTACAGGAACCTTTTGGCTAGGTAAAAGAAGCATTACTACAGAGCAATATAGGAATGCCAAGAACACAAAGGAGTAAATGAAGTTTGGAGAGAGTCTGGCAACCAACTTGACTACAAAAGTTACTTTATTGCCAGGTACATAAAACTCACAATGCTAATAGTTACAATCATAAAATGAAATAAAAATACCCAACCAATTACAATATTAATAGTCATACAAAGAGAAAAAACAATCAAATAGCTATATTACCCCATTTCAATTATAGTATTGGTGAAATCTAGCCCAAGTTGATTACAAAGACCAGGTTTAGAGAGTTAAGGGGAAAAGCGAGAAGGGGCAGGGGAGCATGTCTCACTACTCAGTGCTGCTCAAAGGTTCCCAGCTTTGTTCAACTTAGGGGCTGGAGTGCTGGGGACAGGCAGAGCACCCACCACAATCAGCAAGGAAGAGGTGAACTTCCAGTGGATCTATGCAGTTTTTTTTTTCTTTTGGATCCAGGCTGCAGACATCAGAATTTTGAACTTGGGTTGGGGGCTTTACAGGGAAAGAGCAATAGTTCAAGGCAGAATGCTAAGGTTGTTTTGGGGAAAATAATGAATTAAGGGTGTATACCAGAGCTGTTTTGTTTTAGTGGACAATCATTCCTGCCTATGGGTGGCTTTCGTTTGAGGGAGCTCACAATGCAATCAGGCAGATTCAGTATTTTGGATCTATCACTGGAGTTGGTCTGATAACTGATGAGCTGGATGTATGAATACATGAATTCATTAGCCTCAGGAGCAGAAATCCCCTATCATGCAATGTTTCCCTGCTTTCCAATCCCAGAGTTCAGTGTGGTTTTTGTCTTGGAGCTTGGTTCTCCATCCTTGATGCAAATGGAGTTTTTTGCTGTCTATGTAGATGAGGCTAGGCGAGTTGCCCTAATTCCATCACCTTTGTTTGAAGGGATTTAGGTGTGTCTCCAGTGCCTTTTCATTGTTCTGGATTTCTGGTCTGAGCAGAAGCTGGGAGGGGTCACAGAGGCTGGATACTATGCCATGATTCCTCAAGAACATGGAGCTAACAAGTAACGTAACAGATGATGATAATCAGAGGGAAGATTTTAAACATGCAGGCCATAGGTGCAGTGGGAATATTTGTACTTGGGTAAGAAACAAAAATCAGCCTTATCATTTGGCTTTGAAGGAAATTTGGGACCCTGTTTCACCATCTAGGTCTCTGTTCTATATTTGTTGAATGATTTTTCAATCAACATATCAAGCAACTAGAATTACAGGCACTCTAGCTGCAACATTCAGAAATGGATCATTCAGACAAAGGCAAAAATAACATTTGCTGATCACACAGTAAAATAATCCTCCCCATGGCTGCTTGTTTAATCTTACTCAAATGAAAAAGCCTTAGTTATAAAACCATTGCTCCCAGACAAAAGAAAAAAAAACAAACAGAAGTCTGATATTTGATATTAAAGATGGACAAAAGTCACAGAGCACCAGATTGTGAGCACCTTACTTACACTGATGAATTTTTATTCGGTGGGTTACCCCATTTGACTAACAGATCACCAAAGTTACCAGGGAGCTCAGAATTCAATCCTAAATTAAGACCTTGGTCAGGATTCAAAACTTTGAAGAGTTCAGGTATGGTCATATGTGGGGTTCTAATAACCGTCCGTCTCCCTTTTAAATGGACTGTTAGAGTTCTTTTTTTGCATGAAAAAAATAATGATGAGAAATGGAAAAGTCAGCATTTCCAGAACTAAAAGATCCACAGTGTGAATATGGCTAACATGGACAGAAATCATCTTGGGCCCAATTCTCTTCTTACACTGGAGCCAGCCAGAAGTAAACTCAACAAAATCAATGAAATTTCCCTTTGATCTTGGTGCAGCTACATACAGAAGCATCTTGTGTGGCTTACGGGCAGGGGTGTTGGAACAATTTTCATAGATGGGAGGAGGTGCTGAAAGCTTTGAGCAAAACTGTAAACCCTGTATATGACGGAAACTCCTCAAGACAGGGAATGTAGCAGCCCCCCTGTGACTACTAATTCCAGCACCTATGCTTAAAGGATCTCTCTCTGCCTGGCAGAAATACTCTATAACTAAACAGAGAAAGTCATCTTAGCAAAACAAAATAAATATTATTTACAGACAATTTCAATATACAGGTACAACTCATAGGTTAGGTCATGTGACTATGAATACTGGTTTATTTATCCCTTTGTTTCCCATGTTATTCCAACAATGTTCCAGGGCCTTATTAGATAAAAGAATTGCAGAACTGTGTGGATCAATCCTAAAAAGTGCTGAACAGGAAGGAATGTTCACTGGAGGTTGCTGAGCCCTCTTGTCCCAATTCAACAGAGACTTTTAAGAATATGACTACCTTTAAACAGTCAAATAGTCCCATTGGACATTGTCCTAACTGGGGATTAGGAGATTTTCATAGAAAGCCGATTATCCTACAACTGCTTTCTTCAGGGAGAGGTAATTATATTTCTGCCCTGCCTTCCCAGGGCTCACAAAACCTTTTATTGAAGCAAGCAGCAGAGAAGTCGGAGTTACTCTCTTTAGCATTCCACCATTGTGATGCAGCAGGCCAACAGTGGGAGGCATAGCTGAGCAACTGCAGCATGAAAGGGACAGCACCTGCTTAGTATATAGACTCATAAACTTTGAGGTCAGAAGGGACTAGTATAATCATCTAGTCTAACCTCCTGCACAACGCAGGCCACAAAACCTCACCCCCTCCAATAAGCCTCTAAGCTGTGACTAAGTTATTAAAATCCTTAAATCATGAATTAAAGACTTTAAGATACAGAGAATTCACCAGGAAGTTTAAAAAAAAAAACCAAAAAAAAAAAAAAAACCCAAAAACACAAGGAGTTCCGTGGCACTTAAAGACTAACAGATTTATTTTTCTCATGAGCTTTCATGGGAGGAAATCCCACTTCATCAGATGCTTCGAAGAAATCTCATGAGAAAAATAAATCTGTTAGTCTTTAAGTGCCACAGGACTCCTTATGTTTTTATGCTGGACTAGACGAACACAGCTGTCCCTTTGAAACCAGCAGGTAAGCCATTCCCTATGCCAGTGGTTCTCAACATTTTCTCTGCTGTGGCACACCTTGCTAACTTCAATTAATTTGAGCCACACCACCATATAGTTTCCAAATGAACTTATTAATATTCATAAGCGAATGAGCTGAGCCAGAGCTCTTTGAGCAGTTTTTCAAAAAAATTTTGTGGCACACCTGATCAGGCTTGACGGCACACCTGTGTGCCATGGCACACTGGTTGGGAAACACTGCCCTATGCTATAGAGGAAGATAAAAAAAACCTCAGAGCCTTAGCCAATCTGCCCTGGGGGCAAATTCCTTCCCTACCCCAAATATGGCAATCAGTTAAACCCTAAGCATGTGGGCAAGTCTCACCAGGCAATTACCCAAGAAAGAATTCTCTGTAATAACTCAGAATCCACCCTATCCACCTTCCCTTTCTAGGCCACTGGCATATTCATCACCAGTAGTCAAAGATCAGTCAATTTCCAAAGTAGGCCACCCCATTGTATCATTCCCCCCATAAACTTATCAAGTATAAACCCAACTTGCACCAGACTAGCTGTTGGAGCTGCAGGGGAAGAGGTGGGAGACCACTGGGGAGGTGGTAGGCATGATTCAAACACTTCAGAGGAAAAAAAAGAATCACAAGTTACCACTTGGAAACACATTCTGAATTCTAGTCAAATCCAAATGTTCTTCCTCACAGTCACCTCTAGGATCCATGGTGTATAGCCTCAAGGCCAAAATTGATTCCTGGGCTACAGCCTGAAGACACTGCCTTAAGTACTTGCCTGTATAGACCATTCTGTTCCTGATGTCTTATCTAGGCCTTGCAGCCTCTTTACATTCTCCAGCACCCAACTAACCTCCTCTGCCAAACAACCTTCAGCCAGTTCCATAACGTTTAAATTACTGCAGATCACTTTGACGGTGAAGCAGGAGTACAACTGAGCTTCTTTCATATAGCATGACCATAAAAGTAGAAAGTGAGCTACTAATCAAATCACCTGATGTTTGTCCATCCCAGCTCATAGCCACCACAGCCTGGTGACAAGAGTAAATATTTGAGTGACAGATTTCAAATTAGAAAACAAGAGGCCCTTTCTGAGGGCTGTAATCCTAATTTCACTTAAATGACTCCTGTGAGTGCTCCCACTAAGTAGAGGTTTTAGAACCAGGAACAAGCCATCATACCTTAATCATATACTTTAACCATAAGATGTCAGTACTTCACTATATCAATCAACATTTATGCATGGTTTATAAAGGGTTAAAATATAGACATGTCAACCTTTGATTAAATGGCATTAGCAAGAGTTCCCATAGATGGCTTTTGAAATTAGAAATAGCAGTGTTTTGGATTTTGACATAGATAATTTTTTTCGATCTTGTATTAGTAGTATGTTACAGATGGCTATAATTACATCAGCAGAACAACTGATCAACATTCATTAATCATGTATTGTTTCTTCATTCATTCATTATTTATAAAAAAAAGAAGCATCATATACATGTGTGACAACATATCAAGTATCATGTGCCAATATCATAGTTGCTTCTTTTATTGGGATCTAATCTAGTTCATGAATACCCATAAAGATTTTTCAGATCTTTTGAAACATAGCAGGAATTTCTAAATGTCCTTAAAAAAAATGCATCCAGTGGTCTATTTATGCTGAAAGCAACAGTGAAGAAGTCGAATGTGCATAGTATTTGTACTGTCTTTATCAGTTTAAGAGAGCGAGTAGCTCTGTGGTTATTTATGCAAGGTGAAGATTCATTTAATTAAACTATTTTGCACACCCAGTATTATTGTTATCAATAGCTGTATAGTTAAATCTATTGGTAAAGATAGAGCAAGTATTCGGAATGACCTACACCACACACAGCAACTCAGACATATCAAACATCACTTCAAGAGTGGAGAGGAACCTCCCCTTTTCTTGTGGCTAGATCACCTCCATCACAAAACAAACTTCTGGATCATATCCTGAAACACAGAAAACGTATACAGTAACATAAATGGTGGCAACGTTACTTTGAAAAATCAAGAAAAAGCAATTCAGATATTGTTATAGCAATCACCACCACAATTGCTGGTGTCCAGATATAGCATAATAAAATCAATTCCTCAAAAGAAAAATCATTTTTGCCTTTTCTAGAATTTGGTCTGCTCCTGCTGAGATAAATGAAAGCAGTTGTCTGCTTTACTTTTAAACTTTGTGGTGTGCTATTGCAATCAGGACTGATATTTGTATTATAATTGCAGTAACCTTGGGGAGGAAGGGGTTAACACCTTGGTCAGTGAACCCCAGGGGAGCCAATAGGAACAAAGTACAGGTTTTTGAATTGGAGCAGCAGCCTTGCCTGTTCCTGTTGGGTGGCAACAGAGCTCCTGGAAGGATCAGGAGGAGGCCAGGTAGAAAGGCCTGAGGAAGTATCCAGCGACATCCTTGCCAAAGATAAGCTCAGTTGTAACTGAGCAGGCATGAGTAGAACAGGGAATGTTTAACTAGATGTGGTCAGGGTATTTCTTTATTTTTGGTTTCTTTTTGGAGTTCTCTGTGCTGAGCACATGTACTCCCCCCCCTACTACCCTGTAGCACCTAAGTTAAATCCTAAAGAAACTCTCAGTGTTTCTTATCTGTTCTTTTTAATTAAAGATTTTACCCTTTTAGAGTAAGGTCTGCTTCTGTGTCCTAAAAGGCAAGTGGTTTTGTATGCATGTGTCTCAGAGTGCACAGCCAGCTACTAAAGGGGATTCTATCCCAGTTTCAGCTGATATTCCAGCTGGGGTTAATTCACGCTCCTCAGGGAGGAATAAAAGTGATTGAGAGTACTTCACAGGAAGGAATTCCCAAGTGCACCTTCCTGGGTTTTTAAGAGGTTTTGCATTTGGGTGGTGGCAGCAATACCACTCCAAGGGCAAGAAATTGGTGGCTGTGGAGAGTTTTAAGACCAGGCTTTAAGGCCAGTGGGTTTTAAGGACTGTTGCAGCCCTTACCTTCTGCACTCAGAGTGCCAGAGTGGGGAAACAGCCTTGGCAATAATATTGACAATGCATGGTCTTATTGTGAGTCTCATGGCTATGTCTACACTGCCAATTTAGTTTGAATTAAGGAGGTTTAATTCATACTAAATTGGTCCCAGTCTACATTAGTCTTTACTCAGGTCAAACTAAGAAATTCGTTATTTCGAACTAAGCACTTAGTTCAAGCATTGGTTTGAACTTAGCGTGAAGAAGACTCGAACTAACCCTTAGTTCAAACTGAAGATGTTTGAACTAAGTGCAGTTAGTTCAAACTAACCTCAAATTTGTTAGTTCGAACTAACAGGTTTGACCTAACTTTTGCTAGTGGGGACATAGTCACAGTGTTTGATATTCTTCTCAGCTTGTACTTCCCTTTCCTGTGTTAGAGAGTCCTGGAACTTGCCATTGTCTGGTTTCTGAACTGGAACGTAATACCATGCCTGAAAACATTCCAGCAGGTTCACTGTAGCAATTTCTATTTAACTGCAAGGAGTCACTGATACCACAGAAATAATATTGCTGATGTTGTCATATGTCCCATTCTTGACTCTTTTCTACATTTTATATTTGAATTTTAGGCCATTGTTACTCATGTCTAATCGTGGAAAAAAAAAATCAATGGACTTTAATGGAAGCAGGATCAGGTTGTTAGGGCTTGATCCAAAGCCCAATACCACTAATGAGAATTCTTCAGGTTGCAAGCATCATGCCTTTTTGTGTTCCATAAAGTACCATGTACATTTACTGTGTTATACAGACAATGGTTAGGGCTTAAATATATTGACATCGCTCATTGACAGGCTGCTAACAGGGAACAGAAACAACCATGCTGAAAGTAAGCAAGACCCTCTCATACACTCCTTATAGTCCTCTAGAATTGCTCATTGTCTGCCTTTTTTAAATTTTCTATATATTTCAAGAAATTGGTGAAAGGTATAATGTATATCGATACATAGAATCATAGGGTTGGAAGGGACCCCACGAGGTCATCTAGTCCAACCCCCTGCCAAAAAAAGCAGGACCAGTCCCATTAGATCATCCCAGTCAGTGTTTTGTCCAGCTGGGACTTGAACACCTCCAGAGATGGAGATTCCACCACCTCCCTAGGCAGCTTATTCCAATGCTTCACCACTCGCCTAGTAAGGAAGTTTTTCCTAATATCCAGCCTGGACCGCCCCAGCTGTAACTTGAAACCATTGCTTCTCGTTCTGCTCTCTGTTACTACCGAGAACAGTCGAGCTCCCTCCTCCTTGGAGCAACCCTTCATGTAGTTGAAGGTTGCTATCAAATCCCCCCTCAGTCTTCTCTTCTGCAGGCTAACTAAGCCTAGTTCCTTCAGTCTTTCTTCATAGGGCTTGTGCTCCAGCCCTTTGATCATTTTGGTTGCCCTCCTCTGGACTCTCTCTAATTTGTCCATGTCCTTTTTGTAGTGGGGAGCCCAAAACTGGACACAGTATTCCAGATGTGGCCTCACTAGTGCAGAATAGAGGGGAATGATCACATCCCTCGATCTGCTGGTAACACTTCTTCTGATGCAGCCCAGTATGCCATTGGCCTTTTTGGCAGCAAGAGCACACTGCTGACTCATGTCCAGCTTCCCATCCACCATGACTCCCAGGTCCTTTTCTCCAGTGCTGCTATTTAGCTGATCACTCCCCAGCCTGTAGCAGTACATGGGGTTTTTTCGTCCCAAGTGCAGGATTTTACACTTATCCTTGTTGAACCTCATGAGATTCCTCTTGGCCCACTGCTCCAATTTGTCTAG
Organism: Podocnemis expansa; assembly: GCA_007922195.1. Lineage (NCBI taxonomy): Eukaryota > Metazoa > Chordata > Testudines > Podocnemididae > Podocnemis > Podocnemis expansa. The sequence goes on along the minus strand of ML682040.1, from coordinate 11,473,292 downwards.
GTCTCCCTGAATCCTGTCCCTGCCCTCTAGGGTGTCTACCATTCCCCCCAGTTTGGTATCATCTGCAAACTTACTAAGTGTGCAATCTATCCCATCATCCAGATCATTAATGAAAACATTGAACAGAACTAGCCCCAGGACCGACCCCTGGGGCACACCACTTGTTACTGCCTGCCAACTTGACATGGAGCCATTGATTCCTACATGCTGAAACCGTTGTTCTAGCCAGTTTTCTATCCACCTTACAGTCCATGCATCTAACCCATACCTCCTTAATTTGCCAATGACTCTCTACTGTTTGTTTAGTTGTAAATGTACCATACCTGAAAGCTTGTGCAATAAATACATATGCTAGTCTTTAAGTGCCACAAGACTCCTTGTTTGTTTGTTTTCCACATGTGTTACCGCAGAAAATCAATTCTCAGACTGTTCAGCAGTCTGGGTCTTAATTTCCAACACTCTCCGGCAACGAGGGTGGGACCATTCCTTGCCTAAACGGACAAATGCCCCGAGTGGAGAATATGGCTACAGCCTGCCAATCAAGCACAGACCAGAAGCAACTAAAGACTTAGAGCCAAGGGTTTTTCCAGAACAAACATAAGCTTTATTACAATACTTATTCTGAGGATTGACAAAGAATTCCTACTCATTTCACATATAGCCAAACAGTAATATAACACATTAAAACTATTCTATGCAAGTAAAACACTAAACAACACTTACATTTACAAAAGGCATTCAGCAAGTGGGGATCAGTCACTTGCAGAATGGAGAGATCTCAGATTTTAACATTACTCCTTTTAAAACCTGGTATGGATTCCTTATCTTAAACTTTCCCTGCCAGTTTGCCTATCACCACAAATTACTTTGTAAGGATTGGGCCCCTGTCAGCAGTTCGCGTGTTAAACAGTTTGTTGGTCTTTCCCCTGAACTAGCGATGTCCCACCCTCCTTGGGACCCTCTTCTTACCACAATTTTAAAGGATTAGTCCTCTGTTCCCGGTCTGGTCTTTGATATCATCGCACTCACTGGCTGCCTTCTCCTTCTCTGCTGCAGTCTCTGTGGCAACTGGAATGGTGGCTCAGAAGGTTTTCGAGAGCTCGCAGGTTCACTTGCTGCTTTGTGATGCCTGCAGGGGTTCTGACAATGCCGGAGCTTCAAAGCCTCGAGCTTTTGACGTGGGACTTGTGTATGGCTTATGTGAAACCAGGCACCCTCGAAAGCATGCACCTTGAGTCAAGGCTCAGATGTCAGATTGGTGCAGCCTCTTTTGGATAGCCTATACCAGAAACGGTGAGACACAAAGTCCCCCAACTGGGAAGATGTCCCAGTTGTACTCTCTGGCTGCTCCTTCCCAGAGACTGTGAGACCTGAAAGTCCTCCAGCAGAGACTTCATTCTGTTGTACCCTCTGGTCGTGGAGTGTGCGTGCAAGCTTTTGGCTGTGTGATATTTGTTGCTCACAGACTTAACCACAGGACTCAGTTATTGGTCTGTCTGGAGTGCGTGCAAGATTGGTTCACCCTTCTGAGACTAAGTCTAGAGACCTAGTTCAGAGACTAAGTCCAGAAAACGCCCTTCTGAGACTAAATCCCACAATTTAACTCATAAAGTTCCACCAGAGACGTTGTTACTCTCTCTGGGGTCAAGGGGTAGTATGACTCCTAGTGTAGTGGGAACATAGCCAGAGGCCAGTGGAACCCAATAAGGAATGAGAGAGATCTCTGAAGTTCTGCTGCTGTGCAGCTTCTTTTATGTGCTATCACCACTTTCATCTCCTCTTAACCAATCACAAAAGAGGTGATTTCATCCTCACCCAATCACAAAGAGGATGATTTCACCCAACACCTGCACAGTGCATGATAGAAATCAAAGGGTTTTAGGGGTCCTTAGACAGTGGGAGGAGACCTCAGAATACTTGATGGGAGGGGGAATGAGGGAGTTCAAAAGTTTAAAATCTTCCTCCATCTTGACCTACCTTTCTTAAAGAGAGATATCTATTGGTTCCGTTCCCCTATGATCCATATGTGTGGCGATCAAATTTCACTTGCTGAGTGTATTTTGAAGACTAGCTTTGTAAATGATAACTTATGGATACTTTACCACTACTTATTACATATTATGCTATTTTTAACTGTATTTTAACACAAAATTTCTACTAGATTGTCTTACACTATTTTCCTACTCATATGTGTCTTTATCCCATCAAGATTTGCTGTGATACTAAAGAGATGGCAAAAATCTCAGGCTACAGATGGGGATTCATTCTGGGTTTTTTTTTCCCATCCTTATTGGGTCAATGCTGTTTTCTTCAAGGATGCTTCAAAACACATTATTGCAACAGTGGCAACAATAAGGAAAATGTCATTATCAATTCTTTTTGTGCTGATTTCTAATCCATTGTTTAACCCTGACCTTTCTCCTTTCTTGTATTTTCTTTAGACTCTTTTCTTACCACATCACCTACATTTTGTTTCTGGAGGGAGTCTCATTAAGGGCCAGACACTGCTCTCATTTACACCCATTATGTCCCATCAATGAGTTTCATGAGCATAAGAGATTCCAACTTGGCCCATAGCACTTTTGGTTCTATCTTGGCCATTAATCTTTCTTTATTGCAGTATGTTAAACAAACCGTTAAAAATAATGCTAGCTGGCAATGAAAAAGTGTAGTGCCCTTTAAGAGGCATTGTTTGAGCGGATACTTAAGGATTTCTAATCCTCAGGGGTCAGGAAAGTAATGTTTTCATGTTTTTACAAGTCATTTTGCAGCAAGCATTATATTGTCCAGAAATGATGTTTAAAGTTTCAATAGCTTCTGGTTCTCTGTGCCACATCACCCTGCAACAGCCCCCAAATTGTTTCTGAATCACGTTTCCTCTGGCAAGGAGGGGTAACCCTCATTTTATATTACATTGTACAAAGTACAGTGCTCCTGCCTCACTCAGAACAACTTTAATGTCAGAATGAAAAATGATAAAGCATAAATTAAATAGCTACCATATGTTTTCTGTAATGTATCTTGTTATTTTTCTAGCCAGGTAAACAATTTCCCTATATCTCCTGTTGAAATCTGCTTTTTGCCCTCCTAGACTTGCCATAGAATACCAAAGAACAGATATGTTATGTGTGCAGATGAGTAAATTTGAGCTTCAATTAATGCAAATTGATAGCGCTTACTGCCCCCAAGCTATGCTTTGCCATTTAACTAATAATGCTTGTTCAATATGGTATCTTCTGTCAGGCTACAGAGTTGTTGTAGAGCTTTACAAACAAACTTTAACTTCCAATCCATGTTATGACAAAGAACAGTGAATCTTTCCATGGGATTAATCTAGTAAACCCTTTGTAAATTATCTGAACAAATAAATGTTACAAAATTCTACAGGTTGGGTCTGGTGTCTCCCCCTTAAATTGGCAAGTGGAAGGAGCTCTGTGTATATCACATTCTCTGAACAGCAGGCCATCCAAAAGCTACAGAAATCATTATGAAGCCAAAGCCAGTAGTTTCCTCCAGTGCAAGGGGAGGATATATATGTTCAAGGGTCCCTTGTATGTATGGGTCTTGGGGGAAAAACTAAGTTTATATCAGTAGTCTCACTAGGACTGAAGCACTGATTGGCTCACTAAACATCTTAACGTGGATCCATTTCTCTTTTCTCCTACAAGTATATAAATGGAAGTTTCGAAGTTGTGTCCATTTTTCACTTGTGCATATCAGCTGTTGCCGTAATTAGGTTACTGATAAAATACAAAATGCACTGAATGCTGATAGAGCATAAAGAGGAAGAACACATGAATTAAACACTTATGTGATGTTTGGCACTGTTTTCTGTATTTTGCTCTTTGGATATTTTCTGCCGTATGCTGATGAGCACCTGCTTCTAACCCATTCTGCCCCTCTCCTCACAGTTTCACCATCTCAGCCTCACTTCACCTACCTCTTCCCATCCTTCCTTCTATCCTATGCTTCTGATCTCCTGTGCCTTTTTGCCTCTTTTCTTTAATGCCTTTCCTTCTTTTGTCCTCTACTTAATCAATCTTCTCCCAAGAAAACCATCCAACTTATAAAAATATCACAACACAAATATGACATGCCCTTTCTCTGTCATGACTTTTAAGGTTGTAAGGTCTTCATCAAAGGGCATCTATTACTGTCTGTGTATACTGTGCCTAGCACAATATAGCCTCCATTCTCAAGTAGTCCCTGTCATTACCACAACAATCTTATCTATTGCATGTTGTGTTTTTCAAAAAATAATTTAATCTCCAACCCAATTGTGACAATGATCAGCAATGAAGAAGAAAACAACACTTATAAAGAAAGCCAGTTGTACAAGAAATTTCCTTTCGTGTGTGTACCATTGGGTGCCTGGGTATTCTAAAGGTCATTTTTTTCTCACTTTTTCACCACTGATTATAGTTCTATTGAACTACGATCTAATTTCCCCTCTAATACTGAATTTTTTATTAGTACGATGGTTTCCAGTATTGTCATGTTTTGCCTGTGTCAGACTATCCTATCTGAAATAGATAGGATTCTGAATCAATTAAATGACATGGAATCTCCATCACTGGAAGTGTTTAAGAGCAGGTTAGGCAAGCACCTGTCAGGGATAGTTTAAGAGGGTACTTGGGCCTGCCATGAATGCAGGGGACTGGGCTTGATGACCTCTCATGGTTCCTTCTGGTTTCTATGATTCTGTGATTCTATGCTTGAATCCTCAAGAGTTTACATACCAATGTGCGAGACTGCTAGGTGAGTTGGAAGTCAGAATTAATCGATTTTGTGCAAAGTTAGCATTCTTTAGTTTTGACTGAGTATCAGGTGTGAGGTTTTAATTCTTTAGCAACCTTATCAGAAATAATAAGCTAGATAGTGACAGGATAACAAATAGAAAGAGTAGTAAATTGATCTTACACTGAATATAATCCACACAGCAAACTAGACAGATTAAATCAAGCCATGATGTTTATATAAAGCTTGCATAGAAAGGCAAAGCTTTCCATATACTCCCTTTTCTTCATGGGACACAGGACAATCCTACTACTGGAGAAAAAAAATTCTATAAGCGGACTCAAGTTTGAGAATTTGTTTTAAAAATTATACATATGATAATATTACAGATTGGATATAGAGTAGGGTCTAAAGTATGTGACGCAAACCAAAGTCCCACAAGCTTTAGAAGACTGTATTAATTTAGGCTGGAATTCTCAAAAGAGTCTAAATAACAGTTAATGTATTAATATTCAGTGGGATTTTGGTGACTTTTTCCCTTAGGCCCTCTTTAAACATTACCAGCCTTAAAAACAAGAAATAGCATATAAAGTAAATACAGAATTGATTTTGGTGTGATGTGACTCAACTGTCACCTTTCTTGCAATCCCTATAATTCATTCCTTTCTCTGGGCATTAGAATATCTCAAATAAATCAACAGGAAGTGAGGGCCTCCATAAAGTCCTTTAAACCTGCTACTGAAGTTCAGCTCTTTAAAGACTAAAACCAATCTTTACATATTACATTCATGGTCCAAACATGCCAACCCATCCTTTCACTTCTTATTTTTCAAACTCTGTCATTGTTTCTTAACCCTAATAACTGAATAATATTACAGCAGCTATTCACCTTTCAAAATTCACAAGAAACCCCCACTGCAGAATGGGCTACAGAAAATATTGGACTAAATGACAGCTGTTCCTACAAGGGTTGGTTGAATCAAGGAAAAGATACAGAGGGACCCTTGTCCAGTAATGCTCTATATTTTGGCTGCTTGCCGTCTGGAATCCAAGGCTATAGGGGCTGGCTAACACTGCTACAATTGGACTACTCCTGTGTAAGGCTATCGTTTCTAATGCTTTAATAAACTTTATGGTAGAAATAGATTTTTCTTATCCCCATTTATTTAAACAATCCATATAATTTTCTATAGAAGAAACTATCCAACACAAATACTACAAAATATTTCAATGGCTTACACATTAATTTAAGAAATCTTTCTTTTAATTTGTTAACTTTTGTTCCTTTTGAACTAGCTCAACCTTCCCGTTTAATCCCTCAAGCTTTCAAGGGACAGCTTGCAGAAAGTTATATACACAAATATAACAAACATTTCAAATAAAGCACAATGCATAAAGCAGAGAATGGGAAAACTTTGACAACAGCTGCTAGATTTAACACTAATAGTTTTGAAAGATTTTGGCTTAAAGGTTAAGAGTATCTTATGACAATAAGCAGACTTTGTATATAATGTCAACAGTCCTGTTGCAACATGTCCAGTTTTAATTTATTCTTGTTCACTTGTATAAGACAAATAATATAATTATATATGTCTGGTTCATGACATTTGAGTTGAAAAAAAATCAAATAAATCATGTTTTTTTTTTCAAGAATAACAACTTCTAAAGCTCTTGGCCCATGTCTTTTATTAACATTAGAAACATTTTTTGTCTGAAAATGATAACCTGAAATTTTGGAAGTATTTATTTATTTTGATCAGATTTCATTCTTTGCCCCCTTTCTGTTTCTGAATAAGCTAGTGGTCACTAATATTCTCAGTAGTTTATTTATTTATTATTTTCTTCAAAGAACATTTCAAATAATATTAATTACCAGGTTAGCATAGCTTTGAGAAACCCTAAAAAGCACACACATCTTCCCATGATACTTAATTTGAACTCATCTGTCACTCTTTCAATTTGAAAGCATTTTCATGAACTGCTTGTGTATATTACCTTATAACAGAAATACTGCACAAAAAGGACAGTAAAGTTACTTAGTAATTTCATGCTAATTACCACACAATAGCACCAAAAGCATTTCAGAACACTTCATAAGTTCACACATCAATTAGACATAATGTTTGTGGATCAATATGTATGCAAAAACAAAAAAAAAACAAAAAAAAACAAAAAAAAAAAAAAGAAAGTGACTCACCTGAGGCCACTTTACACAAGCCAAGGACTGTCATTTAATACAAATGAAAGTACCATTTTTTCTATTTTTTAAATAAAAACAAAAAAACCACTTTCTTAGGTTCTCCTGATATTTTTTCAGTCTATAAGGACGGCTTTGCTTTTCTGTTCACATATACCAGTTTTAAAGCCAGTATAATCCCATTCACCTGAGCAGAATTATGATTTACATCCCAGGAAGCAAGATCACAATCTTAACTGGAAGATGCTCAGATACTGTGGTGCCAAGTAACAGTAGGAAGCCATCTGATGAGACAGGACCAGTGTGTTGTGAAGGGAGGGCATGGAAAACACATGAGTGAGCGGTAATTGTGCAAGATTTCTGAACTGTTTGCTTTGGGATGACCTTAAGGGTTTCTAGAACAAGCACATGCTCCTGTATAATGTGTAATGAAGTAAATGTCTGAATACAAAATAACCAAACAAATATGCCAAAATTCCTCAGAGCAGAAGTCATGTGACAATAGGTATAATCCTTATTGTTTGAAACAATCTGCATAGTAGTGTTTATTGTGCCAATAATCAAAGCAAGAGCAATTTGCAGCTGAAGAAGCATTTAGAAAATGTGCTTTGCAATAGTGCTCTTCCATCTTACAAGGAATGAATAATTCCAAAAAGGCAGGGAATACTGGTCCTTCTCCTTAGGTGCCAGATGCAGTACAGTTAATGCAGTTCCTGTGCACCAAAAGGGAATATTTGAGAAGCCTGCACAAGAGATGCTTACCTTACCTGCTACAGAGTCCATTGGAAATTCCCTGCACACACTTAAAGAGTGTGAAGGGGTGGGGGCAGTGTTTTGTTATGCAAAGCAGAGCCGTTGCTGGCACCTGGCAAATTGGGCATCTGCCCCGAGTCCCAGCACCAGTACCCCGAATGTCTGAGGCAGCCCCTGCCTCTCCTGTCCCCTCCCTGTCCATGGATGGGGACATGGAGCCTTGCCGCCAGTGGTGGTGCCCGCCTCTCAGGCCAGGGAGCCAGGGCCAGGCTGGCAGTAGCAGGAGCCTGCGGCCAGATCAGGCCCAGGCAGAGAATGGGGGCCATGGGGGGGGCGGGGGGGGCCCATGCCCCAGGTGTTTCCTGGGGACAGCGACGCTCCTGGTGCAAGGAGGATGCATAGGTTAGATCCATTTCACTCGGTGGATCCAGTACTCATGGTTTAATGCTCCAAAGTCAAAGGCCTTTGGTATTTCAGGTAATGAGATCCTTCACTGGCCCTTAATAATATTGGCTATGTCTACACTTGAGAGCTTAGTTAAGTCGACATAACAAGGTTGACTTTAAGTCAACTTAACAAACTCAACTTACAAATTACGTCCACACTGCAGGGCTCTGTTGAGTCAAATTTATTAAGTTGACTTAACGAAGCCTAAAGTGTGGACGACCCTATCTACAATGTGTTAAGTCAACTTAATAAAGTTGACTTTAATGCTTATGTAAGGCAGGTCTAGAAGCTGTACCTAACAGCTTCTAAAGTGGGGCAACTGATCTGCATGCATTTTGTATTTGCACGAGCACAAAGAGCATATTAGCATAGTCTCACTATGGGTGCAAGGCAATGTGGGTAATGGTATTTGGATTTATTTGATCACAAATCTGTCAATATCTGTAATTCTATTGAAGAGAGACATGAAATACTATCTTTTGTAATATGCTACTCTCGTGATTGTTCAAACTCTGTTTAGGTTAGTTAAGGGGTAAAAACTAGCCTTAGCAAAAAAGAAACTTGTAAGAGGGGACATCCACCTGTTTCAGCATGGTGAAGTGAAGAAAGGGGTGGGGATTAGCATTAGCTCAGTTTAGAGCTATGCTGGATGTACTGCCCCTTGCCCCACTGTCAAAGGATAGATCTGGCCAGGCTTCTGGTGAAGCCTTTCTTTATCATCTTAATGGAAGAAGCTGTTTGCAGCTATTTGAGGTTTAAGAGCTGAAATCACTGAGAGAAGAGACAGTCTTTGAGCTGAAATCACTGAAGAGGAGCAGCGATGGAGTAAGTGACCAGTGGGTGATGCTGGTGGACAGCAATCAGAGCCAGCGGATGGTGAAAGCGGCCAGCAGAGGTCTGGATGGGGTGAGTGACCAGTGGGCAGAGCCACCAGACAGTGGGTGGAGACAGTGGACGGTGCAAGGTGATAGTGTGAGCAACCAGTGGGCAGTGCCAGCGGACAGCAGGCAGAGCCAATAGATGGGGCAAGTGGCCAGTGGAGGGCCGGAGAGCGTGAGTAACCAGCGGGCAGTGCCAGCAGACAGCTGGCATGAAAGACATTTTCTACCTACCCTGGTTTTGTTGGGAACCTGTTTCACACTGATTCTCCAGATCAGTGCTGGGTTTGCTATTGAGTTCACATGGTCTGTTATGCTGCGTGGGATCATGTTGGGAACCTGCTCTGCACTGACTCTCTGAATCAGTCCTGATTTTTGTTATTGGTCCTTTTACATTCTGTTTTTATTACTATTAAAAGTTCTGTATGCTACACTCAGACTTGTGCTTGTCAGCAGGGAAGCATTACCCCTTTGGGTTGCCCAGGGAATAGTGCATGATTTCCCAGAAGACTGGCTGGGGGGTTGAGCCCATTGGTGCTGTAACATTACTCGGAAACCTTTAGATGCAGAACCCGGCCCTTGTTCTGCCATCTCACCCTGGCAGGATGGTTACACTGAAGTTGACTTTAAGGGCTGGAGTTATTAAGTTGACTTGAGCAAGTGCTTAAGTTGACCTAATAAAAGCCCAGCAGGACATGGCTTTCCTTAAGTCAATTTAAGGGAGGTTAAGTTGACTTAAGGCTCTAGTGTAGACATACACATTAAAACTTTTATGGTCAGTCACTGAAGGATGAAAAAAACTAGAGCTGATCAAAATGACTGAGATTTCACACTTCCCATGTATGTTTTCTCTTAGGGGGAAAATATAATTTTCAATATTTTTGTCTTGTTCTTCTACTAGTTGTAATTGCCGCAAATATTTGAGCAGTGTTAAATGCCTCCACCAGTGGACAGTGATCAGCCTGTGTATGCACTGGTGTGTTATGCTGACCACAGCTGGAGGTAGGATACCCAACTCTGCATCCAACCCTCTCAATCACAGAACTTCCAGTGAAGCCAGGAGAGTCATGTGTGGAGAAAGTTTAAAGAATCAGGTGCTACTGTATGTGAACCAACAATCTGGTTGCTCCTGAGCTACTTTTATCCTGTGAATTATGGACAATTTTATAAATCTTGAATTCTTCCACTATTACGTCATTAGTACAAGACAATATTGGCTGGGCTGGACTCACAGTTGGCGTAAATCACAGTCTTGCTCCATTAATTTAAAATGAGTTATACTAATGATTCTATGATAATTTACACCATCTGAGGATACCAGCTTGGGTATGAATTTTGTACACGTATTCCAGGTATACCTATGTTGTGCTTTGTCCCAGAATTTGTTGTTTGTCTATTTCACGAAGCAATATTAGTCTTTTACAAAATATTTTCCTGTCACTTTTGCAGGAAGCTCATCCTTCTGCAACCTCCATTTCTTTTCTTGTTTTCCACAGCTACCAAAGAGGATTGTTTGTTTACTTTAAACCTTTAGTTGGGAGGAACTCAGAGTTTTAAAACAGCACTGCTGAAGGAGCAGCCTTGCGCTGATAGCAAAGCAAACGACTGTAGAGCTACTTTTAGATTGGATTTGTGTTCTGCACTCTTTTTACCTGATCATAAAATATAACTGGAGTTTAAAAAACATCCCAAGAACAGTTCACTTAGGAAGTCACTTAACAGGTGTTTTGAGCTTAGATGTACCTTTTTTGAAGTATCTCTTAATTACTTTACTATGATGATGCACACTGTACAATGTCAGGCTACCCACAGAGCCTTTTGTTAGCTTACCTGCTAGTCATTTACTGCCAACAATTCACAGTCTAGGGTTATTGTCTACTGGGAATTATATTGTAATAGCACAACAGAGTGGTGGAGATGTTTAATGGCTGTCAAACAGAGCTCATTATAATGCCCACATTGTTGTTCTAGCCAGCACAGAACCTAATTGTGTTTAAAAATTATGTCATCAGCAAAACCTCAGGTCATCACCACTTAAATCACATGCATATATCTGAAATGTTAATGTGGTAACTGGTAGCAATGTATACAGTACTTTTAACCTCCTATTTGGTGCATGCTTGAGATCAGATTATATGAAGTGTTCCTGTACATTTCGACCTTCAGTGGCTGATTTTAAACTCCATCATAAATTTGATCGCTATTACCCAATTTATGTGCAGTTTCTGGATTCTGCTGGGCATGAGGCTAAAGATTATAGTCAGGTCCCACTGAATGCTACACACACCTCCCAGGATGCCTACATTAATAGCTTATCTAGAAATGTGGCCAGACAAGTGAAAGTAAACGGTGCAGCTCATCCCTCAACTGACCTATCCTCATACTACCTCAGAAGAGAAGAAAGTGGGGGAAATATTGAAACCTCATTTAGTAACAAAGTTTGGCAGTTTCTTCTCCTACCCACCCACCTGAATCTTACAGGATATTGAGCAGAGCAAGAGACAAGCACAGGAGAGCTATCAGATTGAAACTGGGGCATCTGAGATGGAATCCATTTACCATTGGAATCCATGCAAATGATCCTTACTGACTTAAGGCAAAGCTAAAACAGGCCCCCAAGCAACATTAGCCATTCTTCTAAGCTGCTGTAGCCACAACTACAGGTGTGGCATGAATGCCCCTGGAATTGTTTTTCCAAAAGAAAAGAAAGGGGTGAGTAATAAAGGAAAAAGCTAGGGAGAAGGGTGGACAGCATGACTATTGTGTAGATGAGGAAGGGAACCCACAAATTGCTAATATTTTTGGATTTGAGAAATTTTTCTGGCAGTTTGGAGCACTTGTGCCAAAAGCTGGTCAGAAAATTAGGGAGGAGGAGAGTAACAATGGCAAACTTCACCCATTTTTTTGTTCCCCCCACTCCTCCCCCAACTGGAAAACTTTTGGCCTAAATCCCCCCCCCCCTTTTTTTTTAAACAGGAGTCAAAATCCTCTGTGGAAAGCAGTTTCAACAATTTTTTTAAATCATAAAGCAGATTTGAAAGAAAACTTGCAATGAGACCAACTTGTGGCATCAGGAAGTCGGAATAGAAGAAGATGCCAAGTCCTGCACTTAGGATGGAAAAATTCCATGTATTGCTACAGGTTGGGAACCAATTGGCTAAGTAGCAGCACTGTAAAAATGGACCTGGGGGTTATGGTGGATGGGAAGCTGGATATGAGTCAACAATGTACTCTTATTACCAAACAGGGCAATGACATGTTGGGCTGCATCAGTAGGGGTGTTGCAAGCAGATTGAGGGATGCAATTATTGCCATCTATTTGGCACTGCTGAGAACATATCTGGAAGATGGTGTCCAGTTTTGGGCTGTGTCCTATAGAAAGGGCATGGACAAATTAAAAAGAGTCCAGCAGAAGGCAACAAAAATTATTAGGGGGCTGGGGCACATGACCATGTGATGGAACTCCTCAGAAATCACTCCAGGGGTCCCCTCTGCTCACAGCTGATCAAACTCTGCTGAGGTGGAGTCTTCTCCTGTCCCTCCCAGGTTTCCATGCTACTGTGTAGACAGCTCCCAAATCCAGCCTCAGAAGATCCAACCCTTGTTCTGCCTGGACTCCCTTGTGGGGTCTTCCCTCCAGGAGGGTCCTGGGATGTCCCAGTCAGCAGTGACTCTCAGCCAGTGTGGAAATCAGAGGGTTCATTATCAATCAAGTTCACACAGCAGTCAGGATAGCTGGCTATCAGATTAACCAGGGGGTATAGTAGTGAACCCCCAGGATGAGCAGGTTCATGTGCTGGGGCTGCTTCCCCTTAGACCTCATTCCCAACTCCTTCCTCCTCTCCTAGCCATTTGGTCTTCTTTCTGGGCTTAGGAACCCAGCCCCCATCTAAACTGGCCGCAACCTGTGTGACCAGCAGGGGGTCCAGGTAAGGTCTGCCTAAAAGCCCCTTTAACCTCTAGTGGTCCTCAGAATAACTACACACTTCAGGTCCCACCACCAGCATACAGGAACAGAAAAGAAGAGAAATTGGCATATCGCCCATGACATCCTAAACTAGACCAAGAGAGGTTTCCCACTTCATCACAGACTTACGAGGAGAGACTAAAGTGTCACAGTTAAATACAAGTACTTTTCCTAGATTTAGAGAAGAGCTCTTTGTGCTTCTCTCTTTCACTGGTTGCTCCAATAAGAAATGATACTACCTCAAACACCCAGTCTCTCTAATATCCTGGGACTGACATGACTTTGATTACAACCAGGAATGAATCAACAGCTGTGTCTACACCTGGATTTTTTTTTTTTGAATGAATAAGGATTAATTCAAACTAAATTACTGCATGGCTAAACTGGCTTTCTTTACATCAAAGTAAGGAAGTCCTTAGTTCGAAGTAATGAATTCTTACTTTGAAGTTATATAACCCCCCTTAACTTTAAAATAACAGTTAATTCGAACTGATTAGTTTGATTTAACCCAATGCAGCTGTGTTAATTTGCACTAACCATTAGTTTGAATTAACACAATTTGCCCTTCTTCATCCTAGGGTGCCTTCCTCTTTCTATGTATTGGCTGATAGAATGTCCCTTCTCAGGGGCCATGGCATCACACTTCCCATGGTGCCCTCCTTCTAAAACAGAACTAGCACGTCCTGTCCATGGACATGCTAGTTCAGTTTGGGTTTCTCGGGGGGACATGTTAGTTCGAATTAACCATTATTATTTCAAAACTGATTAATTCAAACTAAGTTAATTCAAACTAACTTCTTAAGGGTAGACATAGCCAACTAGACTATTAGTGATTGTTGAATAGGTGTCAGACATGTACACCCTAATGAACATTTTTAATGGACTAACACATTTTATCAAACTTTATGAAACAGACAAAGTTCTGGCCTCAAGTCTTTTCTCACAATGATACAAATCAGGATCACTGAGTTACTGTGCCTAATTCCTCACTGTTTCATCCAGCTGTACTGCAGAATAATACTATTCAAATCAGAGGAGCTGCAGCTGGTAGAAGAGTGGAGGATAAGGCATACAACAGTGAACTACTGCATTCCTGCTTATTCCAGTGTGTAGTAATTACTACTCTGGACTCTGCATCCAGCAGGCTGAGTTTCTCATTTTAGTAGGACTGAAGCACCCTTAGTTGCTCAGGGTCAGATGTATAGAGGTATTTAGGAGCCTAAAAATGCAGATAGTTACTTTTGAAAATTCCACTAGGCATCTAAGTGGGTTTGGTGCCCAATGACCTCCAAACCTTGCTCAGACTTTTTTTTTTAATCCCACTAGTCACCTATGTGCATCTTTAAGTACTAAATCTCTTTGTAAATCTGACCCTCATATAAAGTGGCAACAGGCAGCTGAGTAAAATGCTAAAAAATCAACTACCATCTGTGCAATAATCCTAGATGCAAAGAATCATAGCTTTTTAGTTATGCATGGTTAGTTACAAAAACAAGACCAACTCAGTGGTGGTGACTGAATTGAACTGAGATTTTGGATTAAAGTTGGAATCCATGCAGATTGATAGCAAAATAAATACATGCGCTGCTCTAATTACAGTGCATTGATTTACTGCCTTTTTGGAAGCAGTACAGCACTGCAATAACAAAGAAAAAAATTGTCTACAGCCATATATATAGAGAAAGGGTATATATCTGTGAACATGACTTTGACTGAAATATTCCAGATTTACAGGAGTGCAATAGCAGAATTTGACCCACTGTATATTGTATGATTTTTTTTCCTTTGTTCACCGAATGCATTCTACCATGGGTGGTAGAAGTTGTGCATCATGAATATTTTATACCAGCCTTTAGCCAAAGCCGTGACATATCCCAGAAATTAACTGAGGGAAATCTGTTTCTCATTACTCTCTGATGTTCAATGATTTATTTGCTCTCACTAACAAAGAATTTTAGTTCCAAAATGTGGTATCTACTTAGCTTGTTCTTAACCCTTCCACACAGGGAATATTTTCTCTCTTTGGAAAGTGCTGAATCACTGGTTTTACTACTGGGCCAAATTTTCTCTCATTTGCACAACAATAAATCTGGAATAATTTAGCTTTATATGCACATAAATGAGAGCACAACTTGTCTAATCTTAAATTTGAACTTGAAAGACTGTTTAGTGTTTTTAGTCTCCTGTTTTAACCCCCTTATTAGATAGTCCCCTTCCTGTTAATTGAAGGTCCATGCCCAACTACCACTTTATCTGGAATACCTAAGGTTTTCTGCAACTCTCCCCCACATTACAATTATGGCAATTTTATGCCTCAGGGGAACAGCAGCATCTGATAGCTGACTTGAGTCATGGGATCATTGTGGTTGCCAGAACACTGCACTAATGACCTGGCTTTCATAGATGCTTTAGTACCCATGACTTCTTTCCACGTCAGTGGGACTTCAAGGTGCTCTGCATCCCTGAAAAAAACAAACCCTAAAGCTATTTTTTTTATATATTTTTATGAATTCTGAGGCGTTATCAAATAGAAAATATGGAAAACTCATGGGATTATTTTTATTTTCATTTTTTTTCTTTCAATTATCTGCATGACTGTAGATGGCCCCAGAAGAATGTTGTTGAAAATCTGAACATCTTATCATCATTTCAAATCAAACACATGAATGTTTGGCAGCCCGTATGGAACCAGCTACTGATTAAAGCCCCGCAGTGGTCCAAAGAATATCAGAGAACTTTTCTTCCAATAATTACCAGTAATTACTCATCCAGATAGTATAACAGATTTCAATGAAATTATTTAACAAACTAGAGTAAGGGTTTCACCACTTTGACCTTAATGTCCCTAACTTGCAAATTCCTTTATATAAGCAAACCCTATATCAGTGTAGAATCCTATTACGATTTGGGCACTAGGGCTCAGGCATTTACCCATACACTGGAGCTTGCCGCACAGGAGCCTTATTTTGTAAACAGTATTCTGCAGAGAGCTAGTCGAAAATGGGAATGCCATTTTCATTAAAAGAAAAAATTTCAAAATTAGAAATTGACCAGCAATTATTTTCTATAGAGTAAAACAAACAAGGAGTCCTGTGGCACTTAGGCTATTTCTACACTAACAAATTAATTTGAATTAAGGAACCTAAAAAGTTTTTTTCAAACTAAATAAAGTGTGGCTAGTTCAAAACTACTATCAAACTATTTAGTTCGGACTAACTAAGTCTGAACTAAGATTTTAGGTGTAGATGTAGCCTTAAAGGCTAACAAATTTATTTGATGTATGAGCTTTCACGGGAGAAAAATCGCACTTCATCAGATGCTTTGAAGATGGGGGAGCTTTCAGAATGGGAGGAAAAAATTCAGGGTGTTAAGTCTTGGGAACAGGTCACACTGTAACAGCAAACGAGAACAGTTGTAAAGATTCAAACACTGGGGAACAGCATACAGAAGATGATGAGGTCAAATCAGCTGTTGAAAGGAGAGAAATATCTAATGTCCCTGATAAGTCCTGAAGCAACGCAACTAAATTTGATCTCAGCAGTTTCTCTTTGAAGCCTTGAACTGGTGGTATTCATCTGTCTGAGCACAGCAATTAGCAAATCATTAATGGAGTGATCACGGAGATTGAAATGCTGACCCACTGGTTTTAGAATGTTGTGATTTCCAATGTCAGATTTGTGCCCATTTATACTTTTTTTGCAGAGACTGTCCTGTTTGTCCAATATAGAAGGCAGGGGGGCATTTATGGCATATGATGGCATAAATCACATTGGTGGATGAACGGGAATGACCCTTTGATGGAGTAGCTGGTTTTATTAGGTCCTGTAATAGTGTCTTTTTGTAAATATATGGGCAAAGTTGTCAGTGTGTTTTGTTGCAGGGATATGTGCCTGCTTTAATGGTTCTGTTGTTAAGTCTGCAGTTGCTGGTAAGTATCTGCTTAAAGTTAGAGGACTATCTGTAAGCGAAGAGAGGTCTGTCTCCCAAGGCTTGAGTGAGTGAGGGATCGTCTTGTAGAATACCCTGTAGATCCCTGATGATTTGTTGTAGAGGTCTGACTTGGGGGCTATAGGTGATGATTAGCAGCATTCTGTTGTTTTCTTCTTGGGCTTCACCTGTAGTAGCTGACCTCAGGGTACCCATCTGGCTCTGTCAGTCTGTTTCTTCATTTCCACAGCCGAGTACTGTAGTTTTAAGAATTCTTAAGAAACAGCACAGTCACAGAGACATCAGAAGAGATCAACAAGGCAATATTAAGGACTTAATTTATCAGCTTTTTTGTTTGTTTTGGGGGGGGGGTTGCTATTGAAAATGTTCTTATAAGAGATCTTCACTCCTCTGATTAACCTGCTTTATTTTATTTTGGACTAAAGATGGTTTTAAAAGTTTGTAGATCAGTTAAATTTTGATTCTGTGGGAGTTTCTCTTAGTGACTATATGCGACTTGAGTGTGTGTTTAGCTACTATTTTTGGATTGGAAGGGATTAATACACCGTCAACTATTCATTGTGCTGAGAGTGTCCAGTCATTCCTCTGGCTACTTAAATATCCCTGATAATTAATGCTACCCATAGTGACATCTGCCACCACTCTAAGGAAACCATCCCTCATTTGCCTCTATTTCCGTGAATTGTCTAATTGCTACCTATATCAGGGATCAGGATATGGGTACTGCTATCTAGTGGTCTGAGCAGGAACCCAGCCAACTGGGTAGACCCAGAGGCCAGCTTAGCAGCTAGAACTGTAACCAGGATCCAGAAGACAAACCAAGGATCAAGGATGGAGCCCAAAACTAATCAAGAGAGCAGGACTGGAGCAGATTAGAGTGAGACAGGAACAGAAGAGAAATAACTCTGGATCAAGGCTGGGAGAATGAGGAAGGCACAGGAGAATCACAGATGAATGCATAAGCCTGGAGCAACTGGTGACCTGCCTCTGCTGTTGAGTTTAAATGCAGACCTACTGGCTCCTTGAAACCAATCAGGCCAATAAGCCAGAGCTAGCTGGATTCATTAACTGTCCTGCGGCCTGAGCTGGCATGCCCAAGCTCAGCTGAGGGAACTCAAGCTCACAGTTCTTGATGGTCCAAGGTGGCAAGAGTATCAGGGGAACTGGTCTTCACAGAACTTCTAGTCCATTCTGGTTTCAGCCATATTGTGTGTTCAGTTCTTCCAGTGTTTCAGTAGAAAATTGAGAAATAGTTATATAATAAAAGGGAATTGGTAAAAGCATTATTGCTCTACATTAGCAGTGTTAATGAGCTCAGCAAGATCAGGTTCTCAGCTGACATCAGTAAGCACAGCTCCTTTGATTTCAGTAAAGACTTCTTTTTCAGGAAATGGGACTGACTAACCCACACTCATTTCACAGAAATCTCAGACCAGGCATTGGGAAAGACTTTTAACTAGTGTCTATCAGCATAGGTCACTTACAGGGGTTAAATTAGGACTTGTTCACTTAGTACATTGCAGCCCAGGTGTGAATATACAACTGTATTCTGCTGCACACTAAATCGCTAAATCTCCTGCACACTAAATCAAAGGGTCCTTCACCTGCTCATCCACTAATGCAATTTATGTCATCATGTGCCAGAAATGCCCCCATGTCTTATACATTGGACAACCAGGACAGACTACACAGAAGACTAAATGCCCACAAAACTGACATCAGAAATCATAACATACACACAAAAAAACCCAGTTGCTGAGCACTTCCATCTTCCTAATGACTTGTTAACGATGGTCATCAAGAAAATCAATGGGACTGCAAGACTTTAAAGAGAAACAGCTGAAATTGAATTAATATGCAAATTAAATTGTGTGAAAACAGGGCTGAATCATGACTATAGATTCTTTTCACATTATAACAGGTAATTTGACTTCACCTTCCCTCTGTATGCTGTTTCCTAAAGTTTGAATCCCTACAAATGCTCTGATTTGCTGTTGCAGTATGACCTGATCCCATGTCTTACACTCCCCTGCATTTATTTTTATCCCATTCTGTAAGTTCTCCCTCTTCAAAGAGTCTGACGAAGTGGGCTTTTCTCCCATGAAAGCTCATGTGATAAATAAATCTGTTAGTCTTTAAGTAGACTCCTAGCTTTTTTTTTTTTTTTTTTTTTTTTTTTTTGCTTTGCTAGACTAACACGGCTGCCCCTTTGGAACTTGACTAAATCACTGTGTGGACTCTGCTGCAGTACACTAAAAGATGACCTACTATTGTCTGAAACTTCAGACACTGACACAGCATTATATTAAAGCATGGAACAATGTGTAGTAGCAGAGTCCAGAAGTCCAGTTAGTGCACGGCAGGCTAATAAGCTATTGATTCACATTCTGGCTGGCTGCATGCTCACTCACTGCATAGACAAGCTTGAAGTCTGTTTTCCTGTGTGGAGTCAATATGGATTTACCCTGGCAATATTGTGACCTAGGGTGATGTGAAATAAATTAAGTTTGGTCTCTCCTATTCCTAGGAGAATGTTAGCCCCATTACAAGGACCACCATCATAATCAGTACTAATTAGCAACTTAGCAGACAAGTCAGGTGTCTTAAGTCCCCTGTGCTCTCTTTTGGGATTGTTCAAGATCAGGAGTGCTGATGGGAGATCCTGTATCACTGTCCTGTGCTTTACCTGCCCTGTAGAAAACAAGTGAGCAATGCTGCTATGTTCTTGGCATGCACCTGAACAATCTGGATACTAGTTACAGTGGTATGGGAGTGGTACTAATTGGGATATCTATCTAAGCCCCGTTGAGGTTTTTCTATTTCATTTACGCTGCTCTGTTTTACTACCTATCTTATGTTTTGAACCTTTCACCATCTTTATCTTACCATTTTTGTATTTGCAAATAATAATATACTTAGAAAGCACATTTCAGTCTCCAGTATACTCAGTAAAACATCTTCACCAGTACTAAATTTACACCCAAAACCTAGACATTTTAGCAAGTGGCCTGAAAGGGGAAGATTTTGGACAATGGTTTGACTTGCATCATCCATCCTCATACAGATGGAGTTGGATTTGTAGGTCATCTTTCACGTACAATATTGGAATTGTATCTTGCTTCATCAAAACCTTTTTCTGACTGAGAAAGAATAATATTGTACAAACACATTATTTGGTTGGTCACGCTAAGATCTGAAACATCCTGGCTGAATGCTCTACACCTATTTTCAGAATAAGTTGACATATGAGCACAACGATTAGTGACCTGAAGTTGGCAAATGGGGTTTCCTGACACCAAAGATGAAAATGGGTGCTTTGTTTATTGACCAAATGCAAAGATGTGCTAGTTCTACAAAAAGTATGTAACATTAATTTGGTTGATTTATTATGAAGATTAAGGGATATGTTTGTTATGCAGCTTGGAATATTTGAAATAAAACTTCCAATAACAGTAAAAGGAGTAAGATATTTAATACACTCAAGGCTAAAAATTCACCTATTGAGTGAGCAAATAAATTACAAACTCATTGTTTCCAATAGCCAGTTAACTTCCTGCTTATTGTTAAAACTCATCATACCAATAACAATTTTTAATTCTTGAAAATGAAGTTTTAGCACAATAGAATCAAGGTTATATTTTCAGGCCTATTGCCAAACTTTCATAAGACCAATAGATACAGAACACAATATGCTTCAGGGATTATTAAAAATAAATTCACATCTTGGTCCTTTAACATTATATTTCTTTATATTCTCTAAGTAGTAATCCATTAGCACTTTCCTGCAAAGCTTTGGTTAAAAACTGCCAGTTACTAGCTGGATTTTTATGTAAATGATCATATTAAACTGATCTAAACTATCTATTTGTATCACTGAGTCTCATGAATACTCTTTCCAGAAGCAAAAAGAATTACTTATGAACTTAAATATGTTACACTTCCTGTCCTCTTAAATTCTTCAACACATCGCTGTCACACTATGTAGTTTGGGAGGAACATCTGAAATTGAATACTTTTTCTGGACTGTATTCAAATTTATTACACCAAACCACTGGGCATGGTAAAACGGGAAAGAAAATACTGTGAAGAATGCATCTCTTTTAGTACTTTATAAATTTCAGCATAAAACCACAAACTACAGCTTGGTGCAGAAATGGAAAATCCCAGGAGAAAAATATTAATCATATTTTTCAAATTTCAAAGCCCATTAAGTTTGAGTTTCAAGTTGGTTCTTGTCTAGTTTGAAGTAGTTAGCCTATCCTTTGTATTCTGTTATAGGATGATGGTAATAGCCGATGAACAGATTTAGCCATTTCTGCTAATTTAAATAGGCTATATATATCCACACTGGAGTCTTATTTTCTATTCCTTAAGCTTTTCATTACGATCTCAGATACCTTGTTCAACCAGTCCTAGTCAGCCCCTCTGCACTCATAGTTGACTCCTAATCTCCCTTATCCCCCAATATGTTCCCTGCCCATTTCCAGTTCCAGTCTCTCTCTCCCAGTTCCTAATCTGGTCTGTCTCTCCCCTCCCATCTAATGGTTCTCAGCTCTCCTTCTCCAGATTCCTATTCAATTCACAGTATCATCACCATCACGTACCTGGCTCCTTGTCCCAGTATCTTTGCCCAGCCGGTCACAATTCTCCCATCACATCCCAGCTCCTTTTCAGATTTTTTTCCCCTTCCTATAGGCTTCTATACCCACTACTGTCGTAAGGGAGGAGCTCAGTCCAGGGCTAAGCATCCTATTGGAGCACCTGCCTCCCCCCCATGGGGCGGGGGGGGGGTGGACCAGCCCAGAGGCCAGCTCTGTGCCTCCACCCTGCCCTTTGCCTTTGGCTGGCCAACAAAACTTGGGGGGAGGCAGCAGTGCAGGGAGCAACAGAAGTGAGGCGCCCAGGATAGTCGGTCTGCTTACCCGTCCCCCTCTTCAGGGATGGTCGTGTCTGTACCCAGTCCTTCCTCATACCCAAATGTTTTTCTGAGCTCAGCATCCCCCACTCTCCCACATCCAACTACCTCCCAGTCCTCTTCATTTCCCTCATTGTCTGCCATTTGCAGACTCCTCACCCAACTATTTCCAACCTCCTATTTCCAGTCTCCTTGCCTAGACAATCTCATTCCCAATCTCTCCCCACCACTTACCATCCCAGTCAAACCAAATTCCTTGTTTCAATCTAAAATTAAAAATAAAGAAATAGCAATGTGGTAGGGATGCATGGTTTGGGGAAGTAGAGAGCCACGTAGGGCATCTCCTCCAGTAGTTAACCCACTCCCTTCAGTTACATCTTTACTTACCTAAGCCATGTCTTATAGTCTACATTGTTATTTATACCCAGACTGCTGGGAGCTACCTGAGTTGCACCCTATAGACCACTGAAAGAAGCAGCATGCACCACTGCAGACACGAGCTAAGTGATTGTTTGAGGTCACGTGAGAACTCTATGGCAAGAATTAAACCCATAGATCCAGAGGCAGAATCCAGTGGTTTAACTACAAGTCAGTCCTTCCTCAGTCTAACATTGTTCAAGAGCATTACAATATAGGAGGTTAAAAACAAAAATATATTCCACTTTACACCATACATAGAACCAGATCAGTGGTACAGAGAGCACCATTAGTGCACAGTACCTAGTATTCTGTAATTAGCGATCTACTATATAACTCCATCATTACATTTCATCACAGCTAAGGGTATGTCTGTAGTGTAGTGGCACAGCTATAGCACAATAGCTAGGCTACTGGATCACAAATGCTTCCTACATCAATAGACAGGTTTTTCTCTGCTGCAGTAGGGCAGAACTACCCTATAAGTCTACACTGGTGGTGTAATTAGTCCACCTGCACAAGAGAAGGAAGAACATCTCCTGTTGGCATAGCACTGGCTTGGACAGCACTTAGGTCACAGTAACTTGGATTGATCAGTGGGATGCCTTTGTTACACCCTTGATTAAAGTAAGTTAGATTGATTTAAGTGGTGGTTTATGCCTGCCTATAGGTAATTCACCTCTTCAGGAGGCAGTAGCTGTGTTGAGAGGCATAAGCTGGTTCACCTAGCTGGGTCTACAGTTGGGGTCCACCAAATTGCATTAAAAAATTTTTTCATAGCCATCAGGGATGTAGCTAGAGGTGTAAATTTTGGGCGTAGCCCAAGCCTTTGAACCAACAACAAACATAAACACAGATAACATGGCATGACACTTTACGCTCTTTTGTGTTAGCAAGACAATTTATTTGCGTGGCGGCTCTTCTTCTGATAATGACAGCTTTTGGATCCATTAGCTCTCAGATGTTGCAATTTTACTTCTAGCTTGCCAAACACTTGAGCTTAAATTTTCAAAAGTGACTTCAGCTGCCTAATGTAAGAGTCCTTAGAAGTACCTGATTTTTAGAGATTAGGGAGCTCAGTACTGGTAAAAAAAATCACATCCCTTCCAGATGACTAAAGTTAACTCATATCTTGGAAAAACCATTAATCATGACTCAAGGGCACAGCCTACAGGTAGCAGATGCTTGGATTAAACTAATGAAGGTCTCTAACTCAAAATAATCTGCTTTTTGGAAGTACTCAAAAACTGAAGTATTAGCTGTGTTCATCTCCACTTCTGAATGTTCTTTCATACAAGCCAAATACAACATATTTACATTTTCTTTAGTCTTTGGGACTTCAGAGTAGATGTTTCTCTCTTTGTGTAACCCATATGCCTAAAACAGGCTGTCTCTTAGAGACCTGTTCAGGCTGGATTGTGTTGCTGGGCAGATTATGCTGCCCAGAAACCAGTTTTCTGGAAATAGGGAGTGCCAGCATTTTGAGCATGCTACGCAAAGTTTTTGTTGTTGATGTGAGGAGAAGCCTGAGAGCAGCAATCAGGAGAGGAGCAAGGAAAGAGACCTGGAGAGTCCATGTGCTCAGTGTTTGAATGAGGAGAGCTAAGCCAAGGGTGAACTGCAAGATGTTTTCTCCCTGCAGTGGAGCATTTTGCTGCAAAGTGGTTTTGGTGGGTTTTTTGGGTTTTTTTTTTTTTAATGGGACAGAGAGCTGGCTACCCAGTAACCTGACTGCATGGTGCTGGTTACTGAGGAGAAAGAAGGGACTGCATGGGATTCTGAAGAGTCCTGTAGCCAGAGAAGAGGATTGCTGCTACTTTCCACTTAAGCCCCAAGGACTTGAACAAAGACTGCAAGTGAGATAAGGGTGACTCCACCTGAACTTTGGGACTGTTGAGTTTCTTAGGGTTCTGTTCAAATTCATTTTTGTTTCCTTAAGATAAGGTTTGTTAAATTACTTAATAAAGTTGATTGCTATGTTAATGCTGAGTAGTAATTTAATGTGGGATGGGAACTCTGAGCAATCTTCACTGTGAGTCCAGTACAGATTGGATTCTGGCTTTCCAGCTGCTTTCTACAGGGGTTTAATCTCTTTTAGGCTCTGGAGAGGGGCTAATGAATGAATTCTAGCCCACATAAAGGTTACATGTGCAGGATATGCTGTTAAGCACACCACACATTTTTTTTTTCCTTCAGGGCACAGTTTTTAGAAGTATAGATGGAATTAGTGAATGACTAGGTTAGGAATAGTCCATTTGAGTTTGGACCCAGTGCTTGTTATATTAGGTGTAATGCTGAAATTTCATAGAAATAACAGTCCTTTGTAGCATGGCTCACAATAATGCTACATAATTCTGCTGAAAATGTCACAAAGAAACCAAAAGTATTAATGAGGAGCAGGTTGTGTTTAAAATTGGTGTGGTTTGGCAGTTGTAAAAATTTATGTGATCACAGCCTACAACAATCTTCACTTCTTCATTGTGTGGCAACTTACAGTAATTATATTAAGTCATAGACAATTCTTGTCTTCTATATTTTTTGTTAAACACTGATGCATGGGATTGGGTATAGCACAATATTTCTTCAGGTTGTTTGTGAGCCCTTTTGTTGTGCTTCTTGTGTTCTGTGTTTTGAAACTTAGCCAGAGCAGTAGTGTTTGTATGTAACTAGGATATTCAGCCAGAGCAGTAGTGTTTGTATGTAACTAGGATATTCAGCAAACATGGTCAGTTGGAACTCAGTTACTTTATGCCCATGTGGTTTCTACGTATTATTTATACAGAGCAAAAGATAAGTAACTAACAATGCATTCAGCAGGGCTAGAAGAACCAGAAGAAGAACCATGCCCCCACAATATGCAATAGATGAAAGAGAAGGCCAAGCTATGTTTTCTCTGTAATGCATATGCATGTGCAGCAGAGGTGAGAGTAGGACCTGGAGAACTGGCTGGAGCAGCCACCGTAAGCCAGAAAATCACATGGGCCAATGGGGAAGACCCAACCTTCCAGTCAACATGGCCCCAGTTGAAACAACAGAGGAGGTACAGAAACAAATGTGCCTTCTGTCAGAGTAGGAGTAGGTCAGTGACATCTGGACATAGTGTGGCAAGGCATCAGGGCACAGGACACACAGCATGGAAGACGGGCAGAAGGCACCGAGCACCAGATGGCAATAAATGGCAATAGGAACTGCCAGAATGTCCCTTACCAGCCTGGAACTGGCTCCCTCCTCTACCTAAATCTCTGTTGCTCTCCTCATTTCCTTTTCTATTCCTTTGCTCCCCCATTCATAGACTCCTCCAGAGTCCAGAACTGCAGAAGACACAAATGAAGATAGCTTCTGTCCCAAACAACCCTGCAAGCTTCTCTTTGTCGATCAACCCTGGCACTTGTATGGAAACCCACTGAAGCTAACATGACTTCTCCTGAGCACTCAGATATTTCCATGTGGAGATCATTACTGGCTCTTGGCCCAAAATGACAGACCAGAAGAGAGAACGAGTTCTGAGAAGCAGAGGAGAGAATAAGCTGACCAAATTTCATCTGGGATTTTTCAAAGGGGCCTAAGGAAGCTAAGCATCTTACTTCCATTGAAAGCCAATTAAACGTGACTTCTCGAAGGCCCCTCTGAAAGGTGGTACATGCTGGAGAAACATCACATCTGACAGCCAGCATTGGTTGATGTTTTATAGTATGCTTGGAAGGGCCTGCTGTGGTTTCAGACCTAAATTGGTTTGCAAAATGATGGCAGATGGAGAAAGGAATATATGCCACTCGTGCTGCCTTCACTGGAGTATTTTAGTGATGTATACACTAGGAATTGTATGTGTGTTTTGAAACCCTTTCCAAGAACAGTCACATGGTTAATACCACTAGTCCTTAAAAGATATACTGCTTTACATTTTCAGTATGTGGTTTAAAGATTAACTAATCAATATTACACTATCTGCAGCCACATGTAACATGTTGTCAGGTTTATGGCCACAGAAGTTAGACTATAGTATGGGAAACTGAAAAACTTCTAACTAGCCTGAACAACCAAATTAAATTCTGGCCATAGTACTTGTCCCTAGAATAGGTCTTGGACTTTAGCTAGGTCCCTCATGTCTGCGGAGATAAAGCAAGAGATGCTCCCTGGTGATGGAAACCCTGAGGGAGACCCTACTGCTGGAGAGGGAGAAAGGCTTCCCAAATCAGAGGTTTAACTCCTGTTCCCTGCAAAGGGGGATGAAGCTTTCAAGTACTTCTCTGTAGTTTGGAGGTGACTCTGTCCATCTCCCAATCTTCCATTTATAGTGAGCATTGGCAAAGGCAGGGCCTGCTGCGCCTGATGCAAATCAGTTACCACTGCTGTGCTGTCTCCCTTGTCTTTTATGGAATCTGTTGGGGAAAATACTGCCAGCTACTGCTCCCTTATGGGTAGGTTTCCCTAGAGTTTAGAAGATATCTTATTGATATGTGGTCCCTCTAATTAGCATTTACATTCAATAACTCTCATCTTTGTTGGCTGCTTCTTATCCTCAAATGTAGTCAGATGATGACCATTTGGTTCAAAAATTCAAATGGATACTTCTAGAAAACTCTGTGCAGTAATTATCCAGTTTGATGGAGCTCAACCTTTTGCATGGTCAATACATTAATTAAGTCCCATAGGTTGTGTGAAATTCTCCCCATTTCAAAATTCATTACAGACTCAGAATGCAGATTGGAGGGAATCCGAAAATTTCCTGATCATCATTAATCCCTGGCACAAAGCATCCTTAATTGACTTGTGGTTTTATATTGCATCAGGAGAAAAATATATTTCATAAACCTTTGATGCAAAATCAGAAGAAAAACCCTTGATAGTCATGAACTGTGAATTTCACTGAGTAGTAAATACAAAATGGCTCGATAAAATTTATGGATGACAAAGATTGGCAGAGTGTAAATAATGATGGGGATTTAGTAGTCTTAAAAAGTCAACTGAATCACTTAGTAATCTGAGCCCATTCAAATGAAATGCATTCTAATACAGCCAAATGAAAAGTCATCCTGTGATGATGGCTGGCTAAGGGGGATGATTTAGGATATTATTTAACATCAAAATTAAAGAATCACAATCATTCACATGAGATAAGCCATGTCAGGTACCATTAGAAAGGTTATAATTTGATAAGTGTGATGGCTATGTCTGCATATACAATTTTAGTTCAGACTTGCTAGTCCGAAATAAAAATAGCCCGAGGTTAGTCCAAACTAACCTCAGGCTAGTACGAACTAGCCATGACTTTTAGTTTGAGCTAGCCACACATTCCAGTTCAAACTAAAGTTTTAGTTCAAACTAGAATGTGTGCCTAGTTCAAAGTAATGGCTTAGTTTGAACTTTATAAGGTTGACATAGCCATTAGTTCAAGTATTACATGCACTTAGATCAAACTAAAGTTTGAACTAAGTGAGCACGTCTGGACTAACCACTGGGACTAGTTAGTCTGGACTAAGCTTTGCCTAGTTCAAAGTAAGAAATTTCTTAGTTCAGACGAGAAAAAGCCTAGTTTGGCCATGGCCATCTGTTGGCACACTGAAATTACTTAGTCCGGACTAATTTGCCAATGTAGACATACGACAATGATATTGTTTATGCGCATGTGTCATATTTGTGTTGAAAGTTATGGATGTTTGATATATCTGTATTTTAATTTACACTGTGTTCTTGCATTAAGTCATCTTAAAGTTGACCTTGTTAAGTTGACTTAAGGGTATGTCTGCACTGCCTCCAGTGTAGACATACCTCGCTTTCTGACCTGCCTTCTGTCTCAGTCGAGCTTTCTGGGCCCAATCCAGACCCAAACCACTGCCAGCAAGCGGCTGGGAGTTGGATCCAACCCCTGCCTTTGCTGCAAGCAGCAAGGGCTGCAGAGCTGGCCCTGCCTCCACCAGCAGGCGGCTTGGAGCCTGATCAGGCCCTGAGCCCTTTGCTGCAAGCAACTCAAGGCCAGATTGGGCTCCAAGCCACTGGCTGGAGATGGCTGTGTCTGACTCCAAGCCTGTTGTTGCTTGCAGAAAGCAGCTTAGGGCCGGATCAGGCTTCTGGCTGCCTGCCAGCAGCAGCAGGGGCTGGATTGGGCCTGGAGCTGGATTGGGCCCCAGGATCAGGGGTAGGGCAAGGACGGGGCCGAGGCTCTTCCTGTCATCTAAAGTCAACTTGAAACTTATGTCAACTTTCAGGGCAGGTGTTGTTATGTCAACTTAAGCAAGTAGTTAAGTTGACTTAATAAATTGTAAATGCAGCCAGGGAGTTCCTTAGGTTGACTTAAGGCAGGTTAAGTTGAACTAAGGCTCCAGCATAGACATACCCTGGGAGTCAGAGGCTAAAATGCAATAAAGGTGGTTGAGTATATTTTTGTTTTAGCTTCTTGATAACCAGTTTAAGGGACTAGAAGCATTGTTTTGGACTGGCTGAGGAAGTCTGATTTAAAGGTCACCCACCAGTACTGGGAGAAAATTGCTTACCTTTTGTAGCCTGCCCTGATCTTGGCATTTTCAGGTGGCTACCCTAGGTATAGATGAGTCATGCAAACACCTAGAAACAAAGAAAGCAGCCTAAAGTGACACAATGGGGAACTAACTCCTGGAAGCAGTATCTTTAAAGGATTGAGGGGGTGTAGTGGTCAAGCAACTGAGCATGAGTTTCCAGTGTGATGCTGTGGCAAGAAAAGGGTAATGCAACCCTTGGATGTATGTATGAGATGAGAGTAAGTGCAGGAAGGTGATTTTATCTGTGGATATGGCATTGATGAAACTACTATTGAACTAATGCTGGAGAGGCTGCAGAAAAGAGCCACAAAAATATTCTGATGTTGGCAAAAATGCCTTATAGTGATAGACTTAAAAGAGCTCAGTCTTATCAAAAAGAGGATTGGGTCATGATGACTTGACTACAGTGTATAGGTATCTTGACTGGGAGAGAATACGACATACTAAAGGTCTCTTTGGGTGTGTTCACACAGCACTCTGATTTTGAAACAACAGAGGTTGTTTCGAAATAAGAATTCTGCTGTTCACATGACACAGTTGTTTCGAAACAAGTTAAACCTAGTTTCTAGGCGAAACAATGTTGTTTCACAACTGTTGTTTCGAAACAAGGCAGTGCGAACATGTCGTTTCAGAACAAAGTGTTCTGAAACTACATTGGATCCTCAGCACCCTGGCCAGGGAACCCTCAGGACCTTGGCCAGGGTGCAGAGGGCTGTCCCTCAGCCCCAGAAAGGGGGCTGCAGCCTCTGGCGGGGTGGGAGGGGGGTGAACCCCTGCCAGGCAGCTCAGCCCGCAGCCTGGGCTGCCCCCCCGACACCGCCAGCGGGTCCAGGGGGCTGGGCTCAGCCCGCAGCCTGGGCTGCCCCCCGGACACCGCCAGTGGCTGCAGCCCCCTTTCTGGGGCTGCGGCTCACCCCCAGGGGGCTGCAGCCCCCTGCAGCAGATAACGAAATAGCATGTTCACAGTGTGAACATGCTATTTCGTTTCCCACTTTTTTCCTTATTTCGAATTAACATTTTGTTAATTCAAAATAAGGTATTTCGAAATAAGGTGTTAGTTCAATAGAAGTTGTTTCGGAACAACTTTATCAAAATAACCCTCCATGTGTGAACGTAGCCTTTCATTTTGCAAAGAACACCACAACAAGAACCAGTGCCTGGAAGCTGAGGCCAGCGAAATTCAAATTAGAAATAGGGCACAATTTTTTTTTTTTTTTTTGACAGTGAGAGTTGATTAACTGTTGGAACAAACTACCAGGGCAAGTGGTGGCTTCTCCATCTGTTGGCACATTGAAATTAAACCTGGATGTCTTTCTGGAAGAACTGTTATGCTCAAAACTGGAATAATTGAATGAAATTTAATGGCTAAAGATATACTGGAGGTCAGACAAGATGATCAGATGGTTCTGTTTGGCCTAAGCTCAAAGAAACTGACTCTTTCATAAATCCACGGAACAGTGTTGTGAGTCAGCTCCAGCTCACCACAGTGACTTGAGCAGTGCTACTGAAACCAAGCAAGATTTGGTCTTGCAAGTTATATTCAATGACTCATTTTTTAAATACTATAGCAGATCCATGGTTACCTCCTTCATTTCTGTACCATGGCAGGGGAAAGAGCATGTTTTGCCAATATCTGTCCTCTTTCAATCCTGCCAGGCCCCCAAATTGCAGACTCCTGAGAAAATATTAGCTCCCAGGAAAAACAAGTGGAATAATAAGTATAATATTCAGTTAATAAATTATATGGTAAAAACAGCAAAATTGTAATGCCTGTATTTTAAGTTTTTGCCAGCTATTCCCCTTCCTTAGTCTGCTCTTTCATTTGAAAGCTGATTTTCATATGTCAAATTACTTCTGACTGCACGTAGAATTCAGGAAGCCTTGTGTCCCACAAGCATAAATCATTCTAATATTTGCAATTCTTTTTCTATCTTTTATGTAACACTTTACACTTTCACATCACTGTTTGTCTGTGGCTCTCAAAAGGTTTTCACAACATCAAGCCATCAGTAAGTCTCAAAACACACTTGTGAGGAAGGTACCACACAGAATTTCTTTATTTTAAGGTACTTGTATGTTCCCCTTTAGTATAGCATCTGAGGATTCACAGCCTTTAACAGATGATGTAGGGCAGTGCTATTATTCCCATTCTACAGATCTGGAATTGAGGCAGTAAATCTACACTTGCAAGTTAATTCAGATTAAGGAGGCTTAATTCAAACTAACTTAGTACCTGTCCATACTAGGGTTTCATTAGTTTGAACTAAGGAATTCCTTAATTTGAACTAATGAAAGCTTAGTTCAAATTAAAGGCAATTAGTTCAAATTAATGAAGTGGACTAATTCAACTTTATGTTAAGTTGAATTAGTCCACTATGTTAATTCAAACTAATAAGTTCGAGTTTAATTTGTACTATAACTTATTAGTTCAAAATTAACAAATTTGAACTAACTTTTCCTAGTGTACACATAGCCTATAGAGACTTAGTGATGTGCCTAAGTTCACACATTAGTGTGTGGGAAGAATAGATAACTGAATTCAAGCGTCCAGCTCATGCCCTAATCACTGGACCATCCTTTGCTTCTCATACCTGGATAAATTGACAGACAAATGTTAAGAGTAACTTACCCAAGTTGACTCCACAAGTTCATGGCAGAGTCAGGAAAAGAATTTAGGAATCCTCATTCATGGGCCTTCTGCGCTAGCCATTGAGTCATGTGGTACGGTTTGCTGGTTTTGGTGTATGCACAGAGTTTATCATACATTTCTGTTCATCAGTTTAGTTTGCTTCACATTCAAAGTGACATTTTCATAAAAGTGGATTTGCTCTACTGTGCAAAGCATGGTCCACATGAAAAATTACTTTAAAAAATTAAATGGCATTTAGTGGTTGGAAGTTATTTCTAGTTTGCAACCACTGGAGAGGATGCCTGGAAAAGGGTTTTCCTCTGTTATTACAGAATAACAGTTTGTGGATAAGAAAAAACAAACACAACTTGTGGTTTTCTTTTAAGTTAAACTGCAGAGCTATCTCCTGCTTAGTACTTTAGCATCACGTTAGGAAAAAAGGTCATATTTTTACTTCAGAGTTCCCATTCGGTGTATTTTACTCTTTAAATCTGTAAATTGTTATCTGATAGTTTGGGGAAGGAAGCCAAAGAGTACTGCTATCCAGGCAACAACAAGCACTTGGCTAATCATGGAGGTTGATACTGTACTGGGCTACACAGTAATTATTAGAGGTAACTTAAAACCTGGAATTATGCTGTATTCCTGGCTGCAAGTAGGTATGACAGAAAAAAAGAAAAAAAACCAAATGCAGTGAGTCGGTGCTACTATGTCAATCATTGAAGTCCTACCTAGAAAACAATCTACATATCAGCAAGTTGCAGAGTCACTTTACAACTGCAGGGGACTGAACTTGATGACCTTTCATGGTCCCTTCCAGTTTCTATGGCTTTACGATTCTATGAACTGCTTCTTCCTGAAATCAGCATATGTCATTCCTAGTCCTAAAACTTTTCACCTCCAGTATATCCCATATTCCAGTAGGAGCAGATTCAGTGGTGAGGGTTGCCGCATCTGGTGCTTCTTTATTAAAGCTACAATAATTTCATTAATAATTAAAAACTTGGGTTTGACTAGTGATAGGGGCTGGCTTTCTCATTACAAAAAAAGTTATTTTCATCTCTCAGTCTCTCCACCTCTTTATATGTTGTTCCACATTGTCTGAACCAAAACAACTTGTTTGATTTGCTGAAACAGTCTGACCTGATCCCATCATTTACAGTTCATTGGATTTATTTCTCTCTCCCTTTCTGTAAGCTTTCCATTTTCAAGCATCTGACAAAAAGTGGGATTTCTCCCACGGAAGTTTATACAATAAATAAATGTATTAATCTTTAAAAGTATCACAGGATTCCTTGTTTTGCTGAATTAAAACAACACGGCTACCCTTTTAGAACTTGTCAGAAATTTCATCGTCACCAAAGGAGTTATCACATTTGTACATCAGTGTAATTGTTTACTCTTTACAATGCCATTCACCTGAGCAGAAACACCGCTGGCCCAGGAAAAGATCCAGAGCTTGGCTCACCACAACTCAGGGCTTGAGCTTCGTTGGTGTGCCACTGCCATGGGTGGCCCAGCGGTGGACCCAGGGCTCAGGTGCTGGGACTCAGGGCTCGAGCCCCATAAGCCCGGTGCCAGCAATGCCCCTGCACCTGAGGACTTACATGCATTACAAGTATTTGATAAACCTTACAACAAACCATATTAAGCTGGTAGTAGGGTATTTATTCTATAGATGGTAAACTGAGGTGTATAGAACTTAAATAACTAGCCTGCAGTAACAGAATAATTTATAATAATGGAATTGGAAACAGAACCCAGGTCCACCCCCATGCTAGATACTTCTACAAACCTCTGTCTTACACTATGTTCTTTTGACTTGCTGCTTCCACACTCATTTCTGTCCCTGAAAATGAAGTGGTTTGATCTGGTGGAGGTAAGAAAAGTCACTGTATATATAAATGAGGCTGCCAGCTGCTAAAGGGGAGCTCTTTCAGTCCTCGGAGCAGCCATTGCATTCTGAGATACCGACAGCCTGTGGTAAAGTATTAAAGGGAAAAAATGCCATGTTTCTTCTGATCACTATTACCACTTGCTGGCAGCTTAGTTCAGATTAGGTAGTAATTATGTTCTTTGTGAGGAGTCTTGTGGTTTCTTGCTTGGTTTTCATTCTAACATGAACCATCAATCTCAGCACAGAGAATAAGGACTCAATGAAGAATTAAATCAGTCTTCAAACTTTGTAAGGAATGGTTTCTTATCGAGTAGGTGATTGCATTCAAATTGTAAACAGGACTATGTTAGCGTAACACCAGATAAAACATTTTTACTTTGATGCATTGATCTGAAGGCCAAAAGGGACAATTATGATCCTCTAGAGTTTAACCTCCTTCTTAATACAGATCAGAGAATTTGAACAAATAGTTTAAGCCTGATTTTTTATGGCAGAGCAGTCAGTTAAGTTACACTTTTTTTTTTTTTTTTTTTTTTTTTTTTTTTACACACTGCACTTTTAAAGATTTAAGGAATCTGTATCTTCAATGGAAGCTCCCATCAGGTGAGACAGAGTTGATGTAACATGTTACAGAGGTACTACACAGAGCTCTGGTCTCTTTCTAGGATACAGGGTGAGATTTTTGGAATATAACTGCACCCATTGAGGTTTCCATTGACTTCAATAAAAGTCAAGTTAAGCCACTGCTCATGACTTCTGAAAATTCCACTCTACAAACGAATAATTTCTTTGGTGTGTGCAAAGCCAGAACTTCCCTTCCTGTGAAGGTCCCTAGTTACATAAAATATTGGGTAGCTCTGTTATGCAAAAAGACATTGTGACAGAGGTGGCAATTTTCTTGAAAGATGTCATTGCATTAGGTTCATGTATTATTGTGGGCCAGGGTTGCATGTACCCTCTCTAGGGGGAGATGTGAGACCCTGAAATTCAAAAGATTATATTGAAAAAGTGCCAGACAAGTATGGACTTTGGGGACAGTTATTCTGGGAAATCCCTGGGGCAAGGATAAACAAAATGTCCAACTTTAGTTATGCAAAACTCCAATCTTTTGAAGTTATACTCTGAGGAGTGGGTGATTTTCTGCTGTAGGCCTGATCTGTACAAAGAAATGATTGAGCAGTCCAGCCTCTGTTCTGGTTCTGAATCTAAGATGCTTTAGTTCCAGGAATCCTAGAATGGTTATTAATACATATCCATTGGCCGCTTCCCATATCAGAACACAGACCTGGAAGGGAACACCTTGATCACTGGGTCCTGTCCCCTACTAGGACAGGCAACCCTGTTATACACGTTTGGTCATAAATGTATCCAGCACCATCTTAAAACCAGTTAGATTGTTTGCCCCTTCTGCTCCTACTGGGAAGCTTACTCTTCTGTAACTGGAAAACCTCTCCTAATTTCCAGCCTAAATTTATTCATGGCCAGTTTATACCCTGTGGTTCTCATGCCAAAATTTTCCTTTGATTTTAAATAGCTCTTTCCTTTCCCTGGGTTTTATCTACCAATTGATTTATAGAAAGCAATTATGTTCCCTTTCAGCCTTCTTTTTTCTAGGCTAAGCAAGCCAATTTCTTCCAGTACCTTTTTACAAAATAGGCTGTTCATTCCTCCGATCACCTAGTATTTCTTTTCTGCATAAACTAGCTGTAACTCATCAAAAATGACGGGGGAAAATCGAAACGGCACTTCCTTGCTCCACATAAATTCCAAGATGGTGCAGGGGGCCATGGGCAGCAGATGAGGGTGGAGGAAGAGTGAATGGGGGCAGAAGGTGAGGGTGGTGACATGGGGCATGGGTAGAAGATGAGGGCAGAGAAGGCATGGCTGACTGTACTATGTGACAGGCCATTGTGATGTCTGAGGTGACTCAACCAATTATTCTTTCCTCCCTTCTTGGGTGCAATCCTGAAGAGCAGTTGGTTGAGTCGCCTCTGTACATCACAATGGCCTATCACATGCTACACTTCACATCACACATGCACATAGCTAATTAGTATAGTAAATATCAGTCTGAATTCATCTTTCTTGAACATGAATGATGAGAATTGTACATAGAATTTCATACGAGGTCTTACCAGTGTCTTCCATGATGGCATTAATATCCCTATCTCAACTGAGAATATGTTGCTTGGTACTTGAATGACCACATCATACTGATGGCTCATAGTCATCCTGGGATTGACTAACACATTCAAGGCTTTCTTCTTCTCTGTATTTTCCAACTGATGAGCTCCCAGTATATAAGATTCTTACAATTATTCCTAAGTGTGTGGACCTTGCACTTTGACTTTTAAATTTCATCCTATTTATATTACTGCGGTCCTTAAGACTATCATGTTCTTCCTGTACAATATTCCTCTCTTCCTCTGCATTGTTGTGTCCCACATTACATTATTACACTTCTACTCTTTTTTTGTTTTTGTTTGTTTTTTTGGTGCAAAGGTCATTAATGAAAATATTTAGAAGTCTGTTCCTAAGTCTGACAGGATGTGGAGATATAACTCATGCGTGTATGGTTCAGTAATGGCTACCGAGCTGTTTTAGTTATCCAGGCTGCATTCCAGGAGGAGATTTCTTCATGTAAAAACCTGCAGGACAAACTGAGTGATTTGTTCAATAAGTACAAAATCTAGGCTATGCCTACAATTTGTATAACCACATTACTCAGACCTGGTGAGTTCCAAACACAGACAAATATAGCTGAGAGTGATGTGGGCTAAGAATCTCAGAGCCGTATTTCAGAAACAACAGAATAAATATTAAAAATGTAAATTTCATTATAATTCATTGTTTTTTAGGCTAATAGAAGATTAAAGTTGAAAGAGACCTCAGGAGGTTATCTAGTCCAAACCCCCTGCTCATAGCAGGATCAACCCAACTAAATCATCTCAGCCAGGACTTTTCAAGCCACACCTTAAAAATCCTTTTGGGTTTAAATACTGCATTTTCTCTCCCCTGCCCAGTGCACCATGCTAGGCATAAATCAATACCATTTTTGTCTTGAGAAAACATACTTCTGCAGCTGCACAACTGCCAAGGTACTCACGTCAAACAAATGCAGCACTTACAGCTGAAGCAGAAGAAATTAGTCTGTATTTTAATACCAAGACATTATGAGCCACATTTCTAAAGTCAGGCATGTGCACTTGAATGCACGTCTCTGAGCATGCCAGACAGGCACCCTAATATGCCAGGTAGGTGTGCAAATGCAGTAGATCTTGACATACGTGACTGGTTAGATAGAATGGGGTTTTCCTTATTCTTAATGACCAAAGTGTTTATCAAAACTTGGTGCCCCGCCCCATCTTGCATAGGCAACATGCACAGATTAACTGCTTAAGACTCAGAGAACTTCAGGATACTTGCCCAGAACTCGTTGTAACAATGCACCTCAAGAAAGATAGCTCTCTATGTCCTTTTCTGTTTGTATCATCTGATATTGCTTTCTTCTTACAAACTCTTCTTATTGATCCCATTCAGTGGAAAAGGGCTTGCTGACTGTCTGCCAATGTCTAAGTGCATGAGCTGTGTGCACACACTGGCGTATTGGCAGTCAGTTTTCAAAGTACATTTAACTTACAAAACCTGCTTTCCTTCATTTGTCCAAATGGGACATTAGAGTTTATTCATTGAATAGAGTATTGATGAATTTGCTGTGAGTGGTTTACTTCACTGTGAATGGCATGTAGCATTGACTTAACTGTGCCAAAAACCTTTGTCCATAATGTTACTTTTAAAGCAGTTTTTATTTGTGTAAACAAGACCATTTTGGCTAAGTGAGGTTTCTCTTTTGTTATCTTTCTCAATGAATAATAGCTGGCCATCCAGAAATCTGATTGGCTGGAACAAGTTCCGTTTGCTATAATAAAATGCAACTTGAGCTGTCAAGACTTATTGCTTCAGATGATCAGGATGGTTCCATGGAACAGTCTGCATATGGAACCCTTTAAATATTCTTAAGAGAGCCATTGGGGCTTCTAATTATTGTGAAACATCTCTTGGCAGAACCATTCCTGCTCTTCCAAGAATGCGTTGTAAAAGTAATTAAATGATGAGATTGAGATCAAAACCTCTAACTAGTGATTTAAGAGTATTGCTTATACCATATAGAAAACTAAGGAAATGAAACACTGAAAATCTCTTCACATGAAAGGAAAACAATCCTCTGTGGTTCACATTTTTGGGGGACAAAGAAGGAACTTCTTCTTCCCCCTCCCCAACTTTAATGCTTTGTTTCCTGTGACTACAAAAGGGAGTAGAGATTTTCTTTTTTTTTTTCCCCAAAGAAAAACATTAAACCGCTTGAGAATTTCTCTCGATTTCTAGGGAGCCCTGCTATTAAAGGACAACTTGAGGAGCTTGCTTTAATCAAGCTTAAAAGCTATGAAGTATAGAATCACATTTTATAGCTTTAGAGGCTGAACCAACATGTAGCCAATTACGTGACATCACTTCTACAAAAGGAAAAGAACATCTTTGTTTAATCAAAACAAACAAACAAGATTAAATACTTTGTTTTAGGAAAAACACACATTTCAAATTAAAATCTGGAGAAGGATGGACATGGCAGTGATAAAAATTAATGACACCAAACCTGAAAGATGACAGAAATAAAGGGGTGGTCAGATGGGTGGACCCATTTCTAAATGCGGCCAACACAAATGAATGCATGAATATCTGCTTGTGTTATGCATCCATTTAGTCTGCTTTGTCTGTCTGTGATTTTCTTAATAAAGTCTTCAAATCTGACCTTTTCAATGTCTTTTAGAATTCCTGGACACACATAAAACAAGTCTGACCAGCAGGTTGGTACCCTGTTTAACTGCTATTTATTAGTATTATTCCTAGCTATTTGCTGAAAGACTCCAATTGAGATGCCGATCCATTATGCTTAGCGTTGTAAAACCATATAGTAAGTCACAGACCTTCCTTCAGAGATTGCAGTCTGGATATAACAAAGGGTGTGAAAGAAAATTGGACCAAGATCACACAGCAGGTCAGTGGCAGAAGTGAGTTTTGAATTCAGGTTTCCTGAATCCCAGTCTAAGATGCTTAATACTAGACTATGTACTCCCAGATACAACTGTTAGCTCAGGCACTGAGATAATGAAATCACTTACCTGCTCTTTTAATTAAATTTGCCAAACATCTTTATCCCCTCTCCCTTTTATTGTGTTATTTTGCAATACACAGATGAAGAGTTGATGGCATGACTATTTCAGCTAGACTGAATGCACAAATACTGCATTGAATTAGGAACTTCAGTCCCATGTGGGGAAATATATAATGAAAGTTAATGTGATGACACACTTCCTGTTATTGCCCACAAGTGTCCTATCTGCATTCTTCCTGTCACTGAGTCAGGGTATTCTGTTACAACAGGGCTCTCTCTTTGGTAACAATACAGTTAAAAAATATAGTGCAGGCTAGTCCTAACCATGTCTTCAAAGTCAGGCTAATGTCCCAACTATCCAGGATTTCAATCCAGATTTTCCAAAGGCAAGAGGGGATCCACTTTGCACTATAACTTTAATAGTGTTTGAAAATTGCAACTAGATATAGTTAAATATAATGTGAAGGAAAAAGTCACATGGATGTTTCAAAAAGTTATTTAAACAATTATGTAAAATTTTTAAAATGTTGGAAAAATGTGGCTAGCTGCCTGGTAAGCCTCAAAGGTATTATTTGATTTTTTTAGGGTCTTTTAAAATTGAATGTCAGTTCTTTTGATGAAAATTTTATTTTAAAATGTAAATTCAGATGAGTTCAGTTCAGGTGGTAACAACTGAAGCAAATCCTGCTGTAACCTGTTCTCTGACTGAGATAGTTGTAGTGTAGAAAGATCCTAAAGAGCTCATTTTAGATATATGGTAAGAGCCACACACTAGCACTGGTTACACTTTCTTTTTTCCTAGTCTTACAAGAGTCCCAAGTCACATTCCCTGAGCCTCCAAAGGCATAAATTTGGTGGCTGTACTTCTGAAATAATGGCCTTTACGTAAATGTTTATGATGGGCAGGATTTTTCCTGAAGGCTTTCCTGAGAATGTTTATTGTGTAATTCATATGATGTTGAGGGTTTGTCTACATTGTAATTAAAAATCCATGTGGAGCTTGGATTGGATAATATCCAGTGTGAAAATTTGGGACAGAAGGGTGGTAAAACACATTTATATAAGAAAGCCCCAAATAGAACCGTCTCTTTAAAATCAGGACATCTTAACTATGGTGTGGACATTGTTGCTGCAGCCTGAGTTTTATGGCCCTGCAAGGTAGGAGCATCCCAGAGTTCTAGCTGCAGCAACAACGTCCATCCATGCTGCCATTAAACAATTCAGCTCCATGAGCCCAAGTCAGCTGGCAGGGGCTACCTATGTGTGTCTAATTGCAATTGGACATACCCTAATTTGCTGAAACAAAGTGACCTGCATACAAGTGGAGTTTACTAACCAAAAAAAAAAAAAAAATTATTTTGACCTGTGGACAAATCAATTGTTAACTGTTGTTTAGGTCCCTAACCCTTGAGAATTGTTAATCACTGTTTTATTGGTTTTGCTTTTGGGATTTTCTTTAGGGGGATGTAAATACAGTGAATGCCATTTATTTAAACTGTGTTGACTAACTACTGTACAAGACTGAATAGAAGTAAATCTGATGCCATTATGGGAAGCAGTGAAGTCAATGACATACCTTAAACCCAGTGAACTATGCTATTCACTGATCTGACAACAAACATTGCTGTGCAAAAGTTGCAGTTTAATCCAAACATTATTGTTTGCAAGTTTGCAAGCAGAGTTATTTATAGTGTTTCAATTAATTTGAAATGTGTAAGAGTTGGACAGCCTCCCTATGCATGTGTTCAGGTGGAGATCCCATTTATGGGTCATCTACACTCTCCCACCCCACTATGGATTTAATTTTGTAGATTATCAGAGCCTGCCTTACTGAATAAAATACAATAATTTCTTTAAAGGCTTTTTAGACCAAATGAGGTGTAACTGCTTAATTGCTTCAGTTCTTAATTCTGGTTTAACGGTCATCCCAGTCAATGGAATGAAAGTTGTAACTGGAGAAGATTATAGGGAGAAACAGAACATGAAAATAACAGTCAATGGCACATAAAAGGTATAAATGGATGCTCTTACCTATTGAAATGTTTTCAAAAGTGTCTATCATTTCAGTATCCAAGAGATACTATTTAGCTTTCATACAGAGGCAAGAAAAACAGACTTCTAATTAAATTGCAACAAATTAATAGATGAAAGGAAACAATTTATTTCACCCCAACTTCTAACTACAGTACAGGATTCACTGTAGTAGAAGAATATAGAGACAAAAATTGTAGTTTTATAAAGTTTAAAAATGTATTGGAAACATTTATAGGACAACAAATAACTCATACGGTTCCAAGCTGGATAAAATAACCTAAAGGCTATTAATTTTTATAATTCAGGGCACAAGGTAGTCTAACCAAATAAAATAGTGGCTTATAGTAATGACCCTAAATACTATAAGAACATTATTGTATTCATTTAGCAAAACTTATAAGCTTTTGTTAGGGAAGAAAGAATTTTCCTCACATTGTTTAGTAATACATAATTTCTATTATGGGAATTTCACACTTTCCCTAAAGAAGGCAGAATTGGCCACTGCTTGAGGGCAGATTATCTGATTTACTGGGTGGTAAGTATAGATTGTTTCTTTCTGATGAAATGATGTTTATGTATGGAGCTGCTCAGACTTATTTACCAAACATATTTATTAACACTGACTTTTTATAATTTTTTGCAGAAAATTGTCAACATTATCTTTTTGTTTTGTTTTCCC
This sequence comes from Podocnemis expansa, assembly GCA_007922195.1. Lineage (NCBI taxonomy): Eukaryota > Metazoa > Chordata > Testudines > Podocnemididae > Podocnemis > Podocnemis expansa. The sequence continues at coordinate 11,432,106 of ML682040.1, read as the reverse complement.
AAAATATGGAGTGCCTCTTTTACTCAATCCATCAATCTAGAGTTCACAGGGAGGCAAATAAACTGCTCATTTCTGTAAGAAATGAGGAGAATCATTGAGATCTTCGTGCCATTCTCACGATCGTGCCTGAATGATTTGGAAAAAACATGACTAGTTAAAACAACCAAGCAAGAGCAAAAGAAAACTGAGTGAAAAACTAGACCAGAATAGGAGTCAGGAGAGCAGAGTGCTGGTCTTGGGCTCTGCCATGGACTCATTCTGTAACGAATCCTTCTTCTTCACATAGCCCAGTTTATACATCTATAAAGCTGGGGTGGCAGTTCTTTTTCTCCTTTGTAAAGCACTTGAAAATATAAATGATAAGTAGCATTTTTATTAAGGATCACACAAGAGCTACTCACAGTCACAGAGCTGTGTCATTCAATACTTTATGTCAACCAAAGCTTCTGACAAAGTGTGATTTTCTGCCAGGATAGCTTATGGATGAATACATTTCTTAGTCTTTAAAAGTGCCACAGGACTCCTTGTTTGTTTTGTTGCACTAGACTAACATGGCTGCCCCTTTGGAACTCCCATTTGGCTGTAATCCTTATGGGTTATAATCAGCCTAGTTTACTTCAGTCCAAATGAATTTACAATCTCAAAGTGCAACCTAGTTAAAACTATCAGGCATCACCTGGATACACATCAGAACCAAGCAAAATGTCAAATTCTCCAAATTTTCTGTTTCCAACAGGCCTGCAAAACTTAGCAAACTTTCTGTGACCCTGGTCTGAATTCTAAGTTTCAACAAAGAGAAGCATTTTGCACATCTCTAAAGATACATGAAAAAAAAGATGTTAGATAAAGCAGATGAAGACCAGTTATTCTCAGTTATTCAGGATAAAGCAGGTAGTGATGGATTTGAACTACAGTTGGGAAAACTTAGGTTAAATGTCAGGAAAAATTAGATAAAGTATAAGAACAGTTAGACAGTGGAACACACAGCCAAAAAAGGTTGTGGAATCACCATTATTTGAGGTATTCAAGATTAGGCCACCCATCTATTTAGAAATGGTTTAGGAATAATGTAATTTATCCTGCCATAATGCAAGGGAAAGGACTACATGACCCACCAGTAGTCCCTTCCAGCCTAAATGAGTCTATGATTCATGAGGATAATAAAAAGTCAATGGAGAAACCTCCTGGCAAAAAAATAAAATCAGCACTTAAAATGTGCTATTTTGAGTCTGGCTCTTGAAATCTTTTTTCTTTACCTCCCTAGGCTTAAGTATCATACAAAATAAAAGGCACCATGATCTATTCAAGCTTAGAAATGGTCCTGAACCAAAATTCATCTTAAAATCCAGTAACTTTGAGGGAGAATAAAAACACCTAAATCCAGATTTAAGATTTACAACAGGTCTTTTTCCCCTCTAAAAGAGTAAAATCTGGATCCCAGAAGCTGCCCAGCTCTTTCCTGTGGGGGAAACTCTGTACATATAGATCTGAATTTTGTGCCTCAGGTCCATCTTTCTATTTGATGGGGAATTTGATTGGCTAATCTTTCCTTGGCTCACCAGCAGGCATAAATGTTCTCCTCCTTGCATGAAGAAGTTGCAGTGGCAGCATTCGCTAGCGAAGCATAAATGTTAAACCCTGTACTATCATTCACCCAAGCAATCAAGAGAGCAGAATGAAACGCTCCTTGCTTTTTGCAGACTATAACAGATAAATCAGAAAGACAGTTCCTTAACTCTCTTAAGGCTTCAAAATCCAGTTCACTATTTAGCTGAGATTGTCACAGCTGAGAAGTGTTAATATAATAAGTGCAATTTTATTAGGCAAGCAGAACACTCCTTCAGCCTGTAAATTCTATTGGAATAAGATAGGAAATAACCCAGACCACCAGTAAAACCCTACTGATATCAACTCTCTGGCTTTCACACACATTAGAGGCATGATTGAGCAATCCGCTGATTTCTGTCCCCTCCTAAAGGCAGCATGATCTATCCTCTCTCTCTAACAACAGAGCTTGAGGGAAAATTTGACTTTGAAATATTTCTGATTTCTCTAAAAACATTGATTTGTTTATTCTAAGTACACAATGGTAGGGACACATTGTCACCCCTTTCACACCCGTCTAGTTAAATGGACTTGAATGAATATAACAGGAAAAGCATGATGACAAAATTGTATTCTTGTTTGTTCTCAAAATCTCTACATTCAGACCTACATCATTGATTTGGTTATCATTCAGCAGATATGGGTAGCACTGACCAAACCTCTATACCATCAGAATTTAAAACAGGTTGTTTTATGTTGTTCCAATAACATCTTTCTCAGTATAGAAGCAATCATTGTCTTAAGGCAGCTTCTAAAACTTAAGTCAAGAATAGAATCAAAAGTTGCAGCTGTTTCATTTAAACCATTCTGAAACTTGTTCTCCTAAAAAGTTATGATTTGAAAGGTCTCCTAAGCCTCTGCACCAATATTTCAAAGTAACAGTTTATTTAATTAAATAGGAACATTTAAAAACAGACAATATTTTTGAAGTATCTTAGCAACAGGTGATTGAATCTTTGCCCAGAACTATGAGACAAGTTTTGCCAAATGGGCTGCATTCTAGCAATATCTTCCTTATAGCAAATGGAATAACTCTAATATTGTTTTGGACAAGTTACACTAGATTACATCAGAATGTGAAATTCTGTATATGTTTTCAACAATAGATGATGGGCCCATGAAAGAAATGAGAAAAAAAAAGAGTAAATTAATTGGCCCTGTCCAGCGGTAGTCATTAACATGGGTGGCAAATTCACATTCTTGGCCCATAGATCTCCACAAGTTCATTCTGTGTGGAAAGAGGAAATGAGAAGTGACTCGTGAAGGTTTTACTGATGAGTTTTGCTACTGGGCTGTGGTGTCAAGCAGTCTACACAAAATGGCTCAAATGAGGAAATGCAGTAAAATGTCAACATAAAACAGGCAGGATTTCATGATGTCAGAGTGTGACGGTTTTTCTACACTGGAGGATTTGTAAACTAAATCCTAAAATGTCCTAAAATCAGCAGCCCTCAACCTTTCAGGACTACTGGATCTTTTTCAGGAGTCTGATTTGTCCTGCATATCTCCATTTCTCTTTAAAAACTACTTGCTGACAAAGCAAAAATAAAAATACAAGTGTCACATCACATTATTCCTGAAGAATTGCTTTCTTTCTCACTTTTATCCTTTAATTATAAAATTTAAAAATGGAATATAAACATTGTACTTTCAGTGTGTCATATATAGAGCATTATCAACAAGCCATTGTCTAAACAACATTTTAATTTGTACTGACTTTGCTAGTGCTTTATATGTAGCCTGTTGTAAAATTAAGCAAGCATCTAAATGAGTTGATGAGACACACTGGTTGAGAACCACTGCCCTAAATTGTAAGATATGGTCCCATGTTATACATGTTTGACCTACAAAACTTGCCTCCAAATTCTGTACAGAAGCTCAAACTTTCTACTTATTTATTTGCTAAATCAAGTTACAACACAAAACTCACCCCAAGCAATAGATTAACCAAAATATCAACAAATTCCATAAAGACGACATTGCCTGGAGAAATAAGGGAAGAGTTAAGGCACAGTCAAAGTATTATTCTGAAACTATTACTCTTACTTTGAAAATTCGAAGTCTGTTGAGTATGTCTACACTTACAAATTTGTTCAAGTTAAGGAGACTTAATTTGAACTAACTTAGTACCTGTGTACACTTGGCTTTCATTTCTTCATATTAAGGAATTCCTTAATTCAAACTAATGAAAGCTTAGTTTGAATTAGTAAGACCTGCCTGTTAGTTCAATCCTTAGTTTGAACTAAGGAAGGTGTAGACTAGGATTAACCCTTAGTCTGAATTTAATAAATTCAAATTAAGGGCAATTAGTTCGAATTAACAAAGTGGACTAAACAAACAACATTAAGCTGGATTAGTCTACTTTGTTAATTCAGACTAATAAGTTTGAGTTTAATTAAAAAATTCAAACTAACTTCTCCTCGTGTAGACATAGTAGTGACTGCTGCTCAGAGCAGCATTAACATATCAGCAAAAAATTGCACCCTCAGTGTCACAAAATGAAACCATTTCTGTGGCTGTCTAAGCATAAAGCATCTTCAATGGGAAGGAACTAGGTTTATCAGAGACTACTGGAGGCCTGGAATAATTCACTGCACATTTCTAGCTGCAGTGGGGAAGAGACAGTCAAAAATTATTCAAAAACATTTTTTCCTAAATTTCAAAATGTGAAATTTCATTTCAATTTCAAAATTAAAAAAAAAAAAAAAGAAGAAATTGAAAGTAGAACTATGTATGGTCAAAAGCCAGGGGGAAATCCATGTGAGTTCCATGATTGTTTTCATTTATTAAATTTCATTATTTGAAATTTTGTCTTTTTGGTGTTTTTTTGATAAACTATACTGGGAACCCTCAAAATATATTCTAGTACACTGCAGATTGCATTGTACTCTCTGGGATCCTCATATAGATGAGACCCTCCACATGCATATTTCAGTCTATGTGGTACTGCCCGTCCAGTTCTGAGACCAGGCAGAAGGACCTGTCCCCCACCACCAGCTATACACAGGAGGTTGATTATGCTTATGGAAACAATATAGGAGGAGGAACAAGGAAGCATAAATACAGCAATCCTACCAAACCATCAAAGGTCTGCAGAAGAAGAAAACAAAGTCTTTAGCCCTATCTCCATTTCCAGAGGGAACCTGGGCCATCATGAACAATTATTGCCATCATGTGCAAGAAATGCCCCAACACGTTGTACATTGGACAAACAGGATGATCACTGCACAAAAGGATAAATGAACACAGAGCTGATATCAGAAATCACAGAACAAAGAAACCAGTTGCTGAGGACTTCCATCTTTCTAATCACTTGATAAATAATTTGTTAATGACTGTTGTCAGAGATGTGGCTGGGACATCAAGACTTCAAAGAGAAACAGCTGAACTTGAATTAATATGCAAGCTAAATTCTGTGAAAGCAGGACTGAATCGAGACTATGGGTTCTTTTCCCATTACAAAAGGTAATTTGACTTCAGGCTTCCCATGGTTTGAACCTAACAAATGCTCTGATTTGCTGTTACTGTATGCCCCTTGCATTTATTTTCATTCCATTCTGTAAGTTCACCCATCTTCGAAGCATCTGACAAAGTGGGATTTTCTCCCGTGAAAGCTCATACAAAAAAATAAATCTGTTAGTCTTAAAGTGCCACACAACTCCTTGTTTTTTGATGAACAATTATCCCAATCAAAGTTTTTAGGGCAGTGGACAACAAGGAAAACTCTTATGTCTCTAGACCAGTGGTTTTCAAACTTTTTTCCTCAGGACCCAGTTGAAAAAAAAATCATTTATGCCCACAAGCCAATAATTTCATCTTTGAGCAATGCATTCCAGTCTTTTAGGTGTGGTAGCAGGGGGGACTGTGACCCTCATCCCTGGGGGTCTGTGACCCAGTACTGGGTCCCAATCCATGGTTTGAAAACCATTGATCAAGGGAAAGAGTACCAGAACCAGTCTGAAGGCACAGGGCTACTATTTTGTGAATGTGCTTCCAACAATTTCTTCTGCTTCCTAGAAGAACAGCCCCACGCCCTGGGGACTCCTCCTACAGAGGGCACTCTGCTCTGGATAATGCTCACAGATGAGATAGAAAAGATATCACAAATTTGTATGAAGGGATATTTTCTGGGGTGGAGTGAGGACAATGGGCAGCCATCACATCTGCTCAACCACCTTCCTTCCACCCGACCAGCCCTTACGCTCCTCGCATCCACCATGAACATCCCCAGATTTGTTTAACAGGGTACTAATAAAAGGGGAAAGGTGCTATGGAGGTGGCAGAGTACTTCTTCCATGTGAAAGGGATGAGATCCACAGAAATGTGGTCACCATGCATGGATCTAAAGGCATGACATCATCCCCACACATCTGTCCAATAAACCTGCTTATTACTCTGATATCTGCCAGACATTAATAATGTAGCATCTGATCAAAAGCCTGCTGAAGTCAACGGAAAGACTCCTACCAACTTCATTTTTCATTTACTTCCATTGAGTCTGTGTGGGATAATAAATAAAGCATTGCACTACACCAGGACTCAGTTCCATTCCTGGCTATGACACTGACCTGATGTGTGACCTTAGAGAAAATTTTTGCACATCAGTTTCCTCTTTAAAATGATATGTCTTTCTTCTGTAGCAAGACTTGATATCTGTGAATTAAAGGAGCTGGGTCAGGGGTTGACAACCCAAAAGATAAGAAGAGTCATTTTTTGAAATTCCTTCAATAACCAAGTGTTCTGAGAGCCGCAATGGGTGTAGCTTCTTGGTGAGGATATGGGGGGAACTGGGCCAGGGTGCCTGCAACAGGGTTCCCTTGTGGGCAGGGAGAGAGCCAGAAACCAAGAATGGGCCCCGTGTAGGATCCCCCAGTGGTGGGTGGGGGCACAGAGCCTGGCATGGGCTGCCTGCAGGGTACCCCAGTGGTGGGGCAGGTGGGGGGACAGGGCCAGTAATGGGCCACCCACAGGGTCCCACAGTGGCAGGGGGCAGAGCCTGGAGCCAGAAGAGGAAAGCCAAAGAGCTGCATGTGGCTCTGGAGCCACAGATTGAAGACCCCTGAGCTAGGTATTATTATTCCAGGAACTTTGGATCATGACCTCTATGACTAGCTCCCTTTATAAAATCCAATCTTCAATATAACTCGTGAGAAAGTCCCAAATATATTGTACCACAGATTAGCTGACAAGTTTCAGCTGTAGAGTTTAGTTTTTAGCTTAGCAAGGAAAGTCAGGGATATATATGGAATTACGCAGGGCTGTGCTCCTTGGATTTTTTAATATCTACATGTGTGTAATGTTACATATTTGTTATGCTGCTTTAAAAAAGTATCTGCTGGTTAAAGCAAGTTAATAGTTGGAATAAAAAGGTAACCCTATACTCTTAAAACTAAAACAATGGTATACGGTCATTGCCTGCCAGATTCCTGTCATCCTTCTTTAATTCAGCCTTTTAGTTATACGATATCTCTAATGGGATATTTTCAAACTTTTAATGTTGAAAACAAGTTATAAACAATATTTGAACCATCTGTATCCTTTGAGAGGCAAGCGAACCAAACATTTAAGCAGAATCCTTACAAAAAAATGGATATATCTGAATTAATACATGGAAACTAAACTTAGCCTTTTTTCCCTCCTTCCCCCTGATAACTAATTCATATCCTGTAAGTTCCATCATTTTCAGAGATGAACAAAGAAAAATTTACTCAACCGTTCACTGTGTAAGATACGTGTTTCCCATTCCATGTGTGTAAGCTTCACCCCTCTTGAGTCATGGTGCCTGGGGAATTATTCTCTCCTGTCACTGACAGTGTAATGTGCTATGTCTTTAAAAATCCAGAAAGACATGTTAACATATTAAGTCCCATTTTCTTGGAACACTTCGCTGGTTTGATAAGCATAACCTGTTGTATGTGATAGTAGTAAAAGGATGGAGAGACTGAACCAGGAGAGTGCGAGACAGGTGGAATAGAAAAGAGAAGAAGGTGATGGTGAGGAAAAGCAGATTCTGCTTGGAATCTTTCAGCGAGTCACCAAAATAAGCAGTTCCATTGTAGAGGCAATTTTGTGGCACAGATTAGTTTTTAAACCCAGTCAGGAATCTCAGTTGCCAGAAAGTTTTAGTAGGTTAGCTGGAGGCTTCTCACTCTCATCAGACTTCAGTCCCTTCATAATCATTTAATTCAGGGGTTGGCAACCCCTAGCACATGTGCCAAAGCCGGCACACACCCCTACTTACAGAGGCACACAGGGCTCCTGGCTCTGTGGTGCCACGGATGCTCTCCCTGCCTAGTAGGAAACATTATGAGGCTCAGCAGATCCTAACAAGCCTAAATAAATTTGGAAAACAACCTGACAGGTTAAATAAGTTACACTGGTTAAAAAAATAAGGGGGGGGGAAAGAATCACTTCTTTTTTTTCAAAATTTGACATTTTAAAATGAAATATATTGACCAGTTCTATAGCTGGTCAAGTTAACAAGAAGCTTTTTAAAATTTAAATGTCTTTTTTTTTAATTTTAACATATCAGTGAAATGTTGACATTCGAAAAGTTGAGTAACTATGCAGTCTAAGTTTCTTGTAGAGTTATGATTAAATTTGTATTTTCTGTCTTTCTTAACAAATGTTTTTTTATATAATCGTTTATTTTGGATTTTTATCCTTAAAATTAGTGATATTTTCTCTCACTGTTAACGGTTCTTTGGATGGGCTATATTCCATGTCAGCTCACTAATCCAATCATTTCTTGAACTGGTATTTTGCACTTCAGTAACTACAGTAGTTGTAACCATTCCAGAGGTTAGACCACTATTAGCACATCATGACCAAGCTACAATTTCTCTACTGGCTCTTAGTTCTGTGCTCCTGCCAACTTAAATTTTTGGTCTTAATCTTCAGAGCAATTAATGGATCAAATCCCAGCTACATTAGAGACTGAATTTCCATCTATCAACTACCGAGACAGTTATTCTCCTCTAAAATAATTCAGATCACAAAGCCCAGAAGAAAGTACATGAGTCGGAGATGAAGCATTCAGAGTCCAAAGCGATCTGACTCTAGCATGAACTCCCAGAGGAAGTATGATGAATTCAGAGTCTGCTCACCTTTAGAAAATACTACAAATCCTTCTTCCTTTGTTAAAGCTTTCCCATCATAACTAAAATGATATTCCAAAAGCTACTTCCTACAAGACAGAGATTGCTATAACTCAATAAGAGAAAAGCAGATACTCCACGAAAACAATTTTCTATTGACTTTTATTAACATAGAAGGTGCTCAGCTACAAAGGTGGTGAGCAACAATATGAGACACTAAAACAGAATTTTGAAAATAAGGCTAATATCTGTTTTTTAAAGCTCATCTCTGAAAACAACTGTGGTGCCACAGGACTATTATTGTTTTTTTTGTTTGTTTGTTTTTAAAGAATATTGTTAACACAACAGTCAAATAAGTCTGCCTCCATGCATTCAGAAAACATTTCATGTATCTGTTGCATTTCAGCGTAAGGCATGTTCAGAGCAAAGGCATATTTAGGCCCGACAGAAGCTTTCTGTGGATTTTAAGAGTCTGTTCTGATAATGTTTAACTTTATAAGCATAAGTAGAACTGTGTATATGTAAGTAAAGATATGATATTTCAACCATCCAAAAAGAGGACACTATGAAGAGGGGGTGTTGCTTCCTGCCCTGCCCCCTCCTTGCAGCTTCACATGCTACAAAAGAAGCACCCCCCCCCAAAAAAGAGAAATTAAAAGATTAGCTCCAGCCAATCCCAGCTCAGCTCTGCTTTCAGCGTGCCAGCCAATCAGTTTCAGTCACTCACAGCAGGCTGGGCACCCAGACATCACTGTCAATCATCACTGGGCGCCCACCACCCACTGTCAATCAGCCAGCCTGCTGGCCTTTGATTGGCTCATTCCCCCATGTAGGCCCCACCCACTTTTTCCTTTTCTTGTTTGCAGTTTGCACTGCATGCTGTCAGAGATTTCACTGTCTGCCAATGAAATCTCTCATTGACAGCACAGCACACAACCTGCAAAAAAGAAAAGGGAAAAGTGGGTGAGGTCCATGTGGAGAATGAACCAATCAAAGGCCAGCATGCTGACTGACTGACGGTGAGTGGCAGGGGCAGTTTATGGAAGCCCAGCCTGCTGTGAGTGCTTGAGACTCTTATTGTCTGGCAGACTGCAAGCAGAACTGAGCTGGGATTGGCTGAAATCCTGGACATTTCTTGCTACTTAAAAAACCTGGCCAGATGGAGATTTAATGTCTGAAAAGGAGGACATGTCTGGGAAAATCCAGGTGTATGGTACCCCTAGTGTAAGAAACTTCAGAGTCATCATGTTTCATTTTGCATATATATATAAGGTATTGCAGAACAGTCACATTTGTGAGATCAAGAAAAGATAAAGTAACTAAAAAGGTGAAAAAGACCATACTGAATACTAAGATTATACTGATGAAAGAGCAGTAGTAACATGGAAATGAGAGAAATACATATGTAGAAAAAAAGATGACAAAATGTTATAAAATTTGTGTAACAAAGGGGATGAAGCTGTATTGACTACTGCTGGAGGTGATAGTAATGAGATTGCACTGATGTGCTTTCCACTTGTGAGAAATTCATCACTACTTGCTGAGTATTTTGCTTTTATAAAAAGTCAGTAGACTCATCTGCTGAAGGTAGGTCTACACTGCCCAAGTGTCTGGGATCAATGCAGAAACCTTGATTGAAAAGATTTGTGGACCCACTCAGTCAATGAAAGAGCACTCTCTGGTCTGCTCAATTATTCCACATCCCTGCAAGGTGGAAGGCAGCATTGACAAGAATATGTCTCCAATCAACCCAGCTCTATGAAGACACCATGGTATGTCAATATAAGTACATCAATGGGAGATACCAAAACTACACAACATATCTCTGTCTAACAATGCCGCCAATGTTGATCAGCCCTGAGTAAATTAATCACACCGCAAAAAGCCACACATATACTAAAATATGCAAAGCAGTGGGAATGGATCAGGGAATATGGCCTACACACTCTAGACCAGGTGTGGACAAACTGTGGCTCAGGAGCGGCATGTGGCTCTTGAATGAAAAAGTGCAGTTCATGGAAGAACGTCAGCAAATCATTTTCTCAGATTGATTTAAATTGATTTCACAAGCGCAAACATCTACCAGGCTTTGTTTTCAGTTATTATAAAGATTACCATATATACTCACATATAAACAGAGATTTTTGTGCCTGGAAATCACTTTTTAAAAGGGTGCTCGGCTTACACAGAGAGAGGAAAGCAGCCCCCAGATTAGAAGTTTTAAATCTCCTGCCTTGAACATGCTCTGGGCATGCTCAGGGGGAGTCCCAGCCTATGTCTAGCCTCCAGAGTGACCATATTGGACACTCGCCCAAGGCAGGGCTTAAAGCAAGGGGATAGAGCCCCAGCCTGTGCCTAGTCACTGGAGCGGCCAGGTTAGTGGACTCTGGGTGGGAGGTGTCAGCCTGGGGGAGCCAGCATCAAGACCTGGGGGCTTATGGAGGGGATCGTGATGGTTGGCAGAAGCAGCAACATGGTTGGGGATAATGGGGAGAAGTGTGGCACGGTCAGGGATGGCAGGGAGAGGTGCAACATGGTCAGGGATGGCAATAAAATTAAGTGTGCACTGAATTTTAAACTTAATGACTTTGGAATAGGTAAAAGTATATAGCTATATGCTTCAGTGTGTGTCTCAAAAGTTTAATAATCAACTTGTGTGCTCTTGAGTTCCATAGGTTTGGCCATCCCTGCTCTAGACAGATTACTGACTACATTTTAGGATTGTGTGGGCCTTGATATTCCAAACTCTTGAAACTCCATTCAGGTTCAGTCATATATGTGATGTTCTGCCAGATATTGTAAGTAGCATAAAACAAACAGGTTCAAATATCTAAAAGTTCTTTTTAGCTACTAACCAATACCAGCAAGTCAAGCCACCACTCAAAACGCTGGCAAAACTAAATACATGCCCGTTTGACCTTAATGAGCAATACTTTCCCACGCATGAACGCTGAGTTTGGGGGTCTGAAACAAGAATAACTTTATTAAGGGGAAAATAAGGAGTCATGGAATAAATTCCAGAATACCTGTAATAATAATCAAGATTCTTCTCCCTACCACCCCCAAGGGTTTTAAACTCAATCCACTACTCACAGTTATGAGTATCCAGCAATGTAATCTGTACCAATAAAAACCACTCCTCCTCCTCTACTGCATCCCCATTCCCTGTTTGTTATCTAGGATTGGCAGAATTCAAGAGAGTCTTCCCTTACCCCGATGACTCAGCTGCAGTAATTATAGCTTTATTGGATTGCTGGCTAGGGGTCCTCTTCTAGAGCTCCTCAGTTATGTTGCTGCCTTCTTCAGCTTCTCCAAAAGCAATCTGTGTCCTGCCTTGTGATGCACAGCCATCTCTCTGCTGTCTCTTTACTGAAAATCATCTCTTGTTTGCAAAGCCATTTCATGTGTGAAAGTATTCATAAAGGAATAAAAAGCACATCAAACTCAGAGCAGAGTCTTTATCACCTGGAACATATTCTTGGAAAGCAGGTGCAACTTTTCTCTCTCTCTAGCATGTTCCCTCCCTCAATGACCAAATGATGGAAGACTGAGCTTTTAGTCAAGATAAACCCTCAGCCAAGCACATTTGGTGCAGTTCTCTTGTACCTCCCAAGAGGAATAATAGGGTTTTATTACCCCCACACATAAGAATGAGCAGGATTTTGACAAAAATGCCTTGAACTACTACAGAACAAATGCAAATGAGGACTAGCTTATTTAGTCATTTTCCCTTGTTCACCTATAGATATTGGAGGAGAACTTCCTCCCCTAGAGTTCCTCTGTTCCCCTGGAATTCTAAAGCAACTCTGGGCCTCTCTTCTCCTGGTCATTGGTCTCAAAACTGAGCTCCCTCCTTTAGGGCTTTAGGCAACAGGGCTTCCATATATTTGGCCACATTTACACTACACACCAGTGTCTATGGCATGCAGTGTACGTGTACCGCAGGCCACAGCTAAAATTAAGTCCACATTGCAGTGCATAGATATACCTGTTGGAGAAAGGCTCTGCCAGAGAAGAGGCAGCAGGGAACTATTTCAGCAGCTCACCCAACGTAAGAGACAAAGCCTTCCCATGGTTCAGGGAAATGCCATTGTAGACAGAGATGCATTAGTTAGGTGAACAGGAAACTTCAAAGAGCATGTACTCAGGTGCATGCCCACACTCTGCAAGTAGGGCTTTACTCACCTAAACAGAGGGTGGGGGACTAGTTCAGTATTTCCCTAGTTAGGAATTGATTCCTGCATCTTCTTTATTGATCGTATTAGATGTGAATCCATATGTTGAAAAAGGGCACACACGCGCATGCACGCACGCACTCACACACTTACTTTCAATTTCTACTTTTCCTAGTTCTAATAATTGCTAGGTAGCATACTGGGGACAACAGATTTAACCAAACTCTGGATATTCAAGAAAAATCTTTAATTTTATTACATTTTTTATCATCATTACTGGTTTTTAAGATTAATATTGCAAAGGCATTTAAAGACCACAACCATTGTGCTAGTGTCATAGGTACAATAGAAACTACTTCCCAACTGCACCAAGTTTTATTCCTACTGTTTCATAGTTCAATAGATGCAGCCACGTCACATTTTTTTCAGTTGATCAGAAAATCAAAAGGCTAACGGAAATCCTGGACCCATTTAAGTCACTGGCAAAAGTCCCATTGACATCAGTTAGGACAGATTTTAACATGATTTCCAGAGCTACCTGTAGTTAATTTTTTTCCACTGAAAGGGCATTAAGAATAATTTTTCAAGCCCATATCACTTGAATTTTATCATTTGTTCAGCAGATCATTACATATTAAAAGCCATTTTGGTGCCTTAAAGTCACTGCTTCAGTTTCCCCTTCTGTAAAATGAGGATGATGTTCCTAACTTACCTTTCAAAAGCATTCTTAATTTACAAGTGAAAAGACAAAAAAGATGAGTGTTTAATAGGAATTAAATATATTAACTATTAACATTATTTATTACAAATATTGAAGTGCTATGATACGAACAATCTGGATGAAACCAATGGCTTTAATTTGTGGGCCTATTTCTCCCTCATTCAAACTGAAAACAAGACAATATTCTTATGCAAAAAGAAATTAGGAGCTTCTATTAATATATGGCCAAGAGTGTGGGTTTTTAAAATAGTAATTCATTCCTATATTTAAATAAATGGAAAAAGCACAGACTCTTTCCCTCCAACAGTTGCAATGGAACAGTCTGTTGGAAGTTCCATTTCACAAACTGACATTTTTTTTCCCTAACATGAAACAGCCGAATGTTCAGTCATCTAGGCAGTTCAATTCGCCAAAGAGTCTTAATTGCTTTATAAAGAAGGATGGACACATTTTCAGTACCGGCGCGTAGGAAGATTAAAACTTAAAAAAATAGCTCTCAAGTAAGAAAAAATGAACTGAAATTTCCTGGATATTGTAAATCTGCAGTCTTTGTTCCAAAAGCATCATGTTCCACATTAATTCTGGCCCTAGCAGAGACATTCACAGGGTGAAGTGAGGACTCAAGTCCCTTCCCCCCCACACCCTTTGTACTTTCTGTACAAATGCTGGGAAACATCAATCCCAGCACTTTGGAAAGCCTCTCTCTGTATTCTCTGGGGGTATCTCCCAAAAGGCAGCAGTGAGATGTTATTAAGAGACATGATCTTCCTCCTTACAGGTCTTCAGAAAAGACCAGGAATGCTAGGGAGAGCAGGTACATTACACTGTATAAGCGCATCCTACTTGTTTTCTTGAACAGAGAGCTGCAATCTAATATTTTATGAGCAACACAGCCTTGTTGCAAAAGAGCAATAAAATGGAAGTTTCAGGCCAACAGTTTTGATAATGATTGTCTAGAGTTACACATCAATATAAATGTGGTCTAATCTTCCATTGAGTTTAGTCAGATTTGTGTTGCATCCACAATCACTGAAAATCAGGCCATTTTTTCTTTGATGCCTTAGTTGAGGTACCCAAGTTTGAAAATTTTGGCTTTACAATCTCTGGCATGACACGGGAGAGAAAACACATCTATCTGACTGGAATACTGTGAAAGACAAAGGCTGTCATTAGCTGGCTGAGACATAGTATTTTCTAATACGTAAGGCCTTCATCTTGCAATATCCAGGATTGGAACCTACTTAATTGTGCTTGGCAGTGGTTGTTTTATCCCCTACTTTTATCCTTTGAGGTTGTTCCTCTTCATTTTCCACCCTGTGCCAAATAAAGTTTGCTTTTACAGACATTGTGAATAAGAAGGTTCTGGAGCTGGCAATTTCACACGGGTGTCCTTTTGAGAAATGGATCCCGAGCTCAGAATTCAAAGAAGAGTGCCTAAACAGTGATGTACTCAATGTTGAATAAGCTACAAGGCAGAGGCCTGACATCATTGTGATCACTAGGATAGCTGAGCAACTTGAATGAGGTTAGCTTTGCTGAGGATCATTACAAACCTAGGGAATAATGTTTTCTTCTTAGTACTAACATCTTTCACTCATTTTATTCCCCTTGGTGCTTCTATTATAACGCACAAAAAACAGTCCTGAGGCCAGACAGCCATGAACAGTTGTTCTAAAATAATTCATATCCATCATATTGTTAATTCAGGGAAGGAGTTGCTAGTCAGAGAAACCTGAAACAAAGTAATATACTTGTCGCAATTTCTAGATCATGCAGCCATTCATAATATCTGCTTTGTAGAACATAATAGTACGTCTAGTATAGGTCCCAATCCCAGAGTGAGAAGTACATATATTGGACCATGCATTTGAATTTAATAAGACTCTGAATATAAGAAAGTGCAGGTATCTGATTGCAGATTCAAAACTTAAATTTTGTTTTATATGTTCAATACCCTGTTCAAACATTAACTAATAGTACTGATGTCCAAAGTAATTATAATTAGTGATGGCCTTAAACAGATCTCTGAAAATTAGCACTCTGAACTGTTGCAGAATGATGGGGAATAGCAGGTTAAAATTGAACTTGGAGGGATTTTTGTCTTGTAGAAAGACAGACACAGAAAAGTTAAGGTGATCTGTCCAAAACCATACAAGATGTCAG
>ML682040.1:11346664-11415945 GCA_007922195.1 Podocnemis expansa | reverse complement strand
GTCAGCAATGGCAGTCTTAGTGAATCCAGGACCCTGAGCAAAAATCAAGGATGGGGATCTCCAGCTGTGTGGGGGTCTCCATCCTTGACTTTTGCCCCTCCCAGCCTTGCTGGGGCCCCTAACAGTCCCCTGCTCCTGGCCTTGCCACAGGGCCCTCCACCCCCACTGCCAGCCTCTGGCGCCCAGTCCTCCCACACACAACCATGCCCCTCACAGGTGGGGCCCCCTCTCAGCTTGGGAAACAGGGCAAATGCCCAGGCTGCCCCCTTGTTAAGGCTACCTGTGCTTGTCAGTGGCAACACTAAGGATTAGAACTGAAGATTTCCTAGCTCCTAGATGTGTGGTCTAAAGTGCCAGACAAACTGCCTTTGTGGTCCACAACAGAAAAATCGTAATATCATTTTCTAGTTTTTAAATGGATGCAGAACAAAAATAAAAAAAACTAAATAAATTGTGAAATCTATTCAGTTTGCAACCCACAAGATCATTTAATTACATGTAAGAAACCAGCAATTAAACTGAAATCCTGTTATTTCCATATCCACTGACTTTAAAATTTTAAAGCAAAAGATGAAAAGCATCCTTATGCTTTGTGAGATTGAAACATATGTTTTACAAGATTAAATAGCTTAAAACTATGAAGTAACTGAATGATGTATCTAGTAAACTGCACTGATTACCCAGTATATTAAATGTATCATATGTCAGTGGTACCTACTTTGTTCTTCTCACTTTGGACCTCACACACTGATAAGAAAGGAAAAGCGTTATAACCCAGAAGTAAAACTGTTGCATGATTATAACCCTGACAACCTCATTCTAATGAGCTTCCCCGTAGATAGAGTGAAAGAAAGAGCTTTGATCTCTTAGAGAGAAGGATCTGAATGAACCACTGTTTTAAGAAAAGGAATCTGATTAGGGCTGCTATCTCAGTAATCAAAGTCACAAGCTACCATTTGAGGTATTTGTGAAATTCAGATAAGATTAGTTGCTTGTTTGATAAGCCACTGCAACCAATAGGAGCTAATTTTATCTGGAATACAACCAAAGGAAGAATTACAATGGCAAAGAAAAAAATTGTCTTGTTAGTTATTAATGGACATTTACTGTGCAAACAGAATTTCTGTTTCAAAGTTTAAAACAATTTGAAAATGCTTTAAGGAATTAGCCCAATGTTATTGCTGGAGAAAGCCCACTGCAATCAATGCAGTTACTCCTGGGATGAATCTAGTTCATTCTGTCTGTTGATTAGTATTATTTATTTGATAAAGAGCCCACTGCTGTACAACATATAAAGGAAAAGCATTGTCTATCTCAGGTAGCTTCTGTGGTATTGGAAACAAAGGATCAAAAGTAGCCATTGTACCAATCAAAACTTTAGCAGAACTACATCACTCACATCAGGGCTACATTTATTGAGGCAATGCCTCTTAACTTGCACATATACACATTATGCCTTCCTAACACACAGGCTGAAGGCTAAACTTTCCTTTGGTCAGGTTTTTTACTTATTTATTTTATTTTGCCTACCTTCTTTCTGTGTTTATTCAGCTAAGAAGAGATGCAATGGATTCTCCTGACTGAGTCAGATAGGTGGCTTATTACCTACCTCAACTATAAGGGAAGTGCAAGCAGCTGTCACTGTAGAGCAGTGATTCTCAACCCAGGGCTACCTGTGGTCCTACCAGCCCACAGCTGCAACTCATGTGACAGCCTCATGACCAGACAGTACATAGAGAGCATGGCTGCAGTGCGTGTATCAGAACTCTATATATTGTGAAGCAGTAGCTGTATTAGTCTAATTCAGCAAAACACAAGCAAAGCAAAGCAAGAGGACTCTGGTGGCTAGAGCTTTGTATGTGGTTAAAAACTACCACTCTAGTTCCAAAGCATCTGACCAAGTGTGATTTTTCTCCCTTGAAAGGTCATGCAAAAAATAAAATTGTTAGTCTTTAAGTGCCACAGGATTCCTTGTTTGTTTGCTCTAGAAAAAGAAGATCTAGGCTATAGATTAAATAAGTAAGAGATAGGACCTAGGGCTTTCCAGTGCAGTCAAGTTTGGAGACATGTACTGATTCAATTTCAGGGGGTCCCAATCTTAGTAGGAGTCTCTAGGTGTAATATAAATAGGCAATAATTATCAGACTCAATAAGTGTATGCTCTTTTTTCTGATTAAGAAAAGGGACTGTTAATTGTTGCATCCTTGAACAATTAAAATGAAAACTTAAAAGCCCAGAATAAGGGCAGAATGCTGTAGGAGCAGAGTCAGATAAAAGGAAGTGCTTTTAATCATAAATGATTGTAAGGATCAAGAATTAATACCTTTCTGCAAAGTAAATTTGTTTATTCTGTGATAAAAATCTATATGGCAAAATTATCTACATTATTATTACAGTGATCAGTTGTATAGACTCTATTTACAAATGAGACAGATAAAAGAGCTCAGAAACTTCTCTTGCTCTCTCAGTGGTGGTGTTATAAAATATCTCCAATAATTGTAGTCAGATTTGGAAGACAGAGGAGAAAGATCAAATAGCTAATTTTAAAGCTGTCACTGTTATTTGCGGTGAGCCAGAAGCAACTGATAACACAGTATTATCTGTGAAGAGAGGGGGAAACAGTTTAGGTTTTGTTGTTCATTTTAAATGAATTACCCCCACCAAAATGTAGCCTTGAAAATTTAATTAAACAGCTGCCTAAATACTGATATTTAAGGATGTTAGACATCTCTTGTCAGCCAACTAAACAAATGGTACAATAAAGGTGTGGATTGTTTTGCTTGATTGAGGAATGAGTTTTTCCAACACTTAGCCTTCAAACCATCTGGATTTGTTTGGAGAATGTGGGATGGTAGCTACTCCAGTTCTTATCTACTGATAAGGTTTTCAGTATCAAACATACGCAACAGAAAAACCCAGAAAGCAAATATTTTACACCTCCAGATTTTTCTTCACATCTTTCTCTAGAAGGACACAGTTCTCTCTCTCTCTATATATATATATTAAAAATTTAATTTTAAGAAGCCAAATTATAATATAATTCAGTTCTCCAAGATTTCCAGTCTTTTCAATTCAAACTCTAAATGTGTGACAGAGTACCAGAGAAAAAACTTCCACACATTTTAGTTAGCTAAATTTTTTCACTAGTGATTTTGGGTGCCTTTAATTTTAAATGCTCACTGGAAATATCTTTAAAGGGCTTGATTTCAGAGGGTAGATGCTTTCAGAAAAATCAAGGTGTTTCAAATCTGGTACCCCCAAAATCCTCCCAAATCTCTCATCATATCATTCTATTCAACCATCAATCAGCAATGCCAGCCCTCAGTGCTAAAGTCTGTTAATTCTCCTACTCTTGCCTTTCTTCATATTCCTCCACATTGCCACCTCAGAATGGAATGCTTTCTTCACAGGTTCCTCTATGCAACACCCACTCTGTAGTCAAATTCCCCTTAAAATTAATTTCTTCTGATGACCCTAAAGGAGTAAATTATAATCTAAAAATCAAATTTACACACACACTAGCATTCCCACCTCTAAATTATGTGTTTTTTTTTCTTAGATGAATGGAGACAAGAGTGGAAGGAAGAAATGAATGGAGTCCTGACCCCTGTAGAAGCAATTGGAAACAAGGTCGAAGAACCAAGGCTGTATGAGGAGCTACGTCTCTTTAAACCATTAGTAAATTCTCCATGGATTATCCAGTGGGCCATAGACCTAAGTGCAAGGCCACACAGCAAACCAGTGACAGAGCCAGGATTAGGATAATTTAGGAATCCTTGGCTCTTAGCCTGAACTCAGTACGAAATATGTTTACAAATTATTCATGAAACTGATCTTTAAAAACAATAATACAACATACCCACCAAATAAGTCATGCTGACAAATGGGAAGTTCAAAAAGAAGTAACAATGTCTGAGGGATCATCATAATTCAACTGTTACTCATCACCAGTGACCTTTAATGGTTGTTTTTGTATTTTAATTTGCCTTTTATAGTCCTTGAGCTGCTATTATTCACGTGCAGTCCTGTACTGTGCAGATTTCAGTAATTTATTAGTCTCAGAGTTGTACAAAAGGAAACTGACATTTGATTTGTTCCTACTAAATTTTAGGATATTTCAAATCAGAATCTCATTCACTCCCTTACTGCTACTTTCTTTTTTACTCTTTAGCTCAAAATTCTCTCCTTATCATGCAGAGTAGAACATGAACTCTAGCAAAACTAAAATGAGCTGGATCATCCTATTGAAAAGATGTACTTTTAATATGTGTTTTATAGGGGTAAAATAGTCGCTAATATTTGGATCGAAGTCTAGGACTGTGCTGCCATTTTGAAACTTCATCATCTTCATTACAATTATTCTAAAATCCAAGATTTTATCACTAGAGCTGTTAAAAAAAATCCTGTAGAAAACTACGGTTTCCTCAAAATGTCAATTGCGGGCAAAACATTGTTTTCCAATAGGAAATTCTTTAACAAAAAATTTAAATTAGAATAAACATTTCAAACAAAATGAAACATCATTCAACTTCAAATGTGATTCTGAGAAAATAAAATTAACTGATACATTAATAGAAATATCGATCTAAAAATAATTTATGGTTTGATTTATTTATGATTTCATTTTGATTTTTAATATTAAACCAAAGATTTTCATTCAAAATTTCCTCAAGAAAAAGATATCTGTTTCCTGTGAACTTTTGTGTTAGGAAAGTATAGTCCCATTCATGACTGTAAAGAGCAAAAAAAAAAAAAAACCTTGAATTTGGCCTAATAAATTATATTTAAAAGTGTGAACAAATCTTTGTGAACATTTTGTCCAGTGCTTGCTCTGCTGTGGAATGTAAGAGGAAGATTGTACAGCAAACATAAGGGACCTCAAGGCATCAACAAGCACCAGAGTCTCTAGTGTTGCCCAAATAGCAATACCATGCTTTAGAATTTGTCCTTCAGGAAATGTTTGTTTTCCTACGAAAACACAATATCTGTGTTAGTATATTAATATAGCCTCCATCTACTTTCAAATCTCATCTGAAATATTTTTTTTAATGCTTACACATCTTAATAGAGATGCATGTGTCTGTGGTGTTGGAAGGTTCATTTAGTTCTCTATGTGAATCTGTAAAGAATGGCTTCTTCAAGCAGGGGGTGGGTAAAGGGGTTACTTACCTGCTCCTCCCACATTGCTAAATAGTAAAAGAGTTCCCAGGAATATTCTTGTATGAAGAATGTTGAGACAGAGAACGACTGCTGAAAGGTATTTTGGTATATGGTTTGTATGTAAGCCCCTGATCCTGAAACCACCTGTACATGTGCTTAACTTTAAATACATGAGTAGTCCCACTGAATTTAAAGGAGAATTAAATTTAAGAAGATGCATAAGTGTTCACAGGAATGAGGTCTAAGATGTTACACGAAATAATGTCTCCAATCTTGAAAATGATAAAATATGGGTAGATTGTTGGGTCAGTCAGTAGGTGTCCTCTCACAAGCACTCACTTCAAGAATTAGGGCCTAAAACTAAAATAAACTTCATCCTGATTTACCACAATTAATGGGCCTCAAGAATACTCCATCATGGGGACAACTCTGCAAATTGTGGGGACAGCTCTGTAAAATTAAAACTTTTTCTTGAAATAAGAAATGAGTGACACAGCCCTTCCAAGATCTTCCACACCCACAAAATTACAGTATAAAATACTTTTATGGCTAATAATATTACTAGTACCTACCAACCAGTAGGCCTTTACATTTTCAGAGCAAATGGATAAACAGAAACAAATCCAGAGTTAAATGTAAGGTGCTGTAATGATTGCATGGAAGTTGGTCAGAAGATAGAAGTAGTCCTCTTACACCCATATTCTGACAATTCATACCCAACATGTAACTTAAATAACCATTTATGACATTCCAAAATATTGACCAGAGGCTTTCATATGAGTTGAATCAGGTTCAAATATGGCCCTGTAATAAAGAAATGCTGGTAATAATCAAACCAACCTTTTTTTTTTTTGGTTTACGCTGTGAACTGAAAACTTATTTTGGGTATTGACAGTCCAGTATAGTGCATCAACTTTGCTTCAGAATGCCTACATCCAGTATGCCCAGAGAAGGAGCTTGTAAACTGGAATAGATTTGCCTAGATCAGTGGTTTTCAAACTTTTTTCCTCAGGACCCTGTTGAAAAAATTAATTTATGCCCACAGTGCAACAGTTACATCTTTGAGCAATGCATTCCAGTCTTTTGGCAGCAGCAGCAGGGGCACTGTTACCTAGTACCTGAGGGTCTGTGACCCAGTACTGGGTAGGACCCAACCTGTGGTTTGAAAACAACTGGCTTAAATCAGCTATGCAGTATTGGGTCAGTTTAATTTAAAAAAAAATGTCTTTATTTGCAGAGTTGAAGTCCTCTTGGGTTATATAAATGCTACCTTAATGTGCATGTTTGGGGCTTAGATGCCACACTTGCTGATGCCTTAGGTTTTGCAGAGGGTCCCCTCAATGCAAAAACAACAAAATCTCTATTCATAGGACTTCAGAGTGGGAACTTGCTGCTGTAGTTAACTGCATCACAACAAAATGGGGAGCTGGAGGGACCTCACAAGCTATGCAGGAAGTCAGGGATGGCTGAGTATGGCTCATAGACTCAGATTTTAAGGCCAGATGGGACCATTGTGATCAGTCTGAGCTCCTGAACACTGCAGGCCGCAGAACCTTGCCCACCCACCCCTGCAGTAAATCCCTAATCTCTGGCTGAGCTGCTAAAGTCCTCAAGTCATGATTTAAAGACTTTAAGTTACAGAGAATCCACCATTTACATTAGTTTAAACCTGCGAGTGACCTGTGCCCCACGATTAAGAGACAGGCAAACTTTTCCCTCCCCCTGGTCTCTGCCGATCTGACCTGGGAGAAATATGGTAGCTCCATCCCTTAATACTCTGGATAACTCAATTAACCCTGTCATGATTTCTGTGCTACATTAGGAAATATTTGCAGGTGAGACAGCAAATTTGGGTGCCCTTCCTTATTTCTGGCTTCATTAAGTATCTTAAGTTAAGCACCCAGAAATTGATACTGTCAAAATCACTAGTCAGTTTTCAAAATCTTGCCCAAGAAGATTAATATTAAACTATCTTTGAATAGTGAGATAGTGACCTTTATTTTTTTTCCAAAATATATTAGATGTTTTATAAAGCCCTCAGATGTCTCCTTGTGCCTTATAAACAATCTTTATAAGTGGGAAAACACAGGCAATGTAATAGTTCAAAGTGTGTTTCTCAGGGGGTTTAGAATTGATCTTGAATTAGTATGTTAAACGGCTTGACTTTCAGAGATTTGTCTGCATGAGGTAGCAAAGAATTCAGGGGTGAAGGGGTTATCTGCTGAAGAAAATTGCCCTGACATCAGTCTCCTGCAATCTGGAACAGATGAATAAATGATTACAAAGAAATTTCTTACATAAATTGCCCAGAGTTAAAATTAAATAAATAAATAAATAAAATCATATTTGTAGCTCACAAAAAGTCTCCTATAACACACAACAATATACAAGTTTTATGCAAATCTACCTTTTCAACTCATTTCACATATGTCATAATGTTTCTTGCTTTGAGAGATAATGAACACATTTTTCTAATAACTTCTCAACTTTTTTTGATGAACTAAATGCCTGCAATTTGTAAAAGCTCCAGTAACTTATTTCTCTGACTGATGCTCTCTCTTTGTGTGCCTTTGTATATATATGTATGTCTCTGTGCCCTATATACATATATATGCATGCACACATTCATATATGCACAGAGAATCAATTAAATTGTTTAGTTTGAAGTCTTTTGGACTTCAGACACTCTAAGCAGACTCTGTCAGGGTCAGGTCAAATACTTTGACCCACTCATTTCTAAACAATAGTAGATCTCACTTTTATTAGAAGGTGTCTCATGGAAGCAATCTTTTTGCACTGCTATACAGTATATCAGGTATAATTATCTTCTCTAAGCTCTAAATCAAGCTTCAGAAGATTTTCACTTCATTACAGATAAAAAAGAACCATCTCCTAAAGGAAACAATACAGCAGCTGAGAATTTTAGTTTCACAGACACTTCATCTTTATCTCAGTTTCCTCATCTTTAAAAAGTATGATACATATAGAACTACAAATGTAACACAATATCCCTTTATAGTTTGTCATTGGCAAGTACTGAATCCAGGGATCTTCACCATAAAAACATGAGCTTCTATTGCCTGAGCTAAAAGACCACTTCTGGAGCTTGTCTATACTACACAGTCTTGTCAGCCAAAGTCAGGTTCTCCCCCCCCCCCCAACAGTGCTGCTGTACATGCTGCAACCACTTCTTCCACTTGCTCCCCACTCCCCATTCCCAGCTGACTAAACTGCCATGTTTTCTGACAAAAGGCATAGGGCGGTGGATTTCTTTTGGTTGATTGGTTGGTGGTTTTCCTTTTTTTTTTTTTTTTTTTTTGCAAAGTTGAAGCAACAAGGTGTCAGTGTAGGCATTGCCCTTACTTATATCACTGTAAATGACCTCAAGACATACCCCATAATGCCCAGCATGACTGTTCTGTTAAGCGGTTTGAATTCAGCTGACCTGCACCCATCTTTCTCTCTCCTTTCAAAGTCCAGGAAGCTTTTAAATAATTCACCATGAAGAGCTCACTCCATTGCATCAACAAACACAGTCCTGCCTGCCCTAAACTACAGGCAAGAGAGGATTACTGCATGGGCTTATGGGACCCATGCCGAAGGCCCCCAACATCGTGGGGACCTGCCAGCGCTGGGGGGGAGAGGGCCTCCCTGCGCCAGAGGCTGGGCTCCACACTCCTGCCCCACCCTGGGGCCAACTGGTCCGTCCTGGAGGTGAGGTGGGCTGATGTGGCTGGTTGCTCTGCTCTGGGCAGTGGCTGTGCTATATACGGCCTCCAGCACAGCCTTCAAGGGCCTGTGGCCTTCGAGGGGTGCGCCAGAAGCTGCACTGATTACCAGTCAGCCCTGCTATACCCTGGGGACACACCAGCTGGAGTCGGGGGGGACACTGGGGGCCAGGACCTAGGGCCCTAAGTACCCCCTTTATCCAACTCTGACTACAGGGAGGGATGTAACTCCTGTTGTGCTGTGTAGAGCCAGGGAGAGAAGTGGGGGCTGCCTCCCTCATCCAGGTATGCCCGTCTCTGCTGAGCTGGGGTAGCAGGGGGACACCAACTATCCGTGCAGCAGCTTCTGTCTCAGGATTGGTTGCGTCCAGCTGCTACTGTCCAACTTAAAGAGAAAGTGTGTGGACACACTCACCATCCCCCAACTCATACTGTCCATCTCTCTCCCTTTCTCTCTCTCTCTCGCAACCTCACACACGTACACACACACACACACACACACATTCTGGCCCATGCTCTCTCCCCCACACTTCTGTGGGCTTCTTGTGTTTGTCTTCAGCAATGTCAGTACAAAGGAAATCCATGGAATGATGGATTTCAGAAACCTTCATCATGTGCTGCTGTGTATGCCTCATGAGGCATTGCAAACCCTTCCCAAAGTACCTTGCATGCTTTTGTACATTGGGATAGTTACTCAAAATGCACTGCTCCCTATTTTAACAGAAGACCTGATAGTATGAATGCATGCTACCGAGGCTGAGAAACACTGAAGACGTGCAACAACAGTTTAGTTACAGCAGTGGCTATATATTGGCAAAACTTGTGTCAACCAAACTTTCTAGTGTAGACATAGCCTCAGTTTGCTCAAAGACTCGAGCAGACTTGTAAAGCTGTATGTGGATGAGCCACTAGAGAGGAACACAGAGCCATATTATGTGAGAGTAGGTTAAACAAAGTATTAATGGGAAGCCTGGACTGAAGGTTCTTACATAATAATCAGGTGCCTATAGCTAGATGTGGACTGAACACCCAGAACTCCCATTGACTTCAGTAAGAGCTTGGGGTATGCAACTACTCTAGAAATCAGGTCATCCATAGGTAGGTGCCTAAGATCTTTAAGCACTAATGTCTGAAAATATTGACCATAGATCTTACAACTCGAATGTACACAACAAAAGAAGCAATACGTATGTGAGTGTGGTGGCAGGGAGGGACAGGAAAGCTATTGAGCATCCTTTAGTAGCTGGCTGTTTGAGTCTTTAGTCACCATCTGCAAGGTCATTTGGGACAGGAAAAGAAAAAATAATAGCTCAGCAAGAGTGAAAGATGAGAAAACTCCAGCAGCCATGGCCCAACTTTCCATTTATTTAATTTCTACAGTGAATCCCTTCTTTGAAAAGTTTTAACTTCCATAACCATCACAGTAGCAAATCCCTTGGCTTGTTTCTGGTAGTCTTTGCCTTGGCTCATATCTGTAGTCACTAGGCCTTGCATTTCTTCAAACCAAATCTTAGGCTAAAACAGTGGTTCCCAACCTTTTTGGCTGAAGGGCCACACATATCTTTTTTACAGCCTGAAAGGCCACCCATTTATCAACTCAAAAAATGTATTGATGTATTTGTATACAGCACAGCATTAAGGACTATAGATCTTGACATATTTAAAAGTAAACTTTTTTTGATGCTAAGAACATTTAAAAATTTTAAAAAAATAAAATTTAAAAACTAAACTTATTTTTTAAAAAAGTTTTAAAAAAATAAAAATTTAAATTTTGAATTCTAAAAAACCCTGTTAAAATGGTTCATTTGATGCTGGAAGGGCTGGTTGCAGACAAACAGAGGGAGGCAGGTAGCTGCAGACTGGCATGATTGGGTTCAGGCACTGAGCAGGAGGTGGGTTTCTGTGGGAGGTTGAGAGGGCTGGGAGCAGTCACCTGCCAGGCTGGGAGCAGTCACCTGGATAACTACTGGTCTGGGTTGCAAGCTTGCAACTGCAGTCTGACAGTCAGCTGTCTGCCAGACTGGGGAAGACTTCCAGGCACAGCTGTGCACCTGGACTGGGCAGGAAGCTGGTGTCTGCCTGCATTCCAGCTCCTGGTTCTGCCCTGGTGTCCGTCCAGCTCCGCATCAGGACCAGGCAGGAGGAGTGTGGCCACAGCCTGGCTCTGAGGCTGTGGAAGGGGAGTGCAGGCCATTTCAGAGAGCCCCATGGGCCACTTTCAGCCTGAGGAAAGGGACTGGGAACCTCTGAGCTAGAATGTCAGCGTTTTAACAAATTTCAGCCTTGATAGAAAGATTATAAAGATTCTGTGGTAGCTCAGCTGTAGAAGGAAAGGATGCAAGCAACAGTGCCTCCCTTATTATGACTGGCTCTAAACAAAAAGTGCCTACAGGCATTAACATTTTACTGTTGTTCTCTCTATCCTTGACATTTTACTCCAGTGGGATGCTGAGTACTACACTGAGTGCATTGGGAATAGTTTGCTTATTGAAGAGTGTAGCTCTTTCACTGTACTGCAAATTTATTTTCACAGAGCTGCATTTCTACTGCTAGTCCTTAATAACCTTTTCCTGGTCTTCTCTCCCTCCCCTTAATAGCTGGTTGTCATCTACCAGGGCTGCTTAAGTCCTATCCGTTGTACCCAATATACTGCTCCTCCATTACCTTTGGCAAGCCAACTACCCATCAGTGGACCCCTGCCTGCCCAGCTCCTTTCTCTGCTTTTGGCCTTTCAGAACATCACTCTTCAAATATGAAGGTCCTGTGCTCATGGTTTGTTTTGTTAATGTGCCTTATAGATACAGGAAATGTTGCATGGCCTTATGGCTAGATCTCTGGGATGGTGCTCAGAAGGTCTTGGTTTTGTTCCTGGCTCTGACTTTGGCCTGGTAATTGACCTTGGGCAAATCACTGCACTGTTTTGTGCCTCAGTTTTCCCATTTGTAAAATGACCCTTACTTGTAAAGCCCTCGATGTATACTGATAAAAAAGTGTTATATAAGAGTTGAGTAAGATTAAAAATCTAAAATAAAAAGATGTTACAAGAGTGAAAGAGACAAGTGAGGATAATATCAGATTTGGAAATGAAGGTTTCAGTTTGCAAATACCTTTGGCTGTGTTCACACAACACTCTTATTTTGAAACAACAGAGGTTGTTTCGAAATAAGAAATACCCTGTTCACACGACGCACGCTTGTTTCGAAACAACGGCACCCGTTGTTTCAAAACAATGGCACTCATTGTTTCAAAACAACGGCGTTGTTTTGAAACAACTTAAACCCCATTTGGGGGTGAAACAACGTTGTTTCGAAACAATTGTTTCAAAACAATGCAGTCTGAACATGTTGTTTCGAAACAACAGTGACTTGTTTCGAAATAACTGTTGCCTGAAACTGCTATTTCGCTTTGAGCTTTTTTCCTTAATTCAAATTAACTTATTTCAAAATAAAGTGTTATTTTGATACAAGTTGTTTCAAAACAACTTGTATCAAAATAACCCCCTGTGTGTGAACGTAGCCTTTGTGACTCACACGAGGCATGGTCTACCCACCCTTCTCCCACATCACAAAAAAAAAATAGAAACAAAAACCCCTTAATAGGCATATGTTCACACAGGTCATCTGCAGTTCTGGGACATGAGATGCTTTATTACTATTTATATACACAAGTACCTAAAAGATTTGAAGACGGGCTGAACCCACTTGGCTTATTTACCACATAATAACGTTATGGAGCTGCTGCTCATGATTCTGTAGTCAAGTTTTCCTGATTTAGGCAGGTGACACATGTCCCAGTTCAACCTTAATTATCACTAAACAATGGGGGGCGGATCAGTTGTGTTTACTACATGAAACAGTAGAATCTTCTTAAATGAGACTACCAGATGGAAAGACTGATTTATTTTTATTTTTATTTTTATTTTTATTTTTATTTTTATTTTTATTTTTATTTTTAATTATATAACCTTTCCTTACTCATGATGATAGGCCCAGGGTATGTACCCAACCTCAGATTAGTTTTTTTATTTTATTCTCAAACAAGGAAGAATGTAGGAAAAAATAAAGACAAGCTAGTTCTTCAGTTGTTGTCTAATATAAAATTAATTTCATTTTGCACAGAAGCCAACAAACCCATCAGTAGGGCAATTCCAAAGGCCATGTAAATAGCATGCCACTGAACTAGAATTAGGCCTAGATGTGCTACTGAAAGACCCAAACAGAAGGCATGATAAACAGCTAGCCCCAAAGGAGATCCTATTACTGGTATAAAGAAAATGATGATGTCATTTTCTGAGTAATAGTGACTGAAGTAAATGGTGTTAGTTTCAGTTTACACTAAATAACAGAGACCAAGATGTGCCACACATTTGCAATGGTAAAGCATGTCAGGGAGCTAAACAGGAGTGTAAATAGCAAGTCCCCAATTTCTGCCTATATGTATGTTCTCAAGCACTGCTTCCTTGTTGAACAGGTACAGGACCAAAACTGAAGCCTAGATTCCCAAAGGACACTTGGACATTGTAACACTGAGCATTCCAGAACCTAACTTTTAGGCATCCCAGTGGAATTCATAGTCCTGATTTAGGCTCCCTGAGGAGAGAGAGGTCCACCTAAGACTGGGATGGTTACAGAAGCCAGCACTAGAAGTGAACTACTTAAACAAGACAATAGTAGATGATGAGGAAAGAGATGCATTTTAAGCCCCATCCCCTCTTTGGAGTAAGGTTCCTAAATCCAAGCTGGTGGAAGAGGCTTATCTCCACTTTGGCTCCGCATTCAGAACTTTTTTCCTGGAGTCAGGCATCACATAATCAGTTTCGTGCAAGAATAATGGCAACACATGCTAATTCCACAGAAAACAGCCTGGTTGATGGGAGAAGGGGCAGTCTCCCTTATAAGCTTTAGCGCTGTGGTTTGAGAACACAACTGATATATAGGAAAGTCCAATTCAGTTACCTCTTCTGCTTGATGAGGAGAAGAGGTTTCAATGTGGCTCTCTAACCTCTTGCTGGTGGGGGCACGGGGTGGAAAGGAGGAGCTCTAATCACTAGACGATGGATATTTTGTTGCGGGGCTCTTTCATTTTCTCCTGTTGAAGTTGTTTCAGTGTGGTTGGATAAATAAATAAATATATGTGTAAGAGTGATAATATCTACTGCCTACTGTTCAGAGTACTCATCTGGAGGTATTTCACAACATGCTTAAACTTTCTAGAGAAGGTCATCCCCTCATATCTCTATGTATGCATGACACTATATGAATGATCCTAGATTTCAAATCCACTTAATGTCTGGATTGTTCATGCTATTCTTTATTTGCATAGAACTAGTATCTTGAGGCTATAGATGAGTTTGATACCCCATTGTGGTAGGCACTAGAGCCCTGCGCAGATACAAATAAGTGGATCCGTATCTGACCTGCATCTGCAAGAAATGGTCCGCGGATATCCGTGTTGTATCCGCGGATGCGGATTTAATGCAGATATCCACATATTTGCAGGGCTCTAGCTCTGTGCAGATAAAAATATGTGGATCCGAATCCGATCTGCATCTGCAGAAAATGGTCCTTGGATATCCATGTTGTATCAGTGGATGCAGATATAAGGCGGATATCCGCGGATTTGCAGGCCTCTAGTAGGCACTGTACACAGAAATAGAAGTAAAAGACAGTCCCAACATAAAGACTAAACAGACAAGATGATTTAGGGGTGTGAAGTGGCCCTCACAAGGTCACAAAGCTGGGATTAGAACTCAACTAGTCAGTGGCAGGGGTGGGATACATCTCCTGTCTCCCTATAGAGTGCCATATCCCCTGGGAAACACTGCTACCCCATGTATTAAAGATCACTTTATAATCTGAACAATGAGTTATACCTGATGAGAGACACACTGATCTCTGTTACATCAACATGAACTGAAAATAGTCATACTGAAGTAAATAGAGTTAGTTTCAGTTTACACTGAATAACAGAGACCCAGATGTGGCCACACATTTGCAACAATAAAGCATGTCAAGGAGTTAAATGGGACTGTAAATAGCAAGTTCCCAGTTTCTGCCTATATAGCTTTGTATTTAGAAGATGCAAGTAGGAACACTGCTTCATTTAAAAAAGGTATGCATTTTTCTGATAGTGTCATCCACATGACAGATATATACTTCACCTCTCCTTATGGAAATCTAATATAACCAAGTAGCTTCATGTCTGAATACCAGTATTAGGTACTTACAAACAAACAGCTGTTTCAGTCAACTCTTGCATTTCAAATTCATGAAAATTGGTGTTATGCTGTGAGCAAATGACAGCAGAACACGGGCCAAAAGAATGAGCCTGAAATTTTAAGTTCTCTGAGGCCTTGTCTACACTAGAAAGTTTTGTCACCAAAAGTCAATTTTGGTGACAAAACAAGTCCTGCATATATGCAAGAGGTTGGTGTGGATTGACTCAGGAGTGTGGGTCACCTGGAATAGTGGGATGAATCAGGTTCAGGAGTAGCGATAAGGGGGTCACAGCAGCACACTAGATAATTTGTTAGTCTTTAAGTGCCACAGGACTCCTTGTTTGGTTGGTTTTTTGGTTTTTTTGTTTTTGGAAAGGGATAGTCACACACACGTCCACCTCCAAGACTTCTGTGGACATCTCCGTGGACCCAGGGCCACTGGCTTCCGATAAAAACTCTGATGAGGAGGTAATTCATGAGGAAATGGAGCTTGAGAATGGCTCTGAGCTAGAAAGTAGCTCAGGAGAGATCAGTGGGAATCAGGAGCTGTTTGTTACCCTGGAAATGTGCAGCCAGTCCCAGCCCTTCAGCCCCGATGCACTGGATGCAGGAGAGGGGACCTCTGGTAGGTGATGGAAAAGTTGATGCTGCTTCATTGTGGGAGCCATGAGGTGTCTCTGGATATTTAAAAAGGCAGGGGTAGTAGTGGGTAGAAATATGCTGCAGTATCTATGCTTGCAAGTGCTTTCCCATTCCCCACTGCGTTAAATACACACTTATAAGCAGTGCACTGATACACTCAGTGATGTCCTGGGCATCCTCTGCTGACAGCTCAAGGAACATTTCATGGACATAGTCTCTGATTCTCTGCCTTGGATTCAATGGCAGAGCAGCTATATTTCTTCCCCCGCAGAAGGACACTCTCCCATGCCAACTGGAAATCATGGGCCCTGGGAGCAAAGTGGCTCACAACCCAGCAGCATTTATTATTTGTGTATTTATACTACCAGGTTGATGAAACTTACCAAATGCTTGTTATTATCATGCTTGGGAAAGTCTGTGGCCCTATAGTTTAGATTCAGCCATTAGAGTTGCTTCCCTGCCAACAAGAAAGTTGTGAAGAGACCTAGAAGTTGTTTCTAAGCAAGGCACATTACAACAAAGTTTTGGAACATCTGACCTAAGCCATGGCAGACTCCTCATCTCCAGCCCCATGTGATCCAATTATACTTTTGTGTATCAAACTCTACAAC
Organism: Podocnemis expansa; assembly: GCA_007922195.1. Taxonomy (NCBI): domain Eukaryota; kingdom Metazoa; phylum Chordata; order Testudines; family Podocnemididae; genus Podocnemis; species Podocnemis expansa. Next base: position 11,399,587 of record ML682040.1, on the reverse strand, counting down.
ATTTTCAAGTAGAAGAATGTGAAAACGTTATTCATACACAGGGCCAGCCCAAGGTTGTTTGGCACCCTACGTGCCTCTAATTTTGGTGCCCCCCATGGGGGGTGGAGCGGGCCAGTCCAGGGGCTAGTCTCCACTCTCCTGCCTTGCCTATGAGCTGGCCTTCCCTGCCTCCAAGGTGGAACAGCCAGCCCAAGGGAGGGGCGAGACAGCAAAGCCCGCCCTCTGGGCTGGCCCACTCCACCCCTGGGCCAGCTGTTCCCTGCCCTGGGGGGCGGGTGAGCCAGCCTTGTGGAGTGGCTGATTTTGCCCTCCTGGGTCCCCCACTCGTCCCTTCCCTGCTGCCTTCGGCTCTGCCCAAAGGCAGCAAGGGAGGGGGTGGGAGACAATGAGGCCATGGGGGGCCTGGAGATATCACCCCTCTTGCCCCCCCCCCAAGAGCAGCCCCGGAGTCATGCCCTTGGTGCCCGCTATTGCCTGCCAACCTAGACAACCACCAAGGTCACCTCTATGGTCAAACCAGCCCTGTTCATACATTAAACTCTTAGGTGTCATCTGCAGCCTGCTAAATAGGGTAACCTATTTATTACATTTAATGGATCAAAATATCTATTTTGCTATGAGTAAGTACCAGAAAAAGAATGAAAATTTAGGGCCACATTCTGAAAACCGATAAGCATAAGTTTGAAGTTAAACAAGTGCTTAGAAATCCTTTTTGAATAGTGATTCTTTACTGAATCCAGGACATAGACCTTCATAGTGGTACGTGTAATTGTGCCTCTGTTTCTTCCTCTGTTAACTGGGGATCGTAACATTTATCTATTCCTTTGGAGGTTGAGAGGTTTTCATTCTTTAATGTCTCAAAGGACAATGAATTCCTCTGATGGAAGGTACAAAAATATTTATAGTTTAAATTCTTTTTCTATATATAAGAAAATACATGTGTGTTAGTATGTATGCTGTATGTACATGTGTAATAATAAACTGTACCTGTTATATTATATTATATTATATACACAAACACACACATACATACATTCAAGTTATACAGAAACCCTCACTTAACTTGAGTGACAAATGTGACACCTATCATTCTGAAAGCAAAGGATTTGCAAAAAGCCAGCTCTACATCTTCTCAAGCATAGCTCTACAAATGGTTTCAGTTAGCCTTCTGCAACACTGAGACTTACACTTTGATCTCAATGTCCCCTTTCTTTCTAAGATGACTTGTAGGAGTAGCTGAGGAACTATGAGCAGGAGTTTGAGTTAAACAAACAGCAAGCTGTGGACATAAGGGTACCTTGTAGGGTTGAGGGTATTTGTTTGCACACCTACTTGTAGATGAAGGTGAAAAGTGCAGCCTAGGCTATTAACTAAATAGACTGCATAAATAAGCTTAAAAGAAGGATTAGCTCTTAGTATCAAGGAAGGTTTGTGATCTTGCAATCAATGGGTGATTTGTGACAACAAGAAAAGTGCAAATATTGAGACAAAAGGTTCCAGCCTGTGGTTGTATTCAGTCAGCTCTTAATATCAGGTAAACACATTTCAGGTACACCAATTACTCATTCACTAGGCTGCAATTTCACTTAGCTAGGAAGCTGTATTGATGTAGAAGGACCAAATAAAAGCAGCAGTCTGCTGCTGTAATCAATTCCTTTTCACTCCTCCTCAATTGATGATAGATGACCATTTACAGAACTCTTTTGTGTGAACTAAAGTCCTTCAGTTAATAGAAACCCACCAAGGCGGGAAGCTGTAGCAAAGTGCCACATTCCCTCTAACTAACCATTTTAAACAAACAAATAAAAACAAAGCAGCAAGCTTTACATATGTCAGGATTCCCTTTATTTTCACCAAGATATAACCCACTTGACATGCGAAACTCAGGATTTCTGTGTCTTCTTTTAAACAAAGGCTGCTGCAAAATAGATATACACATAAGGTCTAACCTAAGTACTTGAAAGATTATATTTAGACAGGATAACTGTTTAAAATGTTCTCATTTCAATACACATTCAATATACCCCCAAAAGCAATATAAGTTGACAAAGTGCTGTAGCTGGAATTCATTGTTTGGGGGCTGAACTATCACAAGCAAAAAGTGTCTGCCAAAGGGCACTTCAGTCTGTTAATTCTATGGGACTAATGGATTACTTAAAACTGTCATGCTTCAACTCAAGAGGGGGTTGCTTTATTTTTATGACACTGTATCAAGGATTAGGGCACTGGCTATTTGTAGATATCACTATGAGGAACAACTGAGAAGCCAGAGGCCCCAGGTTATGGAATGTGAGCGGCAAGCACTGGGGCCTGCAAAGTAAATGCAGAAGGGTGTCTCAAAAATCTAAACTTCAGGTCATCCAGAAATCCCACAGAGTTCTTTCAAAAGCGAGGGGTTTCAGTGCTGTATCAAAAGACATTAGAAAAACTGAAAATGGCAGAATAAAGAAGAAATTATGAGAAAATTGGAATGTGCAAGGAAGCAAGGGTAACAGATGATGATATCTACTTAGGCCGAAATACTGCAGACAGTTGCATGCCTGAGCAACTCTCCACATATTAACAGAACGATGGAGCTCAATGGCTTGACTAGAATGCATAAAATTATTTGCTTGCACAAGCAATGGTATGATCAAGTCGGTAAATTATCAGCTTTTTGGGGCAGGGGCTTTATGATCCTACTGGTCTACAAAGTGAGTATCTCACTGTTGATACTATACAAACGAATGAATAGACAATTGACTTTTGTCTGTAGCACAAAGGCCAATGATGTTCTGTACCCTTGCCCAAGGTTTAAACTACAATACGTTTCATTACTACAATCTGTCTCTAATTCAATCTATTGTATTTTAAGCCTTGCGCAAGGGAACAGGACACACCTTGGCCTTTGTATTACAGGCAACCATCAGTTGTCTATTCATTAGTTTGTACAGTATCAGACCTCTGCAGGGACTTATTGGGACATAAGGCACACTTTATTCAGTCTTTACACTAGAAACTCTTACTACGGACATGAGGGCAGAGAGAAGAACAGCATCTGTGAGGATACTACAACATCCCTGCACATATATCTGGGGAGTGGGCACAAACAAACAGCGACTGGGAGGCGGAAGGACTCTGGATAAAACACTGGTCAAAGTTCCAAAGCACTTGGAAATACATGCAGCACGAGGTATAAGCCTGGCATACGTTAGGTCCCTTATTCTTCAGAGAAGGGGAAACTGAGAGGCAAACTATGAGTCAGAGAGTCCCAGTCTGCTTTCCAGGGTACTTCTGCAACACCAAAGACATGTGGTGCCCCAAACAAGGGCTTTGTGGCAAAGCTGCAATTTGCTTCATTAATTAATTTAGGGAACTCAGCACAAATATATTTGGGCCAACAAATTTCTCTTTGTTTCTGTCCAGCTTCTCAGTTTGGACTGATTGAAACTAATAAATATTCTGTAAAAGACAATGTATTTTCATCCCGTCCAAAAAAATAAACAACTACTAAAACACTGGAGAGCCTCCAGATACGTCAGATGGATTTTTTTTTTATTTTCAATTTTTAGATGAGAAATAGGAGTCAAGCTGATTTGAGCCCAGACAGCCAAGTTGTAAAATATTGCAAGTTCATCATGTTTAAAATTTTAATAAGGACTATTTACTGTTCTGTTTTCTCCTTTTTAAAACAATATAAAAGTCTCTAAATAAAAAAAGATGGTTGGGTGCAGATTCTGCTCATTTTATGCTGGTTTTTAGCCAGAGTAACTCTTAGTGGTGTTAAATCAACTTTACACTAGTGTAACTGGTGGCAGAATCTGGCTTTACATTTCCAAGAAAGCATTCTTTGCTCTTTAAATTTTGGATTTCCTGTCTGCTTTAACTTTTCGAAGGAAACCAGATGGAGGAGGAAGATCATAGATGATTTTGTTGGTCTTCTCTTTGGGAAAAAAAAAAACAAGAAGATTTTTCATTGAGATGTCTGAAGGTGGTAAAAGAGCCTGAAAGCAGTGAGTTAAAAGTGACCAGTAGATATATAACACGGAGTCAGTAAAGCACGAGAAATAATGTTCTTTGGCCTGAAGGGGAAGACACAGAGTTCAACAGCATCATGGAATTATAAGGTTAGAAGAGAGTGCGAGGGTCATTTATTGTAACCTACTGCCAAGACACAAAGGATTTGTTGTGCCTGAACCATACAAGAGAGATGGCTATCCGATCTCCAAGATGTTTCCATGACGTCTCTAGGCAGTCTGTTCCATTGTCCTACTGGTAGGAAGTTTTTCCTGAGATTTAATCTAAATCTGTTATGCAGTACTTTGAACCCATTCCCCTTTGCCCTGTCAGTGGCAAAAAAAGAAACTTTTCTCCATCTTTTTATGGCTTTTCAGGTTTTGAAGTTTGCTATCAAATTCACCCCTTAATCTCTTTTTTCCCAAACTAAACATACCTAGTTCTTTCAGCCTTAACTCATATGACTTGCATTTGATCCCTTTGATCATCTTTGTTGATTGTCTCTGGGTCCTTTCCAGTTCCTGTACATCCCTTCTATACATTGGTGACCAAAATTGGACTGAGAACTCCAGCTGAGGCCTAACCACTGCCAAGTAGAGTAGTTCTATCACCTCTATCTATGCCCCTGTTAACAGAACCTAATATTTCAATTGATTATTTTTTTAAGAGCATCAGGTTGCTGACACAGGTTAAGGTTGTGATCCTCCACAACTTCCAGACCCCACCCAGCTGTGGCGCTGCCAAATCTATTTTCCCTATTCCATATTTGTGCATTTGGGTTTTCTTCCCTAAGCATAGTACATTTGTCTTTATTGAATTATATTCTGTTATTTATAGGCCAGTTCTCCAATTTATAAAGCTCCCTCTGAATTTCAGCTCTATCCTCCAAAGTGTTGGCAAATTCTCCCCCCACCCCCACTTTGTGTCATCTGCAAATTTGATTCAGTACATGTTCTGTTCCTCCATCTAGGTCATTAATATTGATAGACACATCAGAGGCATTGTAGCAAGAGTAAAGGAAGCAGATATTGGGGGTGGATAAGGGATATTTTGTGATGGAAAAGAAGGGCAGAAAAATGGAAGGATTAAACTATGGAGCCTTTTATACCTATAGAGGGAAATTTCTCCATGTAATAAAGTCTAAGGAGGAAACAGAAAGAATGCTGAGAAGAGTGGTGCTAGCAGTGAAGTGGTAATGAACATTAATTGGAGATCTCAGAAGGACAAGTGGTGAGTGGGCAATGCTGAAGAAGATGAGGTGGGGGTTGGGCAAAGGACAATCATAGAGAAATGAATGGAAGAAGGCAGAGCCATAACTATGGCAGGGCAGGTGGGGCTTTGCCCCAGGCACGCCCTAGCGGCTCTATTTAGCTGCTCCATTAAAGGATACGTTCCATGCAACTTGCCCTGAGCACTGGCCATTGTAAGGGGCACGTTCTGATCGGAACACACCCCAGGCACAGTAAACCATAATTATGGCTCTGGAAGAAGGAGCAATATTTAGTGGAGAAAAGGAAGTTGAGCCAAAGATGATGACCAAATGAGGAGAAAAGATTCAAAATGGTTGGATTCTACATTCATGTTGAATTTGAACTCATCCAGTTCACATTAATAGTATTATATACTGATACTTGTATTATGATAGCACCAAGAGGCATCAGTAAAAATTAGATCTACATGGTGCTATCTGTATGAACACAGAGTAAGCAAGAGTCCCTATCCCAAAAAGCCTACAATCAAAACAGAGGAGACACAAAAGCATGCGAGAAAAATAATATCTCAGTTTTCACAGGAGAGGAAATGAAGCAAAGTTCAATATTCTATAAGCAAACCTATAATTCTTCTGGGAATTGGATTTAGAGCTAAGTCTCAAGACACAACCATGATCACAAGGCCATCCTTTTCTAGAAGATATAAAAGTCTATGTAGGAGTCTAATGAACATTTTATTTATGTGGAACTGTATGTATGACAATTTCCAAATCATATCTTCATCATCATCATCATCATCTTCATCATCATCACCATCATGAATTTCATTTGATGCTGGGACCCTGAATGTCAGTTTGAACAAACAGTCTTTCTTCACAACAGTTGTAAAAGTCATTAGCTGAACATCTGATTCACTAATCCCCACAAGGCTGGTTTCCTAGAGATGCTGACAAGGAAAGCTGGTCAACCTTTTCTGAAAGTTGGTATTTTGATTACATTTTTCTTTGAAAATTGGAATATGTATGGAATAGTGGGTAAATTTTTCTATTGGTTTGTGAAAAATGTTCTGTTTTTCAGCCAGATATAAAGATGTTTCAAAATTTTGATTTTTTTGCTGACATTTTGAATGTTGACTAAAGAACATTTTCATGAAAAATATTTCCTCCTTTTTATTTGTAAACATTTATTTTTTAAACATATTTTGTTTAAAGTGAAAACATTTTTTCTCACTATTTACATAGTTTTTTGATATTATTTCTTTCAACTCTCCTAAAGAACCTACTCTGGTCTGGTAAATTCTTTATAGTCCATTTGTACTCAATTTTACTTTCAGGCCCTTAAGAGCTGGCAGAGCTGAACACAATGGTACAGTGTTTGTGTTGCAAATACTACAGGAGAACATCTGACTTTAAGAAAATAAATCCCTATTGCAACTTCAAGGAAAAAAAATAACCCTGAAAACATTTCAGTCTTATGACTTGTAAAGATTTCTCTTTAACAAAACAAAAGGCAGGGCCTAATTTGTCCTGACAGTGTCCCTTTCATGCATGGAAATGATGTACAGTAACCAAGTCTGACATCTTATTTAGAAATAAAGTGTCACTCTTTTTTGTATGTCCTTCACCTTGGTGTTAATACTAAGTACTGCAAATGAGGCAGATATTTTCCAGCCACTTGTAGAGTGTAAAGTTGAAATGCTACCCTAATTCAGAAATTCTGCACACATAAAATGTCCTTCCTGAATTGTTAAAACAGCTATGTATTTTCCAAAATACAAGCCAGTTTATTTTGGAAAATGTACCAAATTTGTTTGGTACTTGTACATTATGGTTTACCTAAAATTATTTCTAAAAACCCACAAAAGGGAAAATGTGTTTTAAACTCCCTGAGGTTCAACTAAAAGAGCTTCTTTCCCTTCCGAAGTCCTGACTCAGGGAGAAATCCTAGTCCAGGGCAGCATGAACTGGATAGAGATAAACGTGTTTTAAGTGCTTTCCTCAATAGGGACATGAAGGAGAGTGATTTCTGATGACACATTAGTGGGTAATGGCTATGGTTTAGAACCTGATAATGTTGACAGCTCTCCAAAGAAACTAATATTCTCCCCTTTTGAATCACAAATCTAGTTTCCTCCCACTCTAAGCAACATGAACCAGCAAGAAACTACATCAACATTAGATTTCCCACATGTGCTGAAGGAAAGGGGAGAGGATAGGGAGAAAGTTAAGATGTCTCCAGTTCCAGTAGTAATTTCCAGTTAGAAATCCTCTAGGTCCTGAGAGGAGTAACCTAGAACATCCTCCTTGATGCATGGATCACTTACTACTGTGTTTCCTAAAGAGTGGGGGAAATCCCACCCTGGGGAACATTAAGTTCTGGTTGAGGGGCTGGAGAGGAAAGAGACAGACAGTTCCCACAGTTCTTCTCCAGGTCTCACCTGATACGTAAGTATCTAGATGTTACAGTTACAAAGAAATCCTTCAAAATATGCCCCTTGTGTAAACCTCTACAGCATTATTTGTTTGAATTTGCAGACAGACTGAAACAATAGTTCTGTTTCATTCATCCCAATGTGGGCTAATTGTATCATATGATGAAGCTCTACTCAATGTATTTGTCACTGTTGTCCACACTACAAAGCCGTGGCCAGTATAGCAATGCCCAGCAGCACCCTCTAGCATAAACTCAGCAGAAGGCAGCAGCAAGTGATCTGTGTGTATAGAGACACCACTATGCCAAATGCCATGAGCTAGGCAGGCAGAAACACTCTTCTGTCAGTGCAGTTGTCAACCAAGGGGATGTTTTTTTCACACTCCCACTTGACAAAACTATGCCAGCAAAACTTTGTAGTGTAGACCAGACCTGTGGATAGCTTATTATTGGAGAACCTTCCACACCAAGCGGTGAATGTTAAAAGGGGTGCCATTGATTTAATTTTCCTGAAGAGGTGGAATCAGGCTTCAAACAGTTGTTACATTCGTAGGATGCCTGGGGAGGGGCGGTGCCTCAATGGATTTGTAGAGAGAGAGAGACCCATGCTGCCAAACCAAATTTTCCATTCTTATACACTGTATGTCCCATTTCTGCCTTATTTTATTCCCTTCCTGGTATTGTCTACACCATCTATGTCATGCTTAATTGTGCAGTGTGCATTGAATAGCACCCTCCTTTGTGAAGAGTCCACTGATTTCAGTGGAACTAGACTCCTATAGGACTGGGTTTGAGTATGAGTATCTATACTCTGGCATCTAATTATGAATCAAAACCTAAACCAATTGCCTGTTCCAGCCAATCTTGAGAATAAAGAAATAGAAATTTAACCATTTCACCTTGCACATTGCTTCCAGGATGAAACATAACACATTCATGTGAATTCTCATTAAAAAAATGACTCATGCTCAATAATGTGAAAAATCCTTATACCTGATACAGTTTTTAGTTCCTTCAAAGAAAGTCAAGGTATATAAATAATCTTCATTATTGTTAAACACCCATTTTAGTTTCAGTTTAATAATGAAAACTCTTGATTATGAATTTCCATTGGAACTTTTCTTTTGTGAAATTCCGTAAACACATTTTAGGATATAAGAGTAATCGAGAGTTATATACTGACCTCATGATTTATTGAGCAGAAGTCATGGTGGCATAAGATGGTTTTAGTTCTTTCTTTAGGGATATTTTATATTTGGGTAGTTTTTCTTCTTATTGCCATATTCATCCTGCCACAATTTTTCTTTCTGTTTTAGTTAATTAATGACAATTATTTATTCTCATCAACAGTGTTCCTAGTTACCATTATGGCTAATGAAAACCACCCTGCCTATTACAAAGTTAAAAGAAAGAAAACCGGCAAAATGCTATTAATCAAGGTACAGGTTTCCTCACAGATAGAGCACAGCAGTGCCAAACACAATACATAAAAGTGAATTGACCTAACAAGAAAGAGAAACAGGAATTTCAAGAAAACAGCTGGTTTATTTCCCAGGAACAAAATATACAAAGAGAATATGGGCCCCAAATGTCTAAGGAAAGGAAAGATGTGTTAGCAGCTTGGCTTTTTCCTTCATTGGCTGTCCTGAGTCAGGCTTCTTTGAAAGTGTTCATGACTGTAGAGGGAAAAAACAATTCAGAGCAAACATTATTTTCCTTGAGTGAACCAGACAGTTCAGAATTTCCAAAGAGAAGTAAGCATGGTCTTATTCATTGTTTCTCATAAAGAATAAAAATAACTCTACTTCTGGCTATTATCAACCCAGCCAAAACTCAACAACATCTGGGGCCTGATCCTGCACCATAAGGCCAAAGACTGGTTACAGGAGGTCACCTTATATCTTCATTAATTTACACAAGTGCATGGTGCCCATTTTGTAGCAAGAGATTCCTGTCCACTCTGCTGGCACTCAGATAGCACAGTAACGGGGAACATATGAATACCATAGCAACTGAGCACCAAAGATGGAGCTATGCCCAGTGTCTTTTCCTACTCCTAGTGAAATCAATAGCAAAACTGTCACTGATTTTCTGGGCACAGTATGGGTTTTATTGAACCCGATGAGCACCCAGAGCTACCACTGAAGCTAATGGAGTTGCAAACATGCAGAATTTCTCAGGATCAGACCCATCTTTTGTCTGGAGCACCCTTTAGTTCAAAATTTTATAGCCTTCCCTGAGTCAAAACTGCCCTTTGTCTCACTGAGAGTTTTGCCAGACCATGACTGAGGTTAAAATCTGCTCAGTGATGGGATGAAGGGGCTGAGGCTCCAGAGCTTGTTCTGTAGCAGGGGATTAGTAACAGGGTTGAATTAAGGCAGGGGCTGTAGGGTCTGCAGCCCTGGACCCTGGCCTAAAGGGGTGCCCCTGCAGCCCATCAAAAATCTAGCCCTGGATGGCCTCAGCAAGGGATTGTCACTGCCCTCCTTCAGCCAGTCACTTAGCTGGCAGTCTGCTACAGGCTAGCCAGCCCAGGCGTGGGGCAAGAATGCCAATGGCCCATCGTCCTCCCCCAGAGCACCCCTCCCCTGCAGCAGTGCTGCCTGTGCTCCCTCCCCGCAAACTCCCTGCAGTGCCAGCTAGGCCCCCAGAAACATAGCAAGGTACCACCGCAATGGGAGCCGCACAAGGGTGGGCTGCCCCAGGCCCCCCAGCATCTTGATCTGGCCCTAACTAGTACTACTAATTTCTGCCACTTATCCCCCCGAAAGCTTATGGATCTCCTCAAAGGAGACCAGGTGTCCTAATATTATTGGGACCACCTCAATATTAGGAACTTTGCCTTATATAATCAACTAAACCTCATCCCCAAAAATGCCCTAATTCTTCACACTTGCTATCTGGCCACCCAAACTCTTCAACGCCCTCTTTGCCAAAAATGCCCGTTTTGAGTATGCCCTCATAACTTCCCCCTCAGTCTGGAGCCAAGGGTTGGGTGACTGAGTAATGGCTCTCTGATTTCTCACCAGCTCACTAGGATCACATTTCTCCTCCATGTCTGGAGAACTCTGGCCAGCTACAGTGGTCTTGAATGCTGCAAAAGAGAAAAAAGTTTAGCACAGGGTCCTTCATCAGCAGATCTGAGCCAGCCTGGATTAAGTTTTGTGACAATCTTTCTTCCACTCTCAACTTCAGTCAGAATAAATACTTGGGAACTGTAGCTGTTGATTACATGTGCAATGGATGCCAACTTATATCATTTCTACTGTAATTAATTTAAAGAAAATATTTGTGTCTGAAAATATGGCACATTGTAGCAGTTTTGAGACACTTGTCCTTATTACCCTCATTAGATATTTTTTTAATGATAATTAATTGGGAAAACATGACCTAACCAATGTTATCAAAGGAGTGCAATTATAGGAACATGTGCCATATTATTCCAATTAGGTAACTGCTCACAGCACTTGCACTTGGTAACAGCAGAAAACTACTGTTCAGCCCACTATGCCCACTATTATGCTACTAAATGATTCCGAAGTGGCCTTTCATTCGATAGGTCTGTTTCCAGACAAGTGCCAAATGAAACAGGACAAAAAAAATTTAAAGGTACCAGACTGAGAGTGTGAGGAGGATCTAGAGGGCATGAGATCGGTTCTGTCTTCTGACAAAGGAACATAAGAAAAAATATGTATATTTCTTTTGGACCAAATCCTGAGGCTTTTTCTTCATCCTTATCCACTCCTCACTTAGGCAAACTCTTACTGACATCAATGATAATATGTCCAGGGACAGACCTAAGAAAAAGACATGGTAAGGACTAAGAGCAAGATAATAGAGACATGAAGTGACATGCAAAAGCATTCCAAGCTGTATAAGACTCTCCCACAGTAACACTTCCTATATTTTGAGATGCTTGTAGAAAAATTAGTAGAAAGGTCATAGAAGCATAGAAACTGAAAGGAACCACAAGACGCTATCGAGTTCAGCCCTCCGCATTCATGGCAGGACCAAGTATGCTCTTACACTATCCCAGAGAGGTGTGTGTCTAACCTGCTCTTAAAAACTTCTGATGATGGAGATTCTACAACCTGCCTAAGCAACTTATTCCAGTGGTTAATCACTCTGACAGTTAGGGTTTTTTTCCTACTCTACCATCCAACCTAAGCCTTTCTTGCTGTAATTTAAGCCCATTGCTTCTTGTCCTATTGTCAGTAGTTAAGGAAAACAATTTTTCTACCTCCTCCTTATAACAAACTTAGGTACTTGAAAATTGTTATCATGTCCCCTCTTAGTATGCTCTTTTCCAAGCTAAACAAACCCAGCTCTTTCAGTCTTCCCTCATAAGTCAAGTGTTCCAGACTTTTAATCATTCATGGTGCTCTTCTCTGGACATTCTCCAATTTGTCCACATCTTTCCTGAAACGAGGTGCACAGAACTGGACACAATACTCCAGCTGAGGTCTAATCAGGGCCAAGTAAATGGAAGAATTACATCTCATATCTTATTTAAAATACTCCCGTTCATACATCCAAGATTGGTGTTTGCTTTTTTTGCCACAATATTACATTATAAACTCATATTTAGTTTGCAGTCAGCTATGATAGCCAGATCCCATTCCACAATACTTCTTCCTACACAGTCATTGCCTATTTTGTATATGTACAATGGATTGTTCTTTCCTAAGTGGAGTACTTTGCACTTGTCTTTGTTGAATTTCATTCTGTTTATCTCAGACCATTTCACCAGTTTTTCCAAATCATTTTGAATTGTTATCCTGTCCTCTAGAGCACTTGCAACCCCTTCCAGCTCAGTATCATCTGCAAACTTTATAAGTGTGCTCTTTATGCCATTATCTAAAACACTGATGAAAGTATTGAACAGAACTGGACCCAGAACTGATCCCTGTAGTACGCCGCTCATTTTACCTTTCCAGCATGACTGTGAACCGTTGATCATTACCCTCTGGGAGCAGTTATCCAACCAGTTTTGCACCCATCTTATAGTAGCTCTATCTAGGTTGCACCTTCCTAGTTTGTTAATGAGATGATGATGCAAGACCATATCAAAAGCCTTACTAAAGTCTAGGTATACCACGTCTACCACCTTCCTCTATTGCAAGGTTTGTTACCCTGTCATAGAAAGCTATCAGGTAGATTTGACATGATTTGTTCTTGACAAATCCATGCTGACTATCACTTAACACTTTATTCTCTTCTAGATGTTTTCTAATTGATTCCATAATTTTTTACTACATTTTTCCTGGTACAGACATTAAACTGACTGATGTATAATTCCCTGGGTTGTCCTTATTTACTTTTTTATAGAAGGACACTATATTTGCTCTTTACAAGCCCTCTGTGACCTCTCCATTCTTTCATGATCTCCTGAGTCAGCTCCTTGAATATTCTCGGGTGCATATCATCAGACCCTGTTGACTTGAGGACATCTAACATGTCTAAGTAATTTTTAACTTTTTCTTTCCTTATTTTAGCTTCTGACTCTATCCCATGTTTACTTCCTTCCCCTATTTCAGGCATCCAGTCACTGCCAACCTTCTTGGTGAAGATCTAAACAAAGTAATCATTTATTTTCTGTGCCATTTCCACATTTTCTGTTACTGTTTTTCCCCCATTGTTGAGTAATGGTCCTATGATGTCCTTAGTCTTCCTCTTTTTACTAAAGTATTTGAAAAATATTTTTCATTGATCCAGGCCCATCATGTATTTTAGGATCCAGGCCCACCATGTCCCCTTCTAATGGGGCACAGAGTAAACTTAAAAATTAAAGGAACAAAATTATGCATTTCTCTGGCCTCCGTACATATAAGGAAGCACTAGAAGAGTTAGTGCTTTATCTGTGGCACAACCCCCAGTGTTCCCATTTTGGTGGAGTGACTCCATGCTGCCTACTACACAAGACAGTGGCATAAATGTCAAAATATCTAGCTTTGGCTTAGGCTGTCAGGGCTTGAGCTCTTATTTGTAGAATTTTGAAGGGTGTATGGGATCTATGTCCTCCAAAATTTGGCAAAGGGTGATCATCATAAAATTCTACAGTCTTATGCAAAAGTTCTCTCCAGCAACTATACCATTATCTGAAATAGTGTGGCTTTGAGAATTTAAGTATTTGAGCTCTTTGAAAGACTACAATTAAAAGTGGGGGGGAGACAAAAGGATGGGAAGTTAGTGCTGTGGTGGAGAGGTTAACAGACATGATCTTACAATTAAAGATATTTACCAGAGAAATTTGAACCCCATTATACTCTGGCTTATGGTACGCAAGGAGGAACTGTTTTACATCATCAAAGACAAAAAACAGGTCTATAGGTAAGCTTTAAGAATAATAAACATCCTGAATTCAAGAATAAGCCTGTCAAATGAAGGGATATTGATTTTGGAACAAGGAATATTATGTCAAACAACATTAGTTTAATTGATCTGAATTTAGTTTAAGTACTAAAAGCATTTATATACAAACAGCAAATGAAAATTAACTGCAGCTGAGTCCCTTGGTTCTCAGATTATACAATATGCACAAGCAACCGAAAGTTCTTAAAAGAATCCTAACAGAGCAGTGCAGTTTCTATTCCCACAGCATGACTCAATAGAAAAGCAATATGCTTTCTTTCAGAAAATAAGAATATTTAAAACAGTGTTCTGACCTTTCAAAATACACAAAACTTTCACTTTCACAAGAAGAATTCGTAACAAAATGAAGAAATAAGGTAACACTAGAATTCTCTCTGTGGTATATTAATTCAAATATTTCTGTTTCTGGATAGGAATATGAACTTCAGGTACTCCTCCAAATAGATTTGATTCTTTTCTATCTACCTTCATTCAGCTTCTTATTTTTCTGCATGTTAGATACCACAGAATATATAGCCATAAGAAATAACATACTGAACCTGAAGGCAACTAGAATAGCTCCAAAAATGAATGGATGTATTTAATAAAAGAGAAGAAAGTCATGCTCTACTCCATGCTGATTAGGCCTCAACTGGAGTATTGCATCCAGTTCCGTACACCTCATTGGAGAAAGTCAAGAGAAGATCAACAAGAATGCTTAAGGGTCTGGAACACTTGTCTTATGAGGGAAGACTGAAAGATCTGGATTTGTCTAGTGGAAAAGAGGAGACGAGGAGGGGACATGATGACAGTTCTCTAATACCTATGGCTGTGTTCACACACAGGGGGTTATTTCGATAGAAGTTGTTTTGAAACAACTTAGTCGAAATAACACCTTATTTCGAAATAACTTAGGTCGAAATAGCAAAAAGTTACTTTGAAATAAGGAAAAAGGCAGGAAACAAAATAACAGATTCACAGTGTGAACCTGCTGTTTCGCTTGGGGAGGGGGCT
This sequence comes from Podocnemis expansa, assembly GCA_007922195.1. Lineage (NCBI taxonomy): Eukaryota > Metazoa > Chordata > Testudines > Podocnemididae > Podocnemis > Podocnemis expansa. Next base: position 11,384,585 of record ML682040.1, on the reverse strand, counting down.
GCAGGCACCCAGGGGGTTCAGTGCAGGCCAGCGCTGAACCCCGCCCGTGCCTGCAGCCCCACTCTGCCAGCCAGGGGACACCCCTCAGTCCCCTGGCCAGGGTGCTGTGGGTTCCCTGGCCAAGTTGCTGAGGGGGCAGCCCTTCAAATGTTGTTTCGGAACACCTTGTTCCGAAACAACATGTTCACACACATTGTTTCGAAACAACGATTTCGCCCCCAAATGGGGTTTAACTTGTTTTGAAACAACACAATTGTTTCGAAACAATGGGTTCCCATTGTTTCGAAACAACTGTGTATCATGTGAACATGCTTTTTTTTTGTTTTGAAACAACCTTGTTGTTTCAAAACAAAAATGCTGTGTGAACACAGCCTATAAGGTTGTTATGAGGAGGTAGAAAAATTGTTCTCAACTGCTGATGAGAGGACAAGAAGCAATGAGCTTAAATCACTGCAAAGAAGATTTAGGTTGGACAGTAGGAAAACATTCCAAACCGTCAGAGTGATTAACCACTGGAATAAGTTGCCAAGGCAGGTTGTGGAATCGAATCTCCATCACTGGAAATTTTAAGAACAGTTTAGACAAACACCTGTCAGGGATGGTTTAAGGTGATATTTGCTCCTGCCATGAGTACAGGGGACTGGACTTGATAACCTCGCATGATTCCTTCCAGTTTCTATGATTCTATGTTTTTCATTAGTTGAAAACTAAAATCCTGGCTTACATTTTCAGTAATGACTAGTTATTTGGAGGCACGCATCATAAAATTGTAACAATAACCATACTGTGTCAGACAAATGGTCCATTTAGCTCAGTATCCTGTCTTCCAACATTGACATGCCAGAAGCTTCAGAGTGTATGAACGGAACAGGGTAGTTACTCAATGATCCTTCCCTTATCATTCAGACTCAGCATCTAGCAGTCAGAGTCTTAAGGACTTATAGAGCATGGAGTTAAGTACCTGACCATTTTAGCTAATAGCCATTGATGGTCCTATCCTCCATGAACTTATCAAATTCTTGTTTAACACCATTATACTTTTGATTTTAAGGCTATCCCATGGCAATCAGTTCCAGAGGTTAGCTGTGTTTTCAAATCAAATCAAATCATAGGGCTGGAAGGGACCTCATGAGATCATCGAGTCCAACCCCCTGGGAATTGAACCCAGGACCTTCTGCATGTTAAGCAGAGGTTTGTGAAGAAGCACTTCCTTTTGTTTGTTTTAAAGGGGTTATCAATTAATTTAATCAGTTGACACTTTGTTCTTCTTATCAAAAGGAGTAAATAATATTCTTTATTCACTTTCCTCAGACCAGTCATGATTTTATAGACTTTTATTGAATCCTTTCTTAGTCATTTCCTTTCCAAACTAGAGTTCAGGCTTCTTGATCTCTACTTCTGTGGAAGTTGTTTCACACATTTTTGTTGCCCTGGTCTGTACCTTTTCCAATTCTAAGTTATCTTGTTTTTAGAGATGGAGTAACAAGCATTTTCTGTCTTATTATCTATCACTTTCCTGTGATTCCTTATCTTGATAGCTTCTTTGACTGCTGCAGCACATTGGTAGGTTATCAGAGAACAATCTATAATAACCCCAAGGTTTCTTTCTTAAATGGTAACTGCTAATCTAGATATCATGTTTTTGTGTGTATAGTTGAGATTGTTTTTCAATGTGCATTACTTTGCATTTATCAACACTGAATTTTGTCTGCCATTTTGCTTTTAACTTACCTAGTTTTATGAAATGCTTCTGAAGTCAACTTTGAATTTAACTATCCTCAGTAATTTTGCATTGTCTGCAAATTTTGCCAAATTTTACCATTTAATTCTTCCCCCCCCAAATCATTTATGAATGTGTTGAACGCAATGGCTCTAGTACAGATCTATGGGGACCGCACTGTTCAACTCTCTTCACTGTGAAAACTGACCATTTGTTCCTACGCTTGTTTTTCTGTCTTTTAACCAATTACTAGCTAATGAAAGAACTTTCCTTCTTAACCCATGACTGATTTCTTTGCTTAAGAGTCTTTGATGAGGGAGTCTTTGGAAGCAGGGGTGATGCTTCCCCAAAGAAAGGTTTGGGGCCTAGCCAGGGCCTGGGTCGGACTTCTGTCACCATAGGCCAGCAACTTGGCCCTGGATGCCTGGCCAGGTTTGGGGCTGGATCTCATCAATGCCAGACAACAGCCCAACCCTGGGTCCCTGGCAAGGGCTGGGGCTGGTTTCAGCTGGCCCTGGGTCTCCTGCCAGCAGACCAGCCCCAGGTCCACCACTGGACTCAGGCCACTGGTGCTCAGACTCAGGCCTTGTGCCCAGCACCAACAACACCACTGTTTGGAAGTACACTGTATTCACTGGCTCACCTTTGTTCACATTATTTTTTATGCTCTCAGAGTATTCTAATTGATTGGTGAATCATGATTTCTCTTTATGGAAGTCATGTTGACTCTTCCCAACATATTGTGGTCATCTATGGGTATGACTACACTTAGAGCAGAATTCAAAATGATTGTCATCAATTCGGATTCTATTAAATGCATGGACATGCCGGCTTTCATCAATTCGAAGTGAGGCACTCCTCACTTCGAATTGATGAAAGCTGACTTTGAATTCATCAAACCTCATTTGACATCGAAGACAGGGTCAATTTGAACCCAGTAGCTCGAATGACTCACTGTGGCCATGTCAATTCAAACTCACTGAGCTTGAACTGACAAGGGTTGCCCTTCCTCCCAGGGTGCCATGCACACTGGAAGGAAGAGCAGCCCTTTGGCACCTGGAGCCAACAGCCCCAAAGGTGCCCTCCCCAGGCAGATACATCTGGGGGGTGAATGGGGTTCCTGTCCCCCCACTGGGGACAGGGACTCCAGCCAGCGGTCCACGCAGGCTGGCCTCCGTGGGGAAAGCACCCCATGTGGGGCTTCTCCCCTGCAGCTGCGCAGGAGGGGAAGCATCCCTGTGGGTGGCTCCTTCAGGGCTGGTGGCGGGAAGCAACCCCCCATGCAGCTTCTCCCCTGCAGCTGTGCGCGGGGGGAAAGCATCCCTGCGCGTGGCCCCTGGGGCTGGCAGCGTGGGGGGCAGCATCCCCCCCTTGGCTTCTCCCCCACAGCTTCACGCGCAGGGAAAAGCACCCCTGTGTGCAGCTGGTGCGGGTCTGGTAGTGCGGGAGGAAAGGAATCACCTGCACCGCTTCTCCACTGACAGCAGTGCATGGGGAAGAAAGCACCCCTACATGTGGCTGGTGTGGGTCTGGCAGTACGGGGGGAAAGGAATCCCCTAGCACGGCTTCTCCCCAGGCCAGCCTTTCCCCCAGTGCTTTCTTCCCCGCGCGCCGCTGTCAGTGGAGAAGCAGCATGGGGGATTCCTTCCCCCCACCGCCACCAGACCTGCATCAGCCACGCGTGGGGGTGCTTTCTGCCCTCATGGCCAGACCCACAGGAGCCACCCACGGGGGTGCTTTCCCCTCGCCCCCCCGCAGGTAGCAAGGATGGAGCCACAGGGGCAAGCTCTTCTGGGAGGGGGCAGGGGGAAACCTCTTCACCCCCCCCCTTGCAGGGGAAACATCCTCTGCCAGGCTCCAGCACTCTGAGCCTGCCATGGAGTAAAGCATCCCCTCTGCAGCTCTAGTGGCAGTGCTGTTAGAGCTGGGCAGGGGATACTTTTCCCTGTACTGGCTCAGAGTGCTAGAGCCTGGCAAGGGATCGGCTATGGCAGTGGCCGTTCTTCATGGCCATCTGGCCACACTTCCCGTGGTGCCCCCCTCCAATTTGAATTCGCAAGTCCAGTCCATGGACATGCCAGTTCAAATTTGAGTTTCAGGTGTGGCCATGTCAATTCAAATTCAGTCAATTCAAATTAATAATTATTAATTCGAATTGACCAATTCAAATTCAGTAATTTGAATTTAAAGGCCAAGTGTAGACATAGCTTATGTGTCTGATACTTCTGTTCTTTATTATATTTTCAAACAATTTGTCTGGCATTGAAGTTAAGATTGCTGACCAATAGTTGCCAAGATTACCTCTGGAGGTTTTTTTTAATGGTGTTTTATTAGCTATCCTCTGGTCATTTGGTACAGAGGCTGATTCAATAACAGGTAACATAACACAGCTGGTAATTTTTCAGTTCTGTATCTCAGTTCCTTCGGAACTCTTGCCTGAATACTATCTAGTCCTGGTGAATTATTAATATTTAATTTATTGATTTGTTCAAAAAACTCCTCTATCAACACATTAATCTGGGATGGTTCCTGAGGTTTGTCACCTAAAAGGAAATCTCAGGGATCTACCTCACATCCTCAGTGAGGAAGGAGGTTAGAAAGAATCCATTTAGCTTCTCTGCAATGTCCTTGTCTTCCTTCAGAGCTACTTTAGTACCTCAAGCATTCAGTGGCCCCCAGCTGTTATTTGACGTTTCCTGATTCTAATGTACTTAAAAAAGAAATTTTATTATTTTAATGTCTTTTTGGGGGGCTTCCTAATTATAATTTTATATTTTATGTTTGTTTTTTATTTTCCTTAGTAGGCTTTAACTTCCTGTTTTTAAAGGATGCTTTTTTGCTTCTGACTGCCTCTTTTACTCTGTGGTTAAGTCACAGTGGTTTGTTTCTCTCTCTCTCTCCACCCCCCTTTTGCTTTTTAATGTGGGGGTATACATTTCATTTTAGTCTGTATTATGGTATTTTAAAAATTGTCCATGCAGCTTGCAGGCATTTCACTCTGGAGACTGTTCCATTAAATTTCCATTTAACTAGATTCCTTATTTTTATAGATCCCTTTTTAAAGTTAATTGACACTGTTGTGTTGTGCTTCATTCACTAACACTCTCCCACATCCCAAAACATCATTATTACTGAACAATTCAGCTATATTTACCTCTTGAACCTGAACCTCTGCTCCATTTAGGATTAAATCAAGATCTGCATTTCCCATTGTGGTTCTGGGAATACCTGCTTCAAGAAGGAGTCAATAATATTATCTAGAAATTTTCTCTACTATTTCATTTTTGAAAAGACAGGTCCTTGCCTCTACTAAACAATAGAATTTTTAGAAGAAGCCATGACATAAAAATAGGCTATATTAATTATTCATTAATAGTGTACCTAACTTAATTTTAATGGTGTCTGAGGTGGATTGCCAAAGTTGTCACCTGGATCAGTCAACAAATGATAAAACACACTGTCCAAAACACAAATAGTCCCTTCAGGTATATTTACTTTAGTAAGTCTATGGTGCATTATCAAAGTCACAAAACTTTGCTTTGTTTGTCTCTTGTCCAAGTTCAGTCTCAATGCCAAAACTGGATAGACAGCTAATTTGCTTTCCAAGCCTCATCATAACAATGAATGATAATATTTTGCACTCACAACACTTGTGATCCAGAAATCTCAGTGGAACATTAAGGAAAGATAAAAGGGTTTCTTTTTCACACATCAGTGCCAAGTTTACTTGTTAGATTTACTATTAAGATTGTAGGAAAATACAGCCACAGAATCTATTTAAGAATTTACAGAAAAAGATGAAAATGGGTTTTCTGCTTTCCAGCCTCTTTCAGGACCTCTGAATAATAAGTCACCTGTTTTTAACTTTTAATGAGAGCCTATCATGTGTTTCTCTAAGACACCAATGAGTCATCCTGTCAGTTGCTTGACTTGCCTTCTAAGGAGCAGTTAAACATTTTCTCTAATCACAGCCAGTTGATATACTTTTTGATTGAACTGGCTCTCCTCATGAACTTAGCTTCATTAGTTAATCACTGGCTGAAGGATTATAGGTCAGTCATATGGAATTTTAGAATAGATATACTACTTACCGTTAAGAAGGAAACAATGAAATGTGAAAAGGGTCAGTACTCCCAGGCTATGAGAAGAAAGAAGTTTGGCCACTCTCACTTTGTCCATATGAATGCCTTGAACATTCAATAAAACAACAACAGAGATCTTTCCTCTCAGTTTCAGAAGTTGTGATCAAGAGTTATGGGGCAGTAAGAGCACATGGACAGATGTAGAGAGCACTACAGAGTTCTTTAAAATAAACTAGATAGCTGGCCAACAAAGAAGGTGCTCTCTGTGAGTACATTCTGAACATTTTGGATCAGATTCATTTCAGTGACGCTACATCAGATTATACCAGCCAAGAATCTAACCCACCATTTGCTGCCTTACTAATATAACTCCTCACTTGGAGTTTGACAGTTCCTGGAACTCTAGGCTGACCTTATGGACTACAATAATTCAATAATTGATTCCTTTAACACCATTTTCTCTGTGTGCTTTGAGTCAGGGATAGAAACAAAATGGACTAGAAATGCCTACTGAGGCCGAAAGAGAGGCTTCCCCATGGGTTGATCTGGACAAGATGTTTGGGATGGGACAGAGACAAAGAGACTAACTTTAGATAGTTTCATTTTGAGATACAAGTTTGGAATTGGCAGCCGAGACATAAGTAGGGCAGCTCAGTAAGTCTCTGGTTAACTCTCACTCCTCATGAAGGGAGCCATTGAACTGCTGTGGGATCCATTAAATGGACCAAACAGTTCCAACACTGCAGAAGCCAACATCCAAAGCAGCAGAGATCAAACCCAGAGCTGGTTACTGAAAGCCAGTCAAACCTCAGTAGGACTTCAGAAAAGAAAAGCAGAATACACCACCCCATCCACTATAAGACACTATGAGGACCCAAATGTTTTGTTTGTTTGTTTGTTTGTTTCAACCAGCCAACATTCACAGCATGGGACACTCATCTCTGGACTCATACCCAGTTTACCATCATCTTTGGAATGTGCCAAGGAGGGATCTGAGAGGTGGGATGAATTGAGAATGTTGGGAGGTGGGACATTCTTTGGTTTATTAATGTTTAGTGTTTGAAAGTTAACTCAAATCTTCTTCTTTCCTGAATTTTCTTTGTCTGCTCCGAATAAAGTCCTCCTTTGTTATACTGTATGTTATTTCTTTGGTGATATTTTTGCTGATATAGTTTATTGTTTCATGTGTGCTTGCTTTTATACCCGTTGACAGCAGTAGTTGCATTATTAGTTTTTCCAAGGCAGAGAAGCCCTAGGTTCTTGGGCACGGTGAGAAGTCATCTTGGGTGGAGGCACCAAGCTTCCCCCCCCCCCCCCCCAAAAAAAAAAAAAACAACCCCAGGCACAATACAGAAAGAAGAGAAGCTACACCAAGGAGAAACTAAACCAAGTAGAAAGTACCAGGGAAGAGGTTTCAGCCACACCACAGAGGAGGGACTACCCTAGGAATTACCATTTAGACAGAATTCCCAAAGAACACTTTAGACTAGATGAGTGCATGGTCAGCAGTGATTGCCAGTGAATATGCTTCTCCAGAAGATGCAGTATCTACTCAGATATAGCAGATTTTCCAGCAGTACCAGTTCAATGCCTTCCTCACTTTAATGCCACTCAACCTATCATACTAGTAACTTATCACAAGTCACTTCCTGCCTTTGCTTTTTCCAACAATTCCATCCTCAGTCAGCTGTTTGACTGGAGGCTTTCTTCCATGCCACCTAATACAATGTTTTTCAAACTATGGGTTGGGACCCAATCCTGGTTCGTAGTCCCTCAGGTCCTAGGTCATGGCATCCCCTGCTGCAGCCACCAGAAGACTGGAATGCATCGCTCAAAGATGTAATTGTTGTGTCACTGGCATAAATATTTTTTTCAACTGGGTCCCAAGAAAAAAAAAGCCCCGAGGCGGGAGAAGGGGGCGCGGGGATCCTCCTCATCACCCTGGCCAGGGCTCCTCGGCCAGGGTGCTGAGGGAGGGTGGCCCTTCCTCCCAGGGTGCTAAGCAATTGTTTCGAAATAACATGTCCGCACAGGGTTGTTTCGAAACCACTGGTTTCGAAACAACCTTGTTTCGACATGATATAAGGTTTAACCTATTTCGAAAGTACGGCTCCCATTTCGAAACAAGGGGTTTCCTTGTTTCGAAATGGCCGTATGTCATGTGGCCATGGCAGTTCTTATTTCAAAACAACCCCTGTTGTTTTGAAATAAGAACTGTGTGTGAACATACCCAATGACTAGGCCTGCATTGACGTCATATTTAGGATCAAGGCCACAGTAAAGGGCATTTCAAGCATTGCTAGGAAAGCACTTGGATTTATCATCAAACCCTTGCATCACATCAAACTGAATATTGCTTTTTCAACATTCTGCCATGCAAGAGGGTTTCCTCATGCTCAGTACTATACTATGGATGGTAAAAAAAATTCTGATGGAGCATATTTATACTGGAAAATGCAATCTCATCAGATTCAGAAGGTGACGTGGCAACATGTGAACTTTAAGGTCAAAACAGAAAGGAATTTTTAGGGGAGGGCAGTCACCCTTGGAGTATCCTCTGGTGGCTTAGTGGAGAACTGCTGTTGCATCCTCGCCTGAATTTCCCCCAATGGGTTTTCAGTGTGGATTTTATGTGGTGAACAGTGACCATTTTGGGGTCTCTTTTCTTTAACGAGAAATGAAAATGCAGTATACACAAGCAAGCCTTCACTTCAACATACTACCTGAGGGGTGGGAACAAGGGTGAATTAATCTTAATCTATTTCCCCCATTTGTGTCCATCCACCTGTTCCCTTCTAGTAGCCTCATGAATAAGGCTCTCTTGATCCAGGGCTCCTCTCCAGAGTTTGGTCGTTTGTCATCACCTGGGAAGCATCTGCTCTCTGGACTCAGGGTTCTTGCAGAGATCAAAACACTTCAGCTCTTGTCCAGACCAAAAAAAAGGTTACTCTAGGATCTGGATTGCCATTGTTTATCAAGGTCCTTTCACAGGACAAGGTCTCCATAGGGCCTGGTACTCGCAGATCTCACCTTTCAGACCATGTTTCTTCTAGGAGTACCTTTCCTAGGATCCCTTTGCTAGTGACCTGCCTAACCAGAGCCCCTGTGAAAGTCCTCTCCTCAGAAGCTACCTGTGTTCTGCTCTCCCTTCCCTTGTTAGGCATATATGTTCCTTAATTAATTAATTGTCACTCAGCCCCCTAGCTGATTAACTCCTCAATGGTCCATTTGTGTTGGCTCATTCTCTTTAGCAGAGTCTGTCATAGGTGAGCTGGTTTCCTGATCTCCTTAGACAGCTGGCTCTCCTTTGCCAGGAACATTACAGTGTTTCATTGTAAAATGTGTTTTCATTTCAGAATGTTATATTTGTTCATATTATAAATTATATTTTAATACAAAATAATGAAGGTTGAAACCATAACAAAAATTCAAATTTATCAGAATTGAACATTCTGATGAACCTCTTATTTATATACCTCATATGTATATTTTTAATTTCCCATTTTGGGAAATTTTGAAAGGTTTTGCTCCTATTTGGAAAGAAAACAAATATCAAAATATGGAAATTATGAGTTCTAACAGCTCTACTGTGTACTAGCAAATAATTCCTCTCCAGAAAACAGGAATTAATATAGGAATGGTATACATAGATGGAAGTGTGTTAATTGCAAAATTTGGGGTTTTACAATACCTTTCATTGCACAATATTAGTGAATCCAAGCAAAGATCAAATACAGATAAAGATCAGATAAAAGTCTGATATGAGGAGAGGTACATCACTGGTTTTTTCAATCCATCTCCCTAAAAATAGGAAATGTCCACATTGTGTTAAAATAGCTAACTAAGCCCTGACCTGCACTAGCTCTGCTTTGGCACAGATGAGGGAGAATGCAAAGGTAGCTTTAAGTCATTTTCCTACCTGTCTTCCTTGATCCTGACAAACCATGCTTCCACTTCTGACTAGGTACCCCATCTGGGAGAGGAGAGAAAGCACATGACAAGAAGCTACTGAAATAAGCTTTATGCCAGTTGACACTTTCCCCAAGTTGGGAGAATTCTTAGCTTTCCATTTAAGACTGCTTTATGGTCCCTTTCTGCTTCTTTGGCCATGCACAAAAACCTCAGCAAGAATCAGAGATCAGCTTATTCTGTCTAGCCACAATGCGGTATCTGACCTCCTGAAAGGGTGTACTCACCTTCCAATCACACTTTTTTGTGTCTGCTGCATGGTACTAATTCATATGAAGTAAGTGATGCCAAAAATTTGAATACTAATACTAATTTGATACTAAGCTATTACAGTGGTACCTAGAGTCACCAGTCAGGATCAGGGTCCCATTTGTGTAAAGTGCTGAAGAAATGTATAGAAAGACGTGGACACTGACATATGCAGAATTTTGTTTAATGGAAAGGTAATATGCCATCTCTATTCTAAATATAAGAATTCTAAGGAACTATTGCATTTACACATTTACACCCACAAGTTTTGCAGCTGCTATGACATAGTTGCCAGAGTTGTGCATTGTTTGAGGTAGCCTAGTGGCCAGTCAGGCTTAGTACAAAGGATAGCTGGACCTCTGTTGGTCATGATTTGATGCTTTATGATAATTGCAGAATGAATCCAATTTTTTTATAATTTTACCCTGTTTTTTTTAGTGGTTAGTTTTCATACAATTTTATGAATTATGCCATTTTAGGAAGCCTCTGGATTTTCTATGATAGTTAATTATTAATTGCAAGCATGACATTATTATTTCACACTTTGTTTTGCTTTCATGGTGTTTTTTGTTTGTGCTTTAGGTTCATTTATTTGCATTTTTGGCCTTTTGGGTTAGGATGATAGCTGCAGCTGACATTCTTTTTCTTGTTGTTGCTTGAACAGTTTGGGCTGGTGCTTTTTTTTCAAAATTTATTTGCACCCTACACACTCATTTTTTACTTATACCCCAAAAGCACTTAATTCAGATATTTTTTAGATTTCATAGAACAAAGTTTAGAAGAACTAAAAAGATAAAGAAAAATAACAAGATGCATTTCAGTTATTTTAAGTAATAAGGAAATGTATTATAAAAATATACTTTATAGAGTCATAGACTCTAAGGTCAGAAGGGACCAATATGATCATCTAGTTTGACCTCCTGCACAATGTAGATCACAGAACCTCACCTAACCACTCCTATAAACCTTTAGCCTATGACTCAATTATTAAAGTCCTCAAATCATGGACTTTAAGGTACAGAGAATCCACCACCACTGAGTTGAGCCCATGCTACAGAGGAAGACAAAAATTACCACAGCTTTTGCCATTCTGGTCTGGGGAAAATTCCTTCCCAATCCGAAATATGGTGATGCGTTAAATCCTGAGCAAGTTGGCAAGACTCAATCAATCAATCAGACACCCAAGAAAGAATTCTCTGTAATAACTCAGAATCCACCCCATCGAAGATCTCATCATAGGCCATTGGTATATCTACCCTCAGGGGTCAAAGATCAGCCAAATGCCAAACTAGGCTATCCCATCATGCCACCCCTTTCATAAATTTATCAAACTAAGTTTTGAAGTCAGCTAGATTTTTTCTTCCCCCTCACTGCTCCCCTAGGAAGGCTATCTCAGAATTTCACTCTTTTGATGGTTAGGAACCTGCATCCAATTTCAAGTCTAAGATTCCTACTAAGACAGTTTATATAATTCTTTCTTTCATTCACATTGGCACCGAACTTAATTTCTCTTGCTCTCTGATATTAATCCCTCTGATGTATTTATAGAGAGCAATCATTTCTCCCTTCAGCTTTCTCTTGTTCTTGACAAGCCAGGCTCTATGAGTCTCATCTCACAAGGCAGGTTTTCCATTCCATGGATCATCCTTGTAGCCCTTCCCCGCACTGGTTCCAGTTTGAATTCATCTTTTTTATACATGGGGGATGAGAACTGCATGCAGTATTCCAAATGAAGTCTTATCAGTAGAGCCCTGCACAGATACAAATATGTGGATCCGTATCCCATCTGCTTTCAGAAGAAATGGTCCATGGATATCCGTGTTGTATCCACGGATGTGGATATAATGTGGATGACCGCAGATAGCCACATATTTGCAGGGCTCTAGCTCTGTGCAGGTAAAAATATATAGACCTGTATCCGATCTGCATCCAGAAGAAATGGTCTGTGGATATCCACATTATATCTGCAGATGCAGATATCTGTTGATAGAATGCAGATATTCGTGGATTTGCAGGGCTCCACTTATCAGTACCTTGTATAACTGTACTAAAACCTCCCTATTTCTACTGGATTTACCACATGTGATGCATCCTAGGACTGCATTAGCTTTTTTTGCTGTCATATTACACTGGCTGCTTGTAATCATTCTGTGTTCAGTCAGTATGTCCAGCTCCTTCTCCTCCTCTGTTACTTCCATTACATCTCCAGTTTATAGCAAATATTCCATCTCCCAACTTTGTGTTATCCATAAACTTTATTAGCTCATTCCCACTTTTTGTGCCAAGTCAGTATTAAAAAGGTTAAATAATTTAGATTTGTCCCAAGACTGATCACTGAATAATTCCATCGGTAACTTTCCTTCAACCTGACAGTTCACCTTTCAGTATGACCCATTGTTATCTCCTCTTTAACCAGTTCCTTAACACATTTTTCAATGTTTGCATTAATCCCATCTCTTTCAATTTAACTAATAATTCCTCATATCAAATGCCTTACTAAAGTCTAGGTAAATTAGATCACTGAATTCCCTGTGTCTAAAGAATCTGTTATCTTCTCAAAACACGGAGATCAGGTTGGTCTGGCATGATCTACCTTTTATAAAGCATTATCATATTTTATCATAATTACTGTTAACCTTGATGTCCTTAAGTACTTTCTTTTTCAATTTTTTTTTCCCAAAACCTTGCAAACTGCTGAGATCAAACTGTCAGGCCTATAGCAACCTGGATCACTTTTCCCAGTGTCTTAAAAACAGGAACTATGTTAGCAATTCTCCAGTGATATGGTACAACCCCTGAGTTTACAGATTCATTAAAAATCTTTCCTAATGGGCTTCCAACTTCATGTGCTAGTTCCTTTAATACTCCTTAAACAATAACCATTACGGTATTAAGCTTAAGAATATAAAGAAAATATATTTCTATTTATTTGTATTTTACTTGGACAATTAAACAAGAAATATGATTTCCTTGTGCAATTTTAAGGGTTAATTCACACCTGCCATAGAGAGTTTATCTCTGAAAAGTCCCTGCTGAATATTCTGAGGCCTGGAGATGTCCAAAGACCCGGTTGAAGTCAGTTCTGGTACAGTGCTGCTTGCTGCCCCATGTATGTATTTCTGAAGTCTCTCTCTCTCTCTCACACACATGCGGGTGCACACACATACACACACACACACACACGCTTGATAGTTCTAACAAAGAAAACCAGTGCAGCGCCTGGAGTTTCTCTTTTGCTTCAAGGTTCCTTCCAACAAGCTTGGCTCAAGTTCAGCAAGTTACACAGCTCCCAAGTCTCCTTCCCAGATATATCTGTCTTGTCTCTCTGGGTAAAAGAAACTTATTTCTGGCTCTCTGTCAAGCTCCCCACAACTTTATATTACCACACAACGATGTTGATGGCAAGAATGCATACTTTTGCTTTGATTTCCACAGAGAATCATAATTCTTCTCAGCTATTTTTTCCCCTTTTAGGTGACAGATGGTTCTCTAGTAGTCACCCGTCCTTTCATTTTGACCTTCTGTTCACCCTCCTCCCCCCTCCTTTTTTTCCCTTATGTCCTGCCCAATTCCAATTTGGATAATTATTCTGTCTGCAGTACATAAAATTCTCTCTTGTTTAAATCAGAGATAATAATCCTTCTCCTGCTCTAAACTGTAGTGTAGTGTTACTATGCTCTGTTAAATCATTGCTGTGGTTTGCCCCAAAAGATGAGCAGTGAGTGACTGAGGACTGATATCTTTTTTGGGATCCTTTGGGATAACTAGCTTTATATTATTAGTCCCTAAACCCGAGGTGATTTACGTGACAGTATAATTTTCTAGACACCCTTCCTCAGAGAGCCTTTTTATTAGAATGGCTTAGCATTAAAGATATGCAGACTTCTGCATGTTTGCATATTCTTAATAGGAAAATAGCAGTTTCTTCAAATGTTTTTCTGCAAATTGGAATTATGTCTGGGCAAAATACAATGGTAAAAATCAAAAACATCAAAATAATCTATTTAAGCTGGTACTTAAGTATTGTGTTGATTCGGGGCTGGAGTCGTCAGCCTTAGCAGTAGTGAAAGTGTCTATCTTTTTTACTGCTTTGAGAAGATCAGACTATATAGTAACACTTTATTGCATGTCCTTAGCACAGTAAACAAGTGAGCGTAGCAAACAATGAAAAAGAGCTCACCGCATTTAAAAAGACAACTACTGGGGAGCCACTGAAAACCTGCATAAAATGACAATGCTTGTCTCAAAACAAAAATATATTTATGTAGTCCACTGTGCCTGATACACAGAGGATGTGAATCCATTACAACTCTGACTGAGGTTACATGGCTGGCTCTATGGTTTTCTTTTGCTTAAATTGATGGTATTGATTGTTTTAATTAATTAAGAAGAACACATATGGTGTAGGGCAGATGTCTTTTATATCCCAAAATAATATAAAATAAGATGACCCAGAATTTAGCCTTGAATGATTGATGGTAAAGATTGCTATATCTTAAATGGAAAAATCACCAATTTTAATAAAACAGATGTGACAAATTATAATGGAATTTGGATTGTCTTACTCAAGTTCATAAAAATCAAGACAGAAAACTTATGCCACATTCGAAAGAATGGAAAGCTTGTCAGCTGAATTATATTTTTCCCCTTAGATTTCCTTGACTTTTATAATTTTAAAGTACTTTTACTATCAGAAAAATGCACATGTAAAATCTGATATTCATCAGATCTGCTCCCAGTGTGTCTTAAAATCATATTTGCTTATTCAACGGACACAAATGCTTACTACTGTCAGCATCAAGGAACCAATGCATACATGAGAGAGCAAAACAAGCTCAATTTTTTGTGTATTGACAAAATTGTCGTCCATATTCTGATTGCAGAACCTTTCTTAGTGATGGTAATGAAAATGTGATGAGGAGGTTGGTAAAGCACTGGAATGGATTGGCTAGGGAGCTGGTGGAATCTCCATCTTTGGAAACTTTTAAGAGCTGGTTGGACAAAACATTGGCTGTGAAGCTCTAGTGGGAGTAGCCCTACTTTTAGCAGGGGGTTGGACTAGATCACCTCATGAGGCCCCTTCCAGCCCTAATATGCTATAATTCTATGATTCTATGATTTACCCAGGGAAATATAACTGGACTTTATACTGATTGAAAAGTTTCTCTGGTATTTTCCATAATGCCTAATATATCCTATAGGATTGGTTTTACTATTCCTTCTAACTTTTAAAATCCTTGGTTTTAACCACATTTTACTACTGATAAGTATGCTATTGTCTTTTCTTAATACAAAACATAAAGCAAAGACAAAATTAGAAATGAGTAATTAAGTTTAATTAAACTTGATACCTGGGGCCTTTAGAACCTAGCCTAAAACTACATTCAAGAAGCATCTGAAAACAATGCACTGCTATGACGAGATGGCTTGTAAAACCATCCTGAGAAAACCAGCCACGGTACTATTTAACACCACCAAAGAATCACACTCTGTCCAATTCTAAACCGTCAATGAAGATCACAGGAAGTTCAAAGAGCAAGCAAGAACTGTTGCACAGAACAATGGAATTTGAAGCAGGTGTTATTACCATATGCGCTAACAACACATTCTGTAGCAACGGCAAGTACAATTAAAGTCATCTATATTAAAGAGGAAGACGAGCTGGCTCAGACTTCCCAGACATGTAAGAATCATAGAAGATTAGGGTTGGAAGGGACCTCAGGAGATCATCTAGTCCAACCCCCTGCTCAAAGCATGACCAGCCTCAATTAACCCATCCCTGTCAGGGCTTTGTCAAGCCAGGCCTTAAAAATCTCTGAGCATGGAAATTCCACTACCACCCTACGTAACCCATTCCAGTGCTTTACCACCCACCTAGTGAATTTTTTTTCTAATATGCAACCAAGAGCTCCCCCAACGAATCCCACACAACTAATTATAAACTGAGGAATCTGAAGAAGAAATGGATAAGGAAGGAGAAAACCACTTTCAAAGTATTTTAGCAGGGGGTTGGACTAGATCACCTTGTGAGGCACCTTCCAGCCCTAATATGCTATAATTCTATTATTCTATGATTTACCCAGGGAAATACTTGAAGCAGTTAGTAACTAAGTTCAAATACTTTCATGTTTCAAAAACCATTATTGCAAATGGGGAATAGAAGAGGTATCTTTCTAGTGGGGTCCCCCAGGGATCAGTTCTTGGCCCCCTACCATTTGACATTTTGTTTTCTAGTGATTTGGAAGAAAGTATAAAGTCACCACAGACGACAAAGTCATCAGACAACACAAAAATAAGCGTAGTGCTAAATAATGAAATCACTTGGTAAGCCGAGCACAAGCAAACAACATGCATTTTAATAAAAGGTAAATGTAAATATATACATTTAAGAACAAAGACAGTAGGCCATACATACACAAAAGGGGACTCTATCCTGAGAAGCAGTGACTCTGAAAAAGATTTGGGATGATGGTGGATAATCTGCTGAACAAATTCCAAAGGGGCAGCCGTGTTAGTCTAGTGAAGCAAAAAAGGCAAGGAGTCTTGTGGCACTTAAAAACTAACAGATTTATTTATCACATAAAATTTTGTGGGAGAAAATCCCCCTTCATCAGATGCTTTGAAGAGAGGGAACTTACCTATTGTGTAAGTTCCCCCTCTTCAAAGCATTTGATGAAGGGGGATTTTCTCCCACAAAAGCTCATGCGATAAATAAATCTGTTATGCTATGTCCACAAAAGACTTTTATTTCGAAACAACAACCATTGTTTTGAAATAAAAGTTGAGATGTCCGAACGACGTTTCTTTATTTTGAGATGACAGGACCCTGTCATTTCGAAATAACTTCTGTCATTTTGGAACAATAAAACCTTACTTGAAATCAAAATAGCCACTGTTATGAAATGGTTGTTTCAAAACAATGCCTTCCGGATGTCTTATTTCAAAACAGCAGTTATTTCAAATTAACACTTTTAGAGTAGACTCATAGGATTAGAAGGGACCTCATGAGATCATCAAGTCCAACCTACTGGAGCTTGAACCCAAGACTATCTGTATATTAAGCAAAGGTGCACACCACTATACTATTTGCAGATGCTAGTTGCTCATCTCCTTCCCGGTGTGTCTTCCTTTTTGTATATATTGCGTGGGGGAGCATGACCCAGCAAGGGGGCCCGGTTGCCACATCTCCCATGCTGCCCGTCTCCTGAAGCGAAATAACAAGTCCTGTGTCCAGACATGCTATTTCACTTTGAGGTTTTCCTTCTTTTGATTTTGCTTATTTTGATTTAAGTTATTTTGAAATAAGGATTTTATTTCAAAATTACTCATTTTGAAATAATATTCTGAAATAAGAGTTTACGTGTGAACATAACTTTAGTTTTTAAGTGCCACAGACTACTTGCTTTTTCAGCTGAACAGTAAACAGTGCAGTAAAAATACACCCTATAGGGGGAACTTGTGCCACAAGCTGAAAGTGCACTTTCTTTCTAATGAATAGAAGCCGTTGGCTTCTTTGCTTTGTTTTGCTTAATTAATAGATTAATAAATTCTAGTGCCATTGTTATCATCTAGTCTGACCTCCTAAAGAACACAGGCCACACAATTTCTCCTAAACAAGTCCCAGAGCAGATCTTTCCAAAAATCCAAACTTGATTTTGAATTTACCAGTGATGGAGAATCTGCTGTAGAAGCACAGAAATGTAGAACATGAAGAAACCTCATGAAGTGACCAAGTCCAGCTAACTCCATGCAAGCAGGAACAGGACAGATGTTTGTCTAATTTGTTCTCAACATCCTCCAGTGACAGGGGTTCCACAGCCACCCCTGGTTGCCTCTTCTAGTGTTTAAGAATCCTTATAGTTAGAAAAGATTTCCTACTATCTAACTAAAATCTCCCTCGCTGGAGACTAATCCCATTATGTCTTATCTCACATCCAGAAGACATGGAGAACAACTGATCACCATACTCATTATAACAGTCCTTAAAATATATGAAGAACTATTATCAAATTCATGCTCAGTCTTCTTTTCTCAAGGGTATACATGTCCAGCTTTTTTAACCTTTCCTTTTAGGTCAGGTTTTCTAAATCTTTTATCATTTTTGCTCTCCTCTGATTTCTTTCCAAATCACCCACATCTTTCCTAAATGTGGTGCCCAAGATAAAGCCCCACCGATGCAGAATAGAGCAAGATAGTTACCCCCCATGTAATATATATGACTCTCCTATTAGTATACCCCGGAATGATAGTAGCCCTTGCTAAATCACATTGTTGACTCATATTCAATTTGTGATCCACTATAACTCCTAGATTCTTTTCATCTGCTCTGTTGCTTAGCCACTTGTCCCTTATTTTGTAGTGCATATTAGTTTTTCTTCTCTAAGCACTGCATGTCTTTACTGAATTTCATCCTGTAGGTTTCAGACCAATTCTACAATTTCTCAAGGTTGTTCTGAAATCTAATCCTGTCCTCCGAAGTACTTCAATCCCTCCCAGTTTGATATCATCTGAAATTTTATAGGCATACTCTCCTCTCCATTATGTAATTAATGAAAATATTGAATCCTACTGGACACAGGACTAAGCCCTGTGGAATGCCAAAATACTCCCTCCCAGTTTGACAGTTAACTATTGGTAACACTTCTTTGAATATGGACTTTCAACCAGTTGTGCATCCACCTCATAGTAATTTCATCTAGACCACAGTTCCCTAATTTGCTTTTGATATCATATGGGTCTGTGTCAGAGGCCCTACTAAAATCAAAATGCATCAATTTTACTGCCTTCCCCCCTTTGGCAGCTACTTAGTCAATAAACTTGTCAAAGAAGGAAATTAGGTTGATTTGGCATGATTTGTTCTTGACAGATCCATTCTATCTATGCCTTATAATCCCAATATCCTCTAGGTGTTTACAAATCGGTGACCCTTGGCAAATTGTTCCAATGTTAATTACTCTCACTGTCAAGAATTCATAACGTATTTTCAATTTGAATGTGTCTAGCATCAACTTCAAGCCACTGAATCATGTTAGACCTCTTTTTGCCAGACTGAAGAATCCATTATCAGATACTTGTTTCCCATGTGGTACTTATTGACTGTAATCAAATTAGACTTGAACCTTCTCTCTTTTTTTAAGATAAATAAATTGAACTCCTTGAATCTGTCACTATAAGACAAGTTTTCTAATCCTTTACCATACTTATGGCTCTTCTGTTTATCAACATCCTTCTTGAATTGTGGACCTCAAATCTGGATGCAATATGACAGCAGCTGTCCTCATTGCAGATCAGAGGCAGTTAAGCAGGAATGGTTTCACAGAACAATGTAATTGTTGGAATCAGTAACCAGGGCAGAGATACAGTATCCTCTCCACACCTTCCTGTTTCTGCAATTCTGAACTAGACCACTTGTGTCTTTTCTCAGACAAAACATTCACTCCTGATCTTTTGCCCTTATTAATACAACATCATCCAGATATGAATCCAAAAAGGAAGAACAGCTACCAGTTTGCAGCTACCATTGATGCACCTAGATCATAATTGCTGGAAAAACAGAAATTATATAATCTTTTGTGGGACTATTTTTTTCTGGTTGTAGTAGAAAACTAAAGATTAGACTGGGGAGCTCAATTCCTGCTGAGTGGAATAAGAGGTATGGGTTCACAGGAGCAAATAGGGCTGTGTGTCTTGTATCCACCACCTCTCCAGATCAAGTAGGAAGGGTCTGGGAGTGAGCTGAGTTTAGGGTCCATGTCTCAGTGTACAACTGGTACAACTGAAATGGAACAAGATGTGGGAGACATCATAATTTTTTACTGGTATAGGGTAGCTCTGCTCTACTATTGAGGCAGCAAATTGTGGTCTAACCTTTATCCAGGCAGACTGTAAAATAACTGTAAAATAACCACCCACCCCAATGATAACAAATGCTTATTGTGTTTGTTTTCGTTTCTATTTAGAATATGGTGCCTCCTGCAGCAGAATCCCCTAGGTGCTTGATATTTGGTTCCAGACAGACTTGGTTTGGAGTACTAACTTCAGTCACGAACAACACTTCTCACAGCAACTGTCTTTGTAGGATCCAAATTTTAACGTGTTCTGGTCTCACATAGCTTGTGAGAACTCATCAGATGACTACATTCTGTGGTGCAGCTGCAGCCCAACATAAAAAGCAATGTTTTGCATATGGGAGCATTCCATGTTCTTGAAAGTGAAACTTGGGGATCTAATCAAATATAGCACAAGGCAGACCTGACCTTAATTTCCTCACACAGCTTTGCCATTGCACCTCACTAGCCTTCTCTGGCCCTCCTTAGCCTGTTAGAACTCATGAGATCACATCCTGCAGGATGGCTAGAGCCCAACTAAAATTTCCCATACACAAAATACTGCCTTTAAGAATATGATCTAGGGGTATGATTCCCTTGCTCATGAGCATGCACTTGTGCTAGGTCTCATTGAGTTCACATGAGTATAAATAGCAGTGTAGCTATTGTAACATGGTTAGCAACAATGGAGGCATAGCTTAGCCATGTGAGTAGTTATCTACTAGTTTCAGACAGACATATGCTCAGCATGGCTAGGGTATGCCATCACAGCCATTACCTATGTTACCATGGCTACACTGCTATTTATACTAATGAAAGACTAGTGAGATTGAATGCAAATATGTATACACGAATAGGGAACCATATCCCTAGCTTGTAGTCCAAATGGAACCGTAAGACCAATTCAGAGGCATGGAAATTTAGTGTTTGTGAATCTGAGGTATGGAAGCTAACCAAGAATAGTTCAGACAGGCTCTATCTAAGTTTCATCATACCACTGCTCCTCAGCCTTCTGACCTGCAACTTCTCTTATTGTCCCATCCTTGTATTTCCCTTGCACAGAGCTCACAATCACAAAATAATTGCACGGTAGTTCTCTGATGAGACTACCAAAGTTATTTTCTTGTAATGAGTGAGCGAGATTGGAATTTGATCCTGATTTCAACTGAACCAGTGTAAAGCACAGAAGTCAATGGTAATATACTATTATGGGGTACATCTACACTGGAGCCTTAGGTCGACTTAAGGAAGGTTAAGCAAACCTATGGAGCCCTGAGGCCATACTGGACTTTTATTAAGTTGACTTAAGTGCTTGCTTAAGTTGACTTAATAACATCACCTCTTAAGGTCAACTTAACACTTAAGTCAAACTTATTAAGTCAACTTAAGCCAGTGTAGACAGGGAAAAGCCCTTGAGTTGATCTAATTGGCCTCCAGGCCCCCTCCCAGAGTTCCTGGCCACCAGAAAGGGTCACCCTTGCACCTGCCAGTGTGAAGGTGGGAGGTTGACAGGAGTTTTCATTGTGGACTCTCTTAAGTTAACTTAACAAGGTCATCTTTAATTTGATTTAAAGTCAACCTTAATAAGTTGACTTTGAACAGGTCTCCAGTGTGGACATAGAGACCCAGGCTTCCAGCTGGCAGGGAGCTTTCCCCAGGCTGGGAGTTTTTAAACTCCCACCCTGAGCATAATTAGAGCATGCTCAGGGACAGTAGTTTGTGGGAGAGCCAGGTGGCAACAGCTCCAGCCAGATAAGAGGGGGATAGGAGGTCTGGGGGGGGTCAGCAACAGGGAACCAGCAGGTGGGTGGTTGGAGAATGGGACAGCAGGCAAGGGAGACTGGGGGGAAGGCAGGAGCAGAGGGGGCAATGGCCGCTGCAACTCCGCTCCCAGGCAGGGGCCTAATCCTGCCAGCGGGGGCTGCATTCCGGCCTCGGGAGCTGCAGTCCGTACTGCTATATGCCAGCTGCAGCCAGGGGGGCTGCCAAGTTTTTTCAGTTTAAAAAGAGGTCTCCAGCCTTGGAAATTTGGGAACCACTGGCTTAGACTAAATTGATACTGTGATTGAATAATATCTATTAATTATAATGAAATGGGGTGGTGTTGGGGGTTTTTTTGTTTTGTTTTGCTTTGGTTTTTTTGCAGCACAGAAATAAATAGCATTCAGTTAAACTATTATATAAAAATTTTCACTTAGCTTACACTACATTTTTACTGTCATCAAAAAAGGGCTTGGGAATAGTAGTTTCCAATAAGGCTTTGTTGAAATTTTGAGATAATAAACTTTTACATCTTAATATTTATGATTCTAATAAACTACCACAATATTAAAATGAAAGATAAAAACTCTGAGGTCAAAAACTACAATTTGTTGTCAAGAAAAAACTGTTTTGAATAATAAACCACTATAGAAATCTAAGATCACTTTCTACAATTTAGTGAGCGATCCCCTTGGTGATATATCCCGGATATTAAACTCAGTTTAACTCACTTGGACCAGCTGTTTTAAATTGGTACATGACATCCTGCCAAATGATAGTACAAAAAATACACATGAAAGGAGTTGGTAACCATTTAAGTTCTGCTTTTTACCTTAACTGAATCTCACAAAGTGATGCCAAATTGGTTTATCTGCAATTAAAGAAGTAGTAATATCACTGTTAGTAATGGTGAAAAACGTATTTATGTAATTACTGGGTTATCAGTCAGGCCATGTGCTATGATGTCAACTGATAGAGTGCAAGTGTTAACTGGCTAGCAGACCTTCCCACCCCTAGACCTGCTATGCATGACCAAAGCAATCAAAATGACCAGATGCAGAACACCCGTGTTTTGTTCATATCCTGACATAAATGACAAATTATAATGGCTTTTAATGGTAAAACTTGATTAAAGAATATTTTCTCACTGTGCAGGTGAAATAAAACTATTTTTAAAGGAATCTATCCTGTGCAACATGATAGACTCGACAGATGGATTATCAACAGTGTTTGACTTTGGACTTTTAAATTCAGCAAAGACCTCTACCACTTGAGCTCAGAAAATAATTATTATACTCTGCCTGGACCAGCTACTAGCAGAAACCTTGAGTTCTACACTGTCATTGACAACCATTTGCTTGAAACCCACAAATTTGGAATTCCAAGTTCTGTTTCTGGTGCTGGGAGTGGGATGGTTTCTACTAGTGAGAGCTATGGTTACAAACAAGATAGCTCAACCCCAAAGCATGGCATGGTTATTCATAGTGCTACTGTTGTTCAATGGATAAACATGGGAACTGCCATATTAGAGATGCATGTCATAGTCTCTGCTCTGCCTGAAATAACATTGTTTGAGAAACAACATGGGTGAGGTAATATATTTTATTGGACCAACAGTTATGGGTGAAAGTGACAAGCTTTCAAGCCACACAGAGATCTTTTTCCCAGGTCTGAGGGAACTGCAGGAAGAGCTCTGTGAAGCTTGTCTCTTTGACCAACAGAAATTGGTCCAATAGACAGTACTATTTCGCCCACCTGGTCTGTGTCATACCCTAGGACCAACACATCTATAACAACACTGCACATAACAAAAAGAGTCCTGTGGCACCTTAAAGACTAAGGCTATGTCTACCCTTAGAGTGTTAAACTGATTTAACTTAAAATAATTGAATATTGAAGTAATAATTGAAATAACAATAATTAAATCAATTTAAGTTAAATCAGTTTAAAGTGTTCCCACTAGAAACCCAAATCAAACTAGACTGTCCATGGAGAGGATTTGCTAGTTTGATTTAGGAGAGGCGCACCATGGGAGGTGTGGCAAGATGGCCCCCAAGAAGGGCCATGCCCCCACCCAACTATAGAAAGACAATTTTGATTTAACCGTCATTTTGATATAAAGGCAGGTTTTAATATATTGAATGACCATTCCTTATTTCGAAATGAGGGAGCTCTTCATTTTGAAAAAAGGAAAGCTAGTGGGGGCATGCACTACTTTAAGTCAAAATAACTATCATTATTTTGATTTAAAATGTAAGTGTATACATACCCTAACAGTCTGTAAGGTGCCATAGGACTCTTGTTTTTGTTGTATGCAGACTAACACGGCTACCCCTCTGAAAAAAAAGCACATAATGTTATTCAATGTCTCAGTTAACTTAATTGAAAATGGGGAAATAACAGTTTACTTCTTGTACAAAGCCTTGCTATATAATAAGGGCTCGAAGTACATAGAACTATAAACAGCAATTAACAGAATTAAGATTGGAACTCATGGTCTTCTGGCTCCTACCACAGCATGATTTTTCCCAAGCTAAAATATTCTGAGATGGAAAGTCTTGCTTTCTCTCTTGATTCCGTAGAAGACCATTTCCTTGTTTAATAGTACAACAGAGCCAGCTGATAGATCCAGCTGGAGTAAGGAACAACATGCTACAAAGTTTGGTACCTTTAAAAACTATGTTGACTAGACCTTTATAAAAATGATAATTCTCTTCACATATAATCCTTTGCATTTCACAGTTGATTAACGTGTGTGTCTCTGGTTTTCTTGTGTGTTTGGTTTTCTTTATTGGTTAAAACTAGTTCTCAGGAAATAATTTAACAAATATCACTGACAGTTCTGACTTAAGGCAGGAATGGTCATAAACCCAATTAAGACCTGCTATTATATTGCGCGAAACTGCAGGGCTGTTAGCGATCAGTCCTTTTTTAACAGGAATAGGAGGCAAGTATCAGCTATGGATGGGAAGAGGCCACCGAAATTATTTTAAAATAGGATTAAATCTTTTTTTAATCACAGATCTACAGAGGGAAAAACTCTAGAACTCTAACCCACTGCACCATTTAGTTCCATAACTCCCTGACGTAAGTCTTAGACGGCATCCATCTGGACATAAATACAAGCTAAATATTATTCAAATATGGGGATAGAAAAACATAGACTTTGCAAACAGAACTTGTGTTCCAGAGATAATGGAATTTCCATGCTACTGTAATTAAGCAATACAATATGAAAGTAATTGTGGTAACATAAGAACCCAAATAGAATACAATAGGATCACTTTTATGTATAGCTGGTTGGAAAACAGGTGATTCAGACTAATTTTCCCTTTGATGTCTCATAGCTTATAGCTGCAGTTCCAAAGCTACCTAGATCAAAAGCAATGGCAGATCTGTATAACTCTGTATGAACAAAGATAATCATGAATGATCATGGAGAAGTAATGTCATTTAGCCACTTGAGAGATTATAGCAATGCCAAACAAATGAGGAGTCCTGTGGCACTCAGGCTATGTTTACACTAGCAAATTAGTTTGAATTGAGGAGCCTTAATTCAAAATAATTTTAACCCTGTCTACATTAGGCTTTATCTAGTTTGAACTAAAAAATTTGCAAAGATTAGTTCGAACTGGTTAGCTTGAACTGTTAGCTTGAACTAAATGCTCAGTTTGAACTAATTTGCATATTTAGTTCAAACTAGCCTAATGTAGACATGCTAGTTCAAACTAAATAAGATTGAACTAGGAGTTAGTTCAAACTAAGCCTTATTTTAGTTTGAACTAACTTTTAGTTCAAGCTAATCACACTTTTTTAGTTTGAACTTAAAAAAGCACAGTTGGTTTGACCTTAAAGTTAGTTCAAACTAAACAAAAAAACAACACAAAAATGTGCTCAGTTTAAACTGACTTTTAAACTATTTAGTTCAGACTAACCAAGTCCAAACTAAGATTTTAGGTGTAGACATGGCAATAAAGGCTAACAAATTTGTTTGTTGCATGAGCTTTGGTGGTAGAAAATACACTTTCATGCATTTATTTCCTCCCATTCTGTAAATTCCCTCATCTGCAATGTGTCTGATGAAGTGGGATTTTCTCTCACGAAAGCTCATTCAATAAAGAAATTAGTTAGTCTTTAAGTGCCACAGGACTCCTTGTTTTTTTGCTGAAGTATACTAACACAGCTGCCTCTTTGGAAATTACCAATGCCAAACAACTTCCTATTTCTTGATTTGCAGTTGTTACTAAAGATCCAGAGCTGAAGAACAGTATCCATAAGAGAAGCTCTGCCCCTCTACTTTCATTTTTACGGATTTCTTCTTTCACTATGAAAAACATGCTGATGATAATCCACTGAAGTTAATGTATAATATATGTGTAAAATGGCTTCTTCTGTATTTTGAGATCAGTCCCTCAACTGACATACAATAGCAATACTCTATTTAAGTTAACATAGCTATGTCCATTTCCATCAGCAAAGAGTGGAGCATCTGAACTATTTTTTTTTTTTTTACTTATACAGTAAGCTTGGTGGGGCAGATATCAAGGTTTCCTCTGTTTTCTAAAGTGCCAGAAGACTGATTGTTCTCAATAGCAAGGCTTGAATGAATGAGTTTTATTTTATATTTGAAAGTATTTGAGTTCCCTGGCAACTCATATTTCAAACAAAATTGAGCCTCAGCCGCTGTGTACCAAATTGTGTCTTACAGCACAGCAGCTGCATGGGCTCCTGTACTTTAACATTTCTAAATTAGCCTCCAGTGTGCTGGGGGCAATTTCCATCATTTTAAGGCCTTGCTCTTCCTTATGTGCCTATCTGGAAAAACAACAATAAAACTTACAAGCTTTAAGGGACCTGTTAGTCAAAGTTCAATGCTGTTGTTGTAATTTAAAAATCTGTTTATCCCTTTACCAGGCACAAAAGGGCTTTGTTGTGCTGTATATCATATGCCTGGTTTAATGGACACAGAAGTTTTGTTTTTAATAAGTGTGCTGTTTTAGTCAGATTTGTTGTAAGTAACATCTACTGAGAGCTTTTTAAAAATACTACAGCTGTTAACATGATTATCTCAATGGTTCTTAAAAAAAAAAAAACCTCACACATCCAAGTAAAACATACTAGTTGCCTTGTCATGTAATCAGACTTGATATCTGACATAATGACACAGTTCATGTGTCTGTCTTCAAATTGTTAGTGAACAGATATTAATGTTAGTGAATTTGTTCTTCCTTCCTAATTATTCCCTTAAGACCTAATGCAGATGGCTGTCCACCTGTGTTTACTATTCATCCACACTAGAGATGACTGAAAAATGGAAATACTTTTCATAATTGTTATTTTTGTAAAAATCTCATCCCTTTCTTTGACAAAATTTTTCAACAAAATTTCAAAAGGTGGAGAACTTCAAACAACTCTATAGCCAGTGAAAGGAACGAAAGAAATTGTCATAAATAGTTTTGTGAAAGAAAGATGATCTTTAGGTTGAAATTTTAAATTTTAATTAAAAATTTAATCAAAATTTCAAAATTCTGAAATCTTCAACCAGCTTTAATCATTCCTTTTTGATTGGTCACATGGCATTTTTCCCTTGCCTGACTGAATGACTGTCACAAAGTATAGATAAATCTCTGAGCCTTTCATCCACATTGAGCACTGGCCCTGGTCCACAGGCCAAAAGTGGCCAGGGCTTTTTCAAGTAGCCCACCTTCCCCTGTTGCTGTCCAGGAGTTGGGCTGCAGCCCCCCCCCCCCCAGCCCCCCCCCCCCCAATGCTGGCATGCATCCAGGAGCTGATCTGCGGCTGCATGCTGGGATCTGTGTCAGCTCAGCATGGTGCAGTGGCCACTTGCTGCCTGATCAGGGAGGATGGGGAGGGAGGCACATCCAGGAACTACAAAACTACAAGGTGCAGATTTTTTAACTGTTGGAGTTATCTTCCACTCTCACTCTATTTCCACCATAAAAAGGAGATGTTATGTTTCCATATACAATGAACAAAGTATATATATATATATATATATATTTTGACCTTAGATGAGTTTTATTTTTGACAAAGGAAAATAACAAACAAACAAACAAAAAATCTCCATGAGAGAGAGAGCAAAGTCTGTAGATGTCTTCAGGTTTATAGGCATTTGCACCCTTTGGAACAAAACAGGCAACAATCTCTGCTAATGTAAATATGTTACTAGAAATTGAAAGATACAATACACACAAAACATAAGACCATCATGTCTACCACATGGATATAGAACAGGGAAGAAGCAGAGAGGGAGAGAAGTAAAGGATGAATTTGCTTTTCACTAAATAAATGTTTCTAAATTTTAAATATGTTTGAATTTAAAATTAATTTAAATCTAAGTAATTAAATTACTTTAAATTAATTACTTATTTTTAAGTTTAATTTAATAGACTATTAATTAAATTTTAATTAAACAGACTGATGGCCATTCAGGGCTGTAAAAATAATATTTGTGGTTCTTGAGGCAAAAAGGTTGAAAACCACTGACCTGGCACATACAAGCAGTTTGGGGAATTTGGAATTCCTAGGGTGGAATGATTTAAGAATATTTAGGACATTTTTAAACTTTTTCATCTTCAAATGACTTGTGAAGCTTTGCTTGAGACTCCATCAAGACAATATTAGGAAAATGGTAATGTTGTAGGGTGAGGTGGTAGAACATTAAGAAAATGATTATGTCAGGGTGGGGTGGGATTCGCAATGAATGTTCTCACAATCAACACAGTTAACAAGTTCATGCACACTTTTACTGCAAAGATTGCAACCATACTTTCTCCTAGTTTATTCAACCAAACTTTCTCCTAGTTTATTCAGTTGTCTTTGGGTAAGATATTTTTATGTCACTGTACTTGCAGAAGATGACAACACACAACTTCATCCTCCTCAATTAACTGAATAAAAGCAGGGATTCTGGTGTGGCATTTTGGGAGGCCAGTCTATTTCCGTTGTGCTGCACTGTTAGGCAGCATGTCCTGCATGAAGTGTCTCTGTTTTACCTCCATGCATATTACTGAATTATTTGATCTCCAGTTTCCTTAACTTCTCACAATTCATTGAAGTCAGAGCCACAAAAAATTAGTAATTATGGTATGGGTGTATATGCATGATCCTTGTGGAGTAGGCTTAGCTGGAGTTCTACATCAGGTTTGGAGATATTTCAACAAGCCTGCTTTCTCGCTTTGGTTGTTAAATAGTGTTCCATTTATGTATCTTCCTCTACTACTCTGCAGCAGTGGAGGGAGAAAGGGGTCTATTGAAAAGAAATTTAGGCCCCAAACACTAAGGCTACGTTCACACACAGGGGGTTATTTCGATACAAGCTGTTTTGAAACAACTTGTATCGAAATAACACCTTATTTCAAAATAAGTTAATTCGAATTAACAGTTTGTTAATTCGAACTAAGGAAAAAAGCTCAAAGCAAAATAGCAAGTTCAGACAAGTTATTTTGAAATGAGTCACCGTTGTTTCAAAACAACATGTTCTGACGGCATTGTTTTGAAACAATTGTTTCAAAACAACGTTGTTTCGTCCCCACATGGGGTTTAAGTTGTTTCAAAACAATGGTGCGTCGTGTGAACATGGCCTTTCTTATTTCAAAACAACCTCAGTTGTTTCAAAATAAGATTGCTGTGTGAACACACCCTAAGATAGGTTCCCCACCACAACCAGGTTCTTCTGATAATTCTGATCCCAGCAAAAAGCTGCACAAAACTAGGAGATTTTTATGGGCAAAATAGCAATGTGATGCAAGAAATCAGTGGCTGTGGAAACAGAGGAGATGGGACAAATTGTCATGTGCTTCAAGAATGATGCATTATCTTGTAAATACACGTACCTGTAAAGGAACACACACTTGTGGATAGCACATGTTGTGGCTTTCTTCTTCTTGGGGAGATTAGCATAATAATAACATGCTGCTCAGCAGTCCTGGGGAGATGGAGGATCATGGGATCAGCAGAACCAGCCAACCTTTGAAAATGAATGAAAAGGCACCTGCACGAATGTTCAGACAAAGAAAGTTCAAGGGGAGGCATAAATATGGGGAATTTAATTTCTTTATTAACTCAAGGCACATTTTTGTTTCCCTCATATATATTGAATAACACCTGACCTCACGAATAGTTCAGATGCATGGAACTACATGGAGAGAAACTACCACTCTCACTGAATAAAGTTCCAAAGGGGCAGCCATATTAGTCTAGTGCAGTAAAACAAACAAGGAGTCCTGTGGCACTTAAAGACTAACAAATTTATTTATTGCATGAGCTTTCATGTGAGAAAATCAAATTGTCTGATGAAGTCGGATTTTCTGTCTTGAAAGCTCATTGAGGCAAGGCATTAGAATGTGCCCCTGAATATTTGTGAATAATTTCCCCCATTATTTTCCAAAATCAAGAGAATCTCTGGGAGAGCGCATGCACAGGCGCGCGCGCGCACACACACACACACACACACACACACACACACACACACACACACACCATTCAAGGAATTGTGAGCTTTGAGGTTCTTTGCAGGTTGAAACAATTAAGCAAGGTCTCCTACGCCAAACCCTGATCAACATTTACATAAACAGCAAGGTGTGATTTCAAGGCAGAATTTTCCTGATAAAGAGCTAGAGGATTGGACGCAATCCTTCTTTTCATTATAGCAATTTTCCTTTCCCTTACAAGCCACCTGGGAATCATTCTCCATGTTTCAACTGACATGAGCTATTTTGTTTTAACATTATTTTTAGCTTGTATGCTTTATTAATGTTGATTATAAGTTGGTTGCTCACCAACTAAAATCAAATGGAAAATCTGCAATCCAAACACTTTTCTGTAGTGATTTAAGAACATCTTGCAGACACAATGCTTGGACCAAACTTTCTCATTAAATACTTATTAGTACAATTTGTATTTTTATTTTAGTAAAAAAATAGCAAAATATACTTCTACATATATTAAAAAATACAGAATGCTTCTTCAAGGTAAAATAATTACACAAATTAAAAAAAATTGGGCAGGCAATGAAGATGTTTAAGCATAGGAAAAGGTGATCATGGACAGAGAAATAAAAAGAGATGGCCTGCTTAGTTTAGAAAGGGCACATAAGCTGTGTACAGTAATGAATATTTTAGAGATGGGTCATTTGGGGTTCTCCTATTTATCTTGTCTCAAATAATGAACTTGAAAGACAATACATTTCCAAATGCTAAGAGGAAATACTTTTTTAACCTGTAGAGTTCATTGTCACAGGATAACACATTTAAGATATTAACAGAATTTTAACAAAGAAAGATTGTTCTCATTTTACAAATAAATTTCTCCTCACATCTATATTAGATGGGACAAAATGTAAAAGGTACCAGGTTTGGAATAATGCTTTGAGGCATACAAAGACTATGTAATGAACTGTCACAATGACTCTAGCCTAGCACAACTTTATCACTTTCTCTAACACAGGCACAAAGCAGTGTGCACATATTAACCAGACCCACAAAGAGTAAAACCTTACCAAAACAAAACCCTCCACGTCACACACAGTTCTTCCCTTGGTGTAAGGAAGATACTCAGAAACGGTACCGGATCTAGGTATTTTGGTGCTCTGGGGCATGCTCAGAGCAAGCAGCACAGAATGTGCCCTCAATCAAGCGGTGAAACAAAGCCCCTCAATACTGCTCCTGGGGCAAAGCCCCAGTCACCCCACCCTAGATACAGCCCCGCTCAGAAACTCCAATGATTAGCACAGAATATCAGCCTATATAGAATAGAATAGAATAGAATAGAATAGAAAATACTGACTACCTTGGGGCGGAAAAGAACTCCATTTGGCAGGAGAGCTCCTATAGACCAAGAACTCCCATGGGTTAATGGTCAGTTACTGGCTTTTTTTGCAGATTCCTCTGAATCATGTGATACCAGCTACCCTCAGAGACTAGATACTGGACTAGGAACCTGATTCAAAGTCTATGGAAGTCAATCAAAGAAATCACACTGACTTGACTTCAAAGGACTTTAGATGAGGCCCTTTATGAGCAATTGTTCTGATCCTTTATGGCAAATTCTGTATGAGAGACCACTTTGATTCTGTGAGAATACTCCATAACTTATCAAAATTAAGGTGAGCTTTTATGTTTTTCCCATTTCACTTCCATTGGTGTGTTCAAGTAAGCAAATAAAATGATCAGTACACCCTTATGAAAACTCAGAAGGCTACAGGGCCTAATTCTCTGCTCATACAGAAGAATGAAATGCCAGTGAAATCAATGGAGCTATGCCCATTTATGCCAGGATAGAATTTTGCCAATGGTATTGAAACAAAGCAAGAGAGCCTTCTGTCTACAGCACCATATACTCTTATTATAATTTTGCTTAGTTGCTCCTACCCTTGACAGCTCCACTAATGAGTCATTGTTGCTCTGTTTCTTATGTTTGATACATTCCATACTTTCAGCTTCTTGGTTCTTGCACATGGTGAAAAGCAGAGTGTGCACCCTGCCATCAAGAGCCCTAGTTTGCAGTTGCGGTCTGCTAGCAGTCACCTTAGGATATACTTACTCAGAGTTAATCACAGTTTGGCTCTGATTACTTCAATTAAGAGGATCTCCTTCACATTTTACAGCCAAGAGCACTGACTCAGGAGGGATCAAGTTCATAAAGGCCTTGTCTACACTCCACGTAAACCATGAGGTAAATAATCACTGACTTGTCAACGCATTGTGGGCTGTTCCATTAGTTCATGATCAAATTGTCCATTTTAGCATGCAGCTGTCGTGCCATGTATCTGCACTGGCACAGGATGTGGCTGTGAGATACAACACAACTATTTGGGCTCACATTCAGCAATTCCTAATGTCCCAATTCACTATATCACTCTATGTTGTCAATCCCTGGTGATGTGCAGCAACATGTCTGTCCACCCCAAGGACTATGGGAAGAAAGGGACTAGGCTCATGACATTCATTTCCTGTCTCAGCTGGGACCGTGGTATGCTGTTACATATTGAAAGTATCTGCCCTGTCTCTTTCACTACCATGGCCAAAAGCTGCAGCTTTTTGGGAAGGCGATGTTTCTTTTTCAGGCCTCTTCACAAGCTACTCCAGGAGATGTTGGAAGCAGCTTTGGATGCTGTTTTGGGAAGCAGAGGCTTCCTGTTAGGACAGAGTAAAACACCAGCTGAATAGGACAACACAGACATGAATCTGTGGACTGACCTGATGCTGTTTTTAGATTGTCTCTTCTGAGCCAGGAAAACACAAACATGCCAAGAGGAAGATTACACTGTACTGGGAACATGGGGGAAGCAGTAGTGGGTCCAGACCTTCACATAAAGAAAGATGTTTTCTTAGAGCTCTTGGAGAACCCTGCCCTGGCTCTTGAGTAGCAAAGTGTGTAGATGAGAGACACAATGATACATCAAAAAGATGTCACTAGCATCCTATGGAAGCTCATAACCCAGTCTGCTATGGAGCTTTAGCCATTCTACAGATAGCACAGGGGTCACTGAGAATTACAAGCCTGAGGGACTTGTCAGAAGTGGAAATATTAATTAAATAATGTCAGTGCTTGAATGTATTAGATTTCCAAAATGTGTACATACAATTGATGGGACAGAATAATGTGGTTCCCAATTATTACTACTGTATTCCCTCATACCTAAATGTAGGAAAGTGGCCATCACAGCTTTGAGTACCCCCCCTTTTGCTCACACTATAATAGTCTGCTAGTAACTTGACCTCCATCACGTCCGTATTTAATCCAACCCTTCTGGAGTGCAAAATAGAAAAGGGCCACTGTTCAAATGCCTTCTTCAGATGGCGGTCAGCCCCAGCTTGGGAATCTGAGACTGTGTCACTGTACCAGGGGAATCCAGCTCTACATGCTACACTGAGTTCTGAGTCAGGAACTCTACACCCAGCAATAAAGGTCTGCTTGGTCCCTGACCCTGTTGCTATTTTCCTGGGCTTCCATCTACCCAGAGAAACTCTCCACCCTTTGCTACTTCATGCCCTCCTAGCTTCTTGCTAGGCAATTACTCCAAGGCAGAATTGCAGAGCTTACTCTTCTCTCCTTCCCTTTGGCCTTTTCCTCATCTTTGAAGACCTTCCTTATCCCAAGGAGTGACTGCACCCCACTTCTCATGCTGCACCCCCTTCTTCTTTTTCTTGTACTTTAGAGGCACAGTCTGAGTCTATAAGCACCAGATGCTGGAATTCATGATATAGACTTACAGTCTTGCTCTTTTTCCCAGTATTTTTTAAAAACAATATTGTTTCTTTAATGATGCCTCATTTGCTTGGTGCTCATCAGCATTTTAGTGTAAACATTATCATTTTTACATGCCTGAGGTTGTCATACAAAATCCTACTATCAATGTTAAACTCGGAGAGGATGTGATCAACCATTTATTTGACCTTGCTGAATTCACACAGCTCATCTTTGTGCTTATTAGTTAAGGCCAAGTTACTGTTTAAGCCACAGTGTCCAGTGAGCAACCCCTGGCGCCTGTGCCAAAAATGTTGTGGGGGGCTGAGCCTGAGGAGCAAGTGGTGCCGCTCTGGCTCCCCTGCTGGCCCCGCTCCCGCAGCACTGTGCGGCTGGCTGGCAAGAGCTGTGTGCCATGGTTCCAGGCCCCCACTGGCCGCGCTGCCCCCTTTGGACTGCGGCCAGCAGGGACAAAGATGCAAGGGGCTCCTGACCCCACTCCATGCTGGGCAGGGCTAGAGTGGAGCAGTGGGGCTCAGCCTGCCCACTTCCAGCTCTGACCTCAGAACTGGAAGCCTCACACTGGCAGGGGCCAGGAGCTGGCCCTACCTGGGAACTGGAGGCCACCCACTGGCAGGGGTGAGTGCCAGTCATAGCCCAAACTGGAGGCCTGGTCACACCACTTTTGGCCATTCCCCTTTTTGGCCACGCCCCTGGCACCTGCTGA
Source organism: Podocnemis expansa (assembly GCA_007922195.1). NCBI lineage: Eukaryota > Metazoa > Chordata > Testudines > Podocnemididae > Podocnemis > Podocnemis expansa. The sequence continues at coordinate 11,350,040 of ML682040.1, read as the reverse complement.
GGGTGCAGTTGGTAGGGCTGGCATGGGGGCTGGTAAAGGTTGCCAACAACCATTTTAGGGCATACATCATGAAATTGTGATAATCCCCTCCCCCACAACCTGGACTGGTGTGCTTCAGTGTAACCCCAGTTCTTCACTCTTCATCCCCAACTCAGCCCACTTTGCTATGTGAACCCCCCACTCCGGGGTCAGCTCACACCCAGCCTCCTACATGTAATCAGCCCCTCCGCCAGTGTTAAGAGCACTCTCACTAGCCACTCATCGGATAGACCCCCCCCCCTCCATGAACATTGCCAGTCCCAGACGCAAGCCTGGGAACTGCCATCCTACAGGGTTCTATGCTCATCCACTGCACCCTGTAAGCTTATTTACACTTGAACCTTAGTTTAGCAAAGAAATCAATATGGTTGGCTTTCACCCTCAGTGAGGCCACTACACATGCTTTAGTTCAATATTGCACTGCTTTACACAGAGCAAACGTATGTTTATTGGCTATAGAAAGATTTGAAGTGATTATAAGTCAAAATACTATAAAATCAAATGCTTTATTCAGTCAAGGAGTTAATCACAAACAAATAAAAGTGAACTTGTATTCTAAATTAAGGGCACCATTTCAATCTACACTCAGTTTACCGCACAGGTTGGCTGTGATGTGTTTTGCAGCCAGACTTTTCCCACCCTCTTGGCAGGTACCAGTCCTTGGTGCTACATAGAAGATGATTTCTAGGGAGAGAGCCACAGACAAAGGTCTCTCTTTATTTTAACGATTTTTCTCAACCACCCCCCCGGTCAGGTGATCACCCATGTCTGGCAATGATCTTTCCCTTTTGAGCCAAGGCACTTATGCTAATCCATTCTTCTAGTAAGCATGCCTCTGTGGGACATGAGACCAAAGCTTTGTGTGTCAACTGGGGTCATGATATAGCACAGTTTCATATCTGTACACATATGATTCTATCAACTACTTGAAAGGATGCTTCAAAGAGGAGGGAGCTAGGCTGTTCTCAGTAGTAACAAAGGACAGAACAAGGAGAAATGGTTTCAAGTTGCAGCTGGGGAGGTCGAGGTTGGATATTAGGAAAATCTTTCTCACTAGGAGAGTGGTGAAGCATTGGAATGGGTTACTCAGGGAGGTGGTGGAATCTCCATCTTTGGAAACTTTTAAGGTCCGGTTAGACAAAACCCTGGCTGGGATGATTTAGTGACACTGGTCCTGGTTTTAGCAGAGGGCTGGACTAGATGACCTCATGAGGTCCTTTCCACCCCTATGATTCCATGATTCTATGATCTTCAAAGCATCTGACGAAGTGGGATTTTCTGTCACGAAAGCTCATGAGATAAATAAATTTGTTAGGTTTTAAGGGCCACAGGACTCCTTGTTTGTCATGCTAACTTAACAGTAAGGTTCAGTAAGATATGAGCATTCCAGAAAGACAGTACGCAACATAATTTGCATTAGATTATACAGTTACACTGTAAGGGTAAACATGAATGATACTCAGATCACACAACAAGTGTGTATGTGGAGTGCAGCATTTCACAGAAGTCTTCCTCCCATAATTTCTTTTGTTCATAATTGCTCACTCCTCTCTAACTTCATTTTAATAAGATTTTTTAAACTCCTGTTTACTTAAAAGGATTTTTTTTTACTTTTTTACACTTTTTTTTCTTTTTGCTATTCTGCCTGACATCTCATTTCCTACTACCTAACATGTGCTGGGAAACACGCTATTGTAATGTTTACTTCTGTCTGTGCCAATTCTATAGTTAGTAACAATTTCTCATTAATTATATAATTTCTGCTTGCTGAATTCTGATTTTTTTTTTTTGCCAGTGGTCCTGATACTGAACCTGAAAAGATGACAACTGAGGTATTTCACAATGAAATTTCACAGGGTACAATCTGGACTATAAAACTGCTGTGTCCCCTTAATTCTTTAGCCTGGAATGTCTTCTACACTGATTAGCTGTCAGAACATCCATTTCTGGCCTGCTCACACATCCTTTAGCATGAAAATTCATTCCCAGATAAACACATGAGCTCTATGACCAGTCACTGATGAATTATATGTCAAACAGCATCCACAAATTCTTAGGATCAGACTTCCCTCAGAAATATGCACCTTGTACTGTCTACTCTCTGTTATTTCATCAAAGGAAAAAATGATACAAACACCTCCTTTGTTGTCCCAAACTGGGTTTCCTCACACACCAAACATGCTGGTTAAGATAAAACAACAAGGAGTTGTGTGGCACTTTAAGACTAACTCCTTGTTGTTTTTTCACTGGACTAGACTAACATGGCTATCCCTTTTTAAATGGTTAAGATAAAACAGTAAGATAAAATCATTAACTGTAGAAAGATAGCTTTTAAGTGATTATACGTGATGATGCATAAAAGTTAGGATTGGTTGCAAAAGAAAACCAAAGGATGAAACACAAGGTAAGTGAATTCAAAAGCAAAAGTTTTCACCATCCACTGCAGTGAATTTTACAGGCAGGGACTCTTTTCAGTCTGGGAGGCCTCCCACTGAGTTCACTTCTTTGAGTCACTGATGTTACGAGCAGAGATGTAGAAGAAGGATGAATTGGAGGCCACAGTCTCTCATTCTCACACCACCTCCCCACTTTAAGGATTACTTCCAGCTGGGTAGCCTCTTGTGGATCTGAGGATTGAACTGTCCCTATGATGAAATTTATATTTCTGATTCACTCCTTTCCACTGCTGGAGAATGGCTGCTTAAAAAAAAAAAAATGATAGCCCACTTGACATTTCTTATGTCTGTCTGGAGGTTCCAGTATGTCTTTGTCTCTGAAAAACTGGGATTTGGGCCTCCCTTTCTAACTCTGAACATGTTATAGTGATACTGTAGAAACTTATAACTTGACATACAATTTTGATACACATTTTATCAGGACAGTAATGTTCAGCAGATCATGAGTTATCAAATGATATCTCAGGACATACTTTGTACATAGCCTTGTAAATGTGGTGAGCATAGTATGTAGACCATCACAGTCATATGTCCAGTATCCAATACAGTGCCAATACTATCGCTGTTAGTTGAGCCACCACAGTGGCTACAAAAATTGATTCTTTATTCCCAGTGTTGGGATGAAGAATGCTGTCCCCACTCTCCTTGTTTCCTCATCTTTAGATCCATCTATAAATATTTGTCAGTGTTTTCCCCATTTATCCCATTTTTATCAATTTACTGTGTTTAATCAATTTAGCTTTCCATTTTCTCTTTTAATTTCATTATGTAGTTCTACATCTATATTAGTGTGATTTTCTACCTATCATGTATTTTCCACATCTATCTATCTATCTATCTATCTATCTATCTATCTATCTATCTATCTATCTATCTATCTA
>ML682040.1:11323575-11340962 GCA_007922195.1 Podocnemis expansa | reverse complement strand
TGCCCTTCTTTGGACATGCTATTTCGCTTTCAGCTTTTCCCTTAATTTGAAATAACTTATTTTGAAATAAGAACTTTATTTCAAAATAACTCATTTCAAAATAACTTATTTTGAAATAACAGTTTACGTGTGAACATAGCTTTCCCTCTTCTCTGTTTTGCCAATAGATGCTGTATCCTGGGATTCTGCAATCTAGTTTTCCTATTAATCATGCTCCTTGTATAAAAATGATATCAGATTCAATATCCTTATCAAGGATATTTCTCTTCAGTTCCTATCCATGTGCTATTAGGTTATATGCATTTCAATAGCAAATATTTGGTGACATTCTATATATCCTTCAATATTTCCTTCTCATAAAAAATCATTCAGTTGTTCTACTGACAAGTTGCTAACACATAGGAACTTTTCTGCTGCTTTAACTATATTTTTCATTTTCTGCTTTTTTTCCTGGCTCTAATATAGCATTTTATTACATCAGTCTTCATCTTCTCCAATTTTCCCTGAAACATGCATTATATCTCTGATTTAGCCTGCTGTGTGCTTCTTTTTCTCCTAACTGAGTTTCCTTTTTTTTTTTTCTTCTTCTCCTTTTTGGTCTTAGATGTCTCCTAGTAGCTTCCAGATATGATTTGTTAATTTATAAGGTTTTTTTCTTTCTCTTGCTTTCTTTGTTGCTACATGCCCTTGGTTTGCTGCACTGTACATTTCACAGTTGCTACGCTTTTAGTCTGTTCCTTCCACACAATTATCAGAGGAGTCCTCCTCTCCACAGTAACCGTGTCTAATTTGCCCTTTATGTGTCGTTGTCCTATGTCCAAACCTTTGGCCTATGTAGGTAATCACTAGGGGAGAGGTGGGAGTTGAATATATATTTTTGTCCAAAAAAATGGTATCTTTTTGTTGTTTCAATCTTTACAACTGCTTTGATTTGCTGTTACTGTGTGACCTCTTCCCATGACTTACTCTCCCCTGCATTTATTTCCTCTGATTCTGTAAGTTCCCCCATCTTCAAAGCAGCTGACAAAGTGAGATTTTCTCCTATGAAAGCTCATGCAATAAATTTGTTAGTCTTTAAGTGCCATAGGACTCCTTATTAGTTTTACTATGTGGAGGAGTTTCTTCTTTTTAGCACGGCTGTTAAGCTTTCTTTCCCCTCTTCTCTTGCTAGTTAGCCACTTAGTATACCAGTATTTTACCATCCCTGTGTCAGTGGTTCCTAATCTTTTCAAGTATGAGGACCCCTTTTTAATGTCAAAAAAATTTGTGGACCCCAAATGATAATAGTTGTTACTGGTTGCTGCAGAAGGGCAGTGGAGGACCTGGCCCCTGCCTGTTCCCAAGGCGTGGGAACATATCCAGTGTGAGGCTGCTCACAACAGAAGAATACAATTCCTCTACTGCAGAGGTGTTAAATTCATTCAATGTGTGGGGCAACATTAGAAGGCAGGACACCTGTTGCAGGCCATGTGGCTGCATGAACCCCCAAACCCTTTCCCTCTCCATGTTCAGAGTGGCTTGGGCTCCCCTCCCGCATCCCCAACCTCGTAGGCTCTGCAACACCTTCCCATTTCCTACACTGGCTCCCAGACCCACCCCCCTTCCCTTTCCCTTTCCACTTTCCCTACCTCCTGGTGACAGACAAGAAAATCAGTCTCAGTCACAGGAAGGCTAGGCTCCTGTCTCACCCCCCTCCGGCCCACTCACTTTCAGTCATTCAGAATGCTGGCATCTGGTTGGCTCACTATTGGCTGGCCTTTGACTGGCTTATTCCCTTGGCAGCAGCTGGGGCCAGATGTATTCACGGACCCCTTGTAATAACTCCACAGACCCCCATGGGTCCTGGGACCATAGTTTGGGAGCCACTGACCTATGTCTCACTTTACTTTATATTCAGTCATTTCAATAGGCACTGACACCCTTTATATAGCTCTTCTTTTTTAGGCAGCTAGCAACTTACTTTCACTTTTCCCAGCATTTTATCTTTAAATTTCTTACTTTTTCCTTGCTTTTACATTGTCAGTAGATTTCCTTGAAGTTTTCTCACTCTTTCCAGGTCTCCAGCACTTTTTAAGTTCATGCTGCCAGTATCAGAGGGTTTATATCTCCTAATTTCACATCCTTGACAAGTGATTTCATTAATATAACACTTAGATATTTATCTTCACTCTCTTTCCTTTCGCCTGAGTCTTCTGCTGGCTCTGGCATGTCCATCCTTTTCTTTTTCATACCCAATGATCATCAGTCTTCTCTGTTATCTCCTTCATCATTTTCAGTATTGTCCATGACATCTTCCATCGCCCACCCAAAGTGTGAAACAGCTGGAGAAGCTTAGGTGCCCTTAAAATTTCCTTCAGCCCAGCCTGACTGAAGCCTAGTGGCTAGCACTTCTTGTCTTTTCTCCCTTAGCCAGCTCCCCCACCCCCCACAGTTGACCCCAAGCTCTCAGTCAGCTCCAAATCTGCTTTCCACCTCCAGCTTTATTGTACTGTCCTTGCCCTTCTGTGGCTGGGCTTCTCTCTGAATTAACCCTGGCGCTCCCTTTGTAAGTGATGGCAGGTAACCTACTTGTCCTCTCATGCCCTCATTAACCCTATCAGGGCTGATGTGGGGTGCATACCTACCTCAGATACACATCATATATTCCCCCATTTAAAGCAAGCAATGACATTATCAGGAAAACATATAGTTTCCTCATTACGCAGCACTATGGTATATAAATACATGTAATGTACGGACACATACATTGGATGGGTGCATGATGACACAATCTTCCATAAATATGACTGTAGGCGTTTAGCGCTGGTGGCTGGTCGGGAGGGTGCCTCCTACTGGCAACAAAGGGGAGTTAGCGGGTGTGGCGTCCCTCCCGGCAGCTGAACAAAATGTCCCCGGGCCTGATCCCTTGGGTGGTCAGGCCCGTTCCCAGTCTGGAGCCTCGGCCCCCAGGTGGGGTGGGCAGGCACAAAAGTCTGGTGCCCCGGCCCCCAAGTGCGGCGGGCAGGCACAAAATCTGATGCTCCAGCCCCCAGGCCGGGCGGGCAGGCACAAAGTCTGGTGCTCTGGCCCCCAGGTGGGGCAGGCAGGCACAAAAGTCTGGAGCCCCGGCCCCCAGGCGGGGCAGGCAGGCACAAAAGTCTGGAGGGTAGGTACGGTTGAGCACTTCCTATGCCAGGAAACGGGGGGGTGGGTTGAGGAGGGAGATGCAGGCCCACCCACTCCACTGCGTCTCAGCCCAGGGCCCTAGATAGGGGCAGGGTGGCAAACCACAGGGTCAGCGGGGCAGTCTCTGAAACATGCTGCCCTGGAAATACGGCCCACCATCCTGCCTTCCCTGGGCTACTTCCTCCAACCCCATCCCGGCCACCCGCCCCGGGTACCTAGCTCCATAGGGGGTAGCTGTCTTCAGGGTCTTCCTTGTAGTAGGCCTGCGGCACCCTGGCAAACCCCTCGGTATCCATGGGCTGCAGGTCTGGATACTCAGCTGGCTCCTCCGCGAGGGGCAACTCCTCCAAGTCCTGGGGCCCGTACGAGGCTGGCGTCTCCTCCTCGGTGGAGGGCAGCTCCTCTAAATCACAGGGCTGATAGTGGGTTGAACCTTTCACTTCCCCACCTTCCCAGGCTGTCCCGGAGTGAGGAGGCTGCGGTGGGGCCCGGTGGGCTCTCAAACGCCCGTCCCAGTCAGTCGCCTCCGGGTTCCCCTCCCAGTCACTTGGCCCTGGAAGGCTGGGCGGGCCATAGCACTGGGTGCCCCTAAAGGCAGGGGCTGGCTGGTGGGTTTGGCCCTGACCAGGCCTGGCCTGCTCCCTCTGGGCCAGCACGTCCTTCCCCTTGGGAGCTCAGTCTCAAGTGAGCTCCCAGCCGGTGCTCTTATACTGCCCCTTCCTGGCCTGGCCACACTCCTCTGCTTCCAGGGCTGGGGCCTTGTAGTCCCTGGGTCTGTTGCAACCAGCGGAGGGGTGCATGGTCCATGAACACAATGAAAGAACGACCCAGAAGATAATAACGCAGGGCCTCTAACGCCCACTTTATGGCCAATGCCTCTTTTTCAAGTGTCACATACCTCTGTTCCCGCGGGAAAAGTTTCCGACTCAAATATAAGATGGGATGTTCCTCTTCATTGATATTTTGCATCAGGACTGCTCCTAAACCTATGGCTGAGGCATCTGCCTGAACCATAAAAGGTTGATTAAAATCCAGACTGTACAGAACCGGGGCTTGGCACAGTTGAGTTTTCAGCCCCTGGAATGCCTGCTCGCAGGCGGGGCCCCACCGCACCCTGAGCGGCTGCTCCTTGGTGAGCAGATCTGTAAGAGGGGCTGCCACCGTAGAGAAATCGGGAACGAACCGTCGATAATAACCAGCGAGGCCCAAAAATTGCTGCACTTGTTTCTTTGTGGTAGGCCGCGGATACTCTTGGAGGGCTTGCACTTTCCCAATGAGTGGTCTTAGGGTACCTCGGCCCAGGGTATACCCCAGATAGACTGTTTCTTGCCACCCTATGCAACACTTCTTGGGATTGGCCGTAAGCCCAGCTTCTTCCAGTGTTCGCAGGACTGCTGTCACGTGGGCCAGGTGGGTATCCCAGTCCTGGCTATATATTACGACATCATCTATGCAAGCGGTGGCATAGTCGAGGTGGGGTCTCAGCAGGCAGTCCATTAGGTGCTGAAAGGTGGTGGGGGCACTGTGGAGTCCGAAGGGCTTCCGTACAAATTGATATAGCCCGCTCCGTGTGGCAAAGGCTGTTTTCTCTTTGGATTGCAGATGCAGGGGGATTTGCCAATAGCCCTTGGTCAGGTCCAGGGTGGTAAAATACTGGGCCTCCCCTAACCGGTCCAACAATTCCTCCACGTGGGGCATAGGATGCGCATAAAATTTAGAGATAGCATTGACTCGCCTGAAGTCAATGCAGAACCTCCGAGATCCATCTGGTTTTGGGACCAGCACAACGGGGCTGCGCCAGTCACTATTCGAGGGCTCAATTACCCCCAATTCCAGCATGGCCTGGACTTCTTGCTTCACCTCTGCTTGAAGGTGCCGGGGGGGTGATCTGGCTCCAACATGAACAATCTCCCCTGGGGAAGTCTGTTTTTGATGGTGGACCAGGGTCGTCCTTCCAGGGGTGTTCGTGAAGACCCCCGTGAAGGTGTCCAATAAACGCCGGGCTTGCTCTCGTTGTATATCTGCAAGTTTTGGGCTTAACTGGGGTTCTCCCAGATCGCCCAAAGACACCTGCGGGCCAAGCTCGGGATCTGGTGGGTAGGGGGTAATCATCAGGCCCTCCCTCTCTCGCCATGGTTTCAAAAAGTTGATGTGATAAATTTGTTTCTTCTGGTGGTCTGGTTGCTTGACTTCAAAGTTTACAGGCCCCATTTGTCTTATTATTTCATATGGGCCCTGCCATCGTGCCAAGAGTTTTGATTCTGAGGAGGGCAGTAATACTAGGACTCGATCCCCTGGTTCAAAGGAGCGGGTCGGGGCTCCCTTATTATATGCCCTGGCCTGGGTCTCCTGAGCTGTCTTCAGGTTTTCCTGGGCTAAGTGGCCCACTAGACGTAGCCACTCCTGCAGGTCTTGTACGTATTGTAATAATCCTTGTGAAGGAGATGGTGTGTGTTCCCAATTTTCTTTTATTAGGTCCAGCACCTCGTGTGGCTGTCGGCCATATAGTGGCTCGAATGGGTAGAACTGAGTTGATGCTTGCGGAACCTCTCTGATGGCCATGAGCAACGGCGGGATTAACTGGTCCCACCTCCGGAGTTCCTCTGGGAGAACTTTCTGAGCATGCTCTTCAGAGTCCGGTTGAACCGCTCTACTAATCCATCCGTTTGGGGATGGTAGACAGATGTTCAGATTTTCCAGATGCCCAGGATGGCACAGACTTCTTTAAACAGCTGGGAAGTGAAGTTTGGCCCCTGGTCGGTGAGCAGCTCTCGAGGGAGACCTACTCTGGCGAACACCTTTACCAACTCAGCAGCTATCGTCCTTGCGGCGGTGTTCTTCAGTGGTATGGCCTTAGGGAAGTGGGTAGCATAGTCTACCAGTACTAGAATAAACCAGTAGCCTCCAATACTTCGCTCCAAGGGCCCGATCAGGTCTGCCGCTACCCTTTCAAAAGGGATTTCAACCACTGGGAGGGGTACCAGGGGAGCTTTAGGAGTCCCGGCGGCAGCAGCTCTTTGACATGCCAGGCAGGATGCACAGTAATCTTGGGTAAGAATTCTGGCTAGGGTCTTATCAGTGCCCAGGTGGCCTGCTGCAGGGACATCATGGGCCAGTCGTAATACTGACTTACGATGCAGACGGGGCACTACGAATTGGGCATGCAGCTCCCTAGTTCTAGTGTCTTTCTTGACCCGATACAACCAGTCTTGCCGCAGTTCAAATCGAGGCCATTGACTAGCTTGTTGTGGGTCGGTCACCCCCCCATCTATCACCGTTACTTGGTCATAAGCATTACGTAGAGTGGGGTCCTCCCGCTGGTCTCGGCAAAAGTCTGCTCTTGGCCCCTCCCCCTCTGGGGAAGCCTCCGCTGGGGCCGGGGTCTTCTCCCCTTGGGTGTCTTGACCCAGGGGCAGCTCCCCTTCTGGTTCCAGGTACTCTGCCTCTTCCAGTCCCGTCTCCTTTGGGCTGGGTGGGCTCTTCACGTTGTCTTGGGATTCAGATCCCCGTGGGTCACCATCCAGGCCAATGGGTCATGCTAACCTCTGCAGCACCCCGGCAAAGTCCGGCCAATCCTGGCCCAGAATCACTGTGTACGGTAAGTGGGTTGACAGTCCCATGGGGATGGTTCGTGTCATCGGTTCGATAGTCAGGGAGACCGGGAGGGTAGGGTAGGTTCGTAGGTCCCCATGGATACAGCGCAGGTCCACCTTTCCAAAGACACACCCCTCTTCAGGAACCGGTCCCCGTTCCATTAGAGTCTGTCCGCAGCCAGAGTCCACGAGGGCTTCCCAGGGCCTCCCCGCGACCTTAACTGTAATTGTCGCTTTTGGGGAGGTCAGCCCCTGGGCTTGTCCTTCCCCTGCATACATAGACCCGAAGGCACAGTCCGTCATGGGGCACTGTCACTGTATATGACCCCGTTGTCCACACTTAAAGCATGGCCCGGGGCCGCTTGAAGTCCCCGGGGTGGAGTTGGGGTTACCTGGGGCATGGTCCCCCTTGTCCGTGGCCAGGGCATCTTGAGCTCCCAGTGCCCCTCCAATCCCCCCCGTCGGCGGGCGACCAGGCATTGGGGTCTGGGCCTGCCCAGGCCGGGTAGCCCGCATAGTGACAGCTGGCGGTGATCCTTTTGGCCACACCCCGCCAGGGGTCGGACCCAGCAACAGTCCTGGGTTCTCTGCAGCTAGAAAGTCTTTGAATTGGCTTACCACCTCACTGAGTTTTTGGGGCCGATGACGCAGGACCCAGGTCCGACCGTGACTGGTCAGAATATGGAGAAATTGCTCCATCACGAACATATTAATCACCCCCTCTTTCGAGTGTTGCTCAGGCTGGATCCAGCAGTAACAGGCCTCTTTCAGCTCCTGAATCAACACCCTCGGTCGGGTCCCCAGTTGGTAGGTTTGTCCTCGGAACCGGTGTCGGTACATGTCTGGGGTAATGTCCAGGACATCCAGGATGGCTTCCCTCACCGCCTGGTAGTCCTGGGCATCTTTATCTGAGAGGGACCGATAGGCCACCTGGGAAGCCCCTGTTAAATAGGGTGCCAGCAGGGTGGCCCACTGGTCCTGGGGCCATCCTGCGGCTGAGGCGACTCTCTCAAATGTTTTCAAGAATGCCTCTGGATCATCTTCGGGCCCCATTTTGGTCAGCTGGAGTGGCAGCGGGTTGGAACCCACCTCATCCTTCCTTCACTTCTCCTCCAATTCTTAGTATTTTTCTATCCCCTTTGAGCTCTTCTTCTGCACTTCAACTATCAAGTCATCCCTGGTCCTCCATCACTATGCCCTCAAGCCTGAATCTTGTTACTGACACTTAGTGGTCTCCTAACAGATAGCCTATCTCTTGATGAGTCAAGGACTGGTGCACGTTTTGTTCCTGATTGGCAGCCTGAAAAAGAAATGGTGAGTGCACATGATTTCACACAGTTATAATCTTGACCTCCAGAGCTGCAAGTGAAAAATAACAATTTTATCTCAAAAGAATGCTACTCCCTTGGCTTTTTCCATCTATTGTGCCACCAAATATCTTCCTGTTGAGAAAATTTCTCAAGGAGTTATCTGAAGAAATGAAATATTGAGTTAGTTTTATCTTACAGCTACCCAAAAAATAAAATAAAAAAACCAGGGATGAGGTAGTTACTAGAAGATATAGCATCAGTGGTGATCAGGAGCTTCGTTGCCCTGGGAAAAGACCCAGGACCCGGGCCCAGGACCCGCCCCTTGACTCCAATCCAGAGTCAGGGCCCTGGGCTCCTACCACTGCCAGCCCAGTCCCCAACCTCTGGCTGAGGATGGGGACAGGCAAGGCAGTGGTTGCTGCAGGTGATCCGGGCTAGGAGAGACAGGCACCTCCATGGCTGCCAACCCCCCCCACCCAGATACATAGCTGAGGACAGGGACGGGAGAGGCAGGGAGTGCACCAGCCATTCAGGGCACTGGCGCTGGGCCTCAGGGCACGTGCCCCCTGTGCCAGGTGTCAGCAATGCCTCTGATGGTGATTGTGTTGAGCTTTTCTCAGGTGGCTATAGTTTACAAGATCTTTTACTGCTTCAGATACCAAAATGGGAAAAGACCAGTTATTGAAGGCTTTGGGGATGAGACAGGAAATCTTTCTGCATCTTGTGAGAGAGGCACTGATAAGTGACTGTGTAGGGATTGAATGTTGCAGTAGCAGATAAGGGAAGCTTGTTCTATCAGGGAATATGAGACTACTTAGCCTTCTGACTGAATGAAAAATTCTCTTTTATTACTCATCAGGAATGGAAAAAAATCAGATCAGCATTAAACTAGATGTTGTATTGGTGGCATGAGGTCTTAACATTCATGTGGTTTGGGATGGTAGTGAGCACTTTTAAGCATAGTTTTATGATGTGATATACATTGACTTTACCAAAGCCTTTGATATGGTTTCCCACAGCATTCTTGTTAGCAAGTTAAGGATGTATGGTTTGGATGAATTGACTGTAAGGTGGATAGAAAGTTAGCTAGATCATCAAGCTCAGTGGGTAAGGATCAATGGTTCAATGTCTAACTGGCAACCAGTTAAATAGTGAAGTGCCCCAGGGGTTGGTCCTGGGGCCAGTTCTTTTCAACATCTTCATTAATGATCTGGATGGTGGCATAGATTGCATGTTTAGTAAATTCATGGATGACACCAAGCTGGCAGGTATGGTAAAGACCCTGAAGAGCTGGGATAGAATTCAGGGAGACCTAGACAAATTGGAGCTTTGGGCCAAATGAAATCTCATGAGGTTCAACAAGAACAAGTGCAAAGTCCTGCACTTAGGATGGAAGAATCCGATGTAGTGCTACAGGCTAGGGACTGATTCGCTAAGTAGCAGCACTGTAGAAAAGGACCTGGGCATTATGGTGGATGGGAAGTTGGGTATGAGTCAACAATGTGCTCTTGTTGCCAAAAAGGCCAATGGCACACTGGGCTGTATCAGTAGGAGTGTTACCAGAAGATCAAGGGATGTGATTATTCCTTTCTATTTGGCGCCAGTGAGGCCACGTTTGGAATACTGTGGCCAGATTTGGGCTCCACGATACTGAAAGGATGTGGACAAATTAGAAAGAGTCCAGTGGAGGGCAACAAAAACAATTGGGGGGTTGGGACACATGACTTATGAGGAGAGACTGAAGGAACTAGGCTTATTGAGTCTGCAAAAGAGAAGACTGAGGGGGGATTTGATAGCAACCTTTGACTACTTGAACTGATGCTCCAAAGGGGAGAGGGTTAGGCTGTTCTCAGAAGCAACAGAGGACAGAACAAGGAACATTGGTTTCAAGCTGCAGCTGTGGTGGTCAGGGTTGGATATTAGGAAGAGCTTTCTCACTGGGAGGGCAGTGAAGCAGTAGAATGGGTTACCTAGGGAGGTGGTGGAATCTCTGTCTCTGGGAACATTTAAGTCCTGGTTAGACAAAACCCCAGATGAGATGATTTAGTGGGAGTGGTCCTGATTTTAGCAGGGGTTGGACTAGATGACCTCATGAGGTCCCTTCCAAACCTATGATTCTATGATTCTATGACAATTTGGATCGAATATGGCCACAAATCTTTTACCTCTTATATTAAGACTCTTTCATAAAACAAACTATTCTATTCATCCAGTGTAAAGTGTGCCTTTGAGTTTTTTTTCTTTTAATTTCTTTGTGCCCACCATTTTGAACTATGTATGTAATCATAAGGAAGCAGGAAGTGAGAGAGGTATGAGGGATGGACAAATTCAATGGGGCTGCATTCACCAACACTGGAGCCACAGCTAGGATTATAAATTAACCCCAAACCAAACCAAAAGTGGTACTACATGCAGGCACAGCAAATGTCCAGTTTGTATTTTTTTCTATGTTGGTCCATAATTTTGAACTGCTCCTGAGAACAGAGAGACAGAGAAAAGCAGGAGGGAGAGGGAAGAGCATAGTGGTATTGCATTTGATCTCAGGAAAAGTTGAAACTAGGATTACAGGATGAGAACTTGCCCAAATATTTCATAATAATAGTAAAAATGGTAGCTTCCTTCTTGCCACCCACAAACTTAGTTCTCCCAGCTTCTTCAGTCTGAGAAGCCCTCTTTACTATGTTCCTCCCGGATCATATAAGAGAAGAGCTCTTGTGAATCAGGGACAACTTAGGACAGCCTCTTCAACCTCTCTCTCCCTCAGACATCCAGGGTGTGTTGTGTTTCATCTTCATAAACATCCAAGCTCCAGACCCACACAGTGACTGGCTGCACAGAAATGCTCCCATGATGAAATGGGACTTTATGTTCACAAGGGTGATCAGAACACAGTCCCATCCACTGTAAAACTGTTCAATTACTGGGGAACTACAAGATTTCTTGCCTGGCCTTCTGCTAGCTCACACTGAACTCTTAATCTTCTCCTTCACCTGTGACCAGCCCACTTGATATCATGTTATTCATGCAGCTTTTTGGTCATACCTTACAGTTGGAAGTTCCTCTTTGTTTAAATTGTGGGGTTTGTTCACTTCAGTTGAAAACTACACCAAGATTATATTGAGTTCATACAACCAGGTAATGCATGATGATAGACAGTCTTATCAGAGACCATTGTTCTGCTTATTTAAAGCACCAGAGATGGGCAAGCATGGAGAAACTACAGGGTGGGACTATGCCTATGGGACATGAGAATATGAAAGTGTACCCCTTAGGGTCAGAGTACAGATAGATGAAAAAGTAGTGAGGCCACAAAGTGTTAGAAGAAGACACTGCAGGACTGTAACATCTTGATTGCTTTGGAAGCCCAGGATAACACATATTCACTTGCATTAACCTTTGGGTTCCATCACACTATAAAAGCAACCTCATGGTCTGTCGTATTGTTCAGAGTGTGATGACTGCCTTACCCTGTAAGGCACTGATCATGGCCTATGGAAATGTGAACACGTATCATATTAAAGGGAAAAACAGGGTTTTTCACAAGGTTAGCATGCAGTGAAGATAAAGCCTAAGTTTTATTTTAATATTGGTTGTGAAATTCTAAATAGATAGCTATGTTTGTCTGTGACCATTATGAGAAATAGGTGATCCAATGGATGACCACCTTAAATTCAGTATTCAATGTATATTTCTCCCCTAATAGTTTACTGCGTAGAAAGTAGTTTCATTCAGATCCAGAAAATATGTGTGTGACAACTAGAATTTTTCCAATATTAATTAAACACTTCAAAATCCATTTTATATATCAGAAGAGTGTGTAAGAATTATGTCATAGCCTTCCTAGAGAATTCCTTCTAATGTAGAGAGGTTATTCTGAAATTCAGTCTCTATCTCCTCCAGTCCAAAAACCTATTGGACTCTTTCCTGAATTTTTTATTAGGTCTAGTCTAGTCTTTTGGAAATACTATTGACTGCAGATTTTATAAAGCGATCTAGTAGTTAAGGTATTAGCCCAGCTGGGATTAGACTTTGGGATGATAGCAAGTAAATAGAATTTGTGTGGTCATAGGGCAAGTCACAGTTTCTCTGGTCTAAATTCACAGAAGTACTTAACTGCCTCTCTCCCACTTTTAGATTCCACTGAATGCCTTAGGTACCTAAATTCACTTAGCACCTGAGTTTTAATAGTGAAAGGCATCCTCAGTGTCTATGTTTCAGCCTTTGGGAATGCACACTGCTGCTTCACATTATCAGGGCTGGATTAAGTGGCCCAGCGTCCTCCCAACTGGCCTTGGAGCCCCACCTCAGGGAATGCCCTGCCTGTGGCACAAGCCGCCCACCATGGCAGCCTATGGAAGGGTCATTGCTGGGGGGTGGAACCTGGGGCCAGAGGGCGCTTCATCCCCAGCCTCTATCCAACTGGTTTGCCCCCATTGCAGGACTGGCTGGCATGTGGTGTCACCAGTGGTGTGGTCCTGTATGGTTCTGCCAGAGGCCACACCACATGCCAACCAACCCCTCTCTCCAAGTGGAGAGAACACATGTTGGCCCACCTTTCCCCTGGGGGTGGTGCAGCCTACCCAGGAGCAGGCTGGGAGCACCCAGAACCTGGCTTCTGGACTCAGGGCCCCACCACCCCAGCACCAGTGAGTCAGGAGCTCTTCCAGTGCCCCTCTCCAAGCAAGACCAACCTCTGTGCCCCAGTTCATCATTTGTAAAGTGGGGGAACAGTAATCCCCTGTCTTACAGGGGTTTTGTGTGAGTAAAAGCATAATAAAGAATATGGCTGTGTTCAGACTTGAGTTTTATTTTGAAACAACAGCCATTGTTTCGAAATAAAATTTCTCATGTCCACACGACATACCGTTATTTTGAAACAATGGGACCCACTGTTTTGAAATAATGGCCATTGTTTTGAAACCGTTAAACCTAGCAGGAAATCGAAATAGCTGTTGTTTCGAAACAGTTGTTTCGAAACAACGGTGTTTGGACACGTTGTTTCAAAACAACACCATTGTTTCAAAACAACTGTTTCAAAACAACATGTCTGAACGGCCTTATTTTGAAATAACCATTTCAAAATAACACCTGTTTCGAAAGCAGGCTTTCCCTTAATTCGAATTAACTTATTTCAAAATAAGGATTTTATTTCCAAATGAGTTATTTCGAAATGGGTTATTTCAAAATAAGTTACTGTGTAGACATACCCTATGAGGTGTTTGGATACCTTGCTAAGGAAGGCCTTTTAAAATTTTAGAATGTTAGTGATCATTACTGTTGAACAAGAATACCAACCTATAGGTATAGGTTAAAAGAAAAATACTTCATACTTAATGGGGAAGACTAGGAGCTTGATCCAATTTCTGTTGGGGTCGTTGAAAAACCTCTAAATTATTTCCACACACTTTGGCTCAGGATCTAGGCAAAAACAGTGGTATGTCTGATAAACAACCAGCTATACATTCATATGCATACTCCATTTGTTGCATACTCTATTTCTTCATATTCCTTAAACTGCCTTTGCCCAAAGAAAGACAAAGAGCCAAAATTAGCGAAGGATGACAAACAGTGATGTTGGATATTTCAGTCAGAAAGGAGTTTATAATGCTATCATACAGTAATGCAATTTTGAAGAGTACACACAGGATGATCACATCACAGAACAGTGAGGCATTAAGGGGAATGTGACCAGCACTAAATTGTCTCTAATGGTGTACAGCATTCAGTAGTTCTGCTAAGCATATTACAAGAAAGATGATACAAATGATGAAGGAATTTAGTTATGAGGGCAGTTTATTAAAAAAATAACTATTTATTAGTTTAAAATATCTGAAAATTACAAATTCCAATGATAAAGAAGAAATGACTATTAGGATACATGGGAATATTATTAGTAATAATGGAACATTAAAAAAAAAAACAATAGGCTGAATATTTGGAAAAGTTCCTGATAGTGAGATGTATTAGGCTATGGAAATGGAGTCCTATCACTAGGTATTTAGGGCAAGGTGGCATCATCTCGCAACACCTCACATCAATTCTAAAGCAACAGCTGAGGATGGTCTTTTAATGAAAGTGCCATTCCATATAAAGCAATCCAGATTTTGAGACAATAGGAAATAAATGTAGCTGGTAAAAAGTGGATTACCCCAAGGATCAGTGCTGGGGCTGGTTTTGTTCAACATCACTATGATTTGGAGGATGGGGTGGACTGCGCCCTCAAGAAGAATCCCATTCATGGCTACAGACTGGGGACTGACTGGCTAGAGAGCAATTCTTCATAAAAGAACGTGAGGGCTGCAGTGGACAAGAAGCTGGATATGGGTAAAAAGTGCACACTTACTGCCAAGAAGGCTGACAGCATACTGGGCTGCATTAATGGGAGCATTGCTTGCAGATTGAGGGAAGTGATTATTACCCTGTATTCAGCAGGGGTGAGACCACATTCGGAGTATTGTTCTTGTTTTGGGACCCTCACTACAGGACAACTATGGACAAATTGGAAACAGTCTAGTGGAGGGCAACAAAAATCATTAGGTGGCTGGAGTACATGACTTGTGAGGAGAAACTGAGGAAATTAGGTTTGGTTAGTCTGCAGAAGAGAAGATATGTGGCAAGATTTGATAGTAGCTTTTAGCCACCTGAAAGGGGGTTCCAAGGAGGATGGAGCTAGGTTGGGTTCAGTGACAATAGATGACAGGACTATGAGCCTTGGTTTCGGGTTGTAGTGTGGAAGACATAAGTTGAATATTAAGAAAAAACTTTCTAGCAGGGTGGCGAAGCACTGGAATGAGTTATCTAGGGAGGCGATAGAATCTCCATCCTTAGAAGTTATTATGCTGTGGATTGACAAAGCTCTGGCTGGGATGATTTAATTGGGGTTTGTCTTGCTTTGAGCAGGGTGATGGACTAGATGACCTCCTAAAGTCCCTTCCAACCTCAATCTTCTATGACTCTATGAAATGAGGGATTTTTATTTAATTTTGTAAAAGGGTTCAAAATCCTCATTTGACAAATTATATTAGAAAAACTATACATGTTGCAGTGCATTGTTATATGATACAAAACTAGAATGTTTTCCTTTTTTAAACTAGATTTGTGTTTTCTGTGTCTTTGAAAGGCAATAACATGTACTGGACTGTAGCAGGAACTCATTCTTAAACCCAACTACAGGGAAAACATTTATCTTCATGTTTTAGTACATATAAAAAGATATAGAATCTAGTCTTTTCACTGTGTAAAATCACTTTATTGAGTAAACTTTTAAATTTTTCTTCATTTGGAACATGAAAATGGCATAAATATAGTTGTTTTGTAATTTGAAAGGAAGTGATATGATATTGCCACTGTCTTAACTTTGTTTTTCTTTCCTTCCTTTTTAGATTCTTTTGCGCTAGATTCACAGAAGATAACAGTCCTACTGGATATCCATAATTCAAAAATGAGAACACAATGAAACAAAATGAGTGAAACTTCCTGTTGTTGACCATGTAAACAGAACTGAAGAACAGAATAAAATGATAAATTTTAACACAAATGACATTGAAAAGGCATAGTCAGAGTTGATTCATCCATACAAACTTTATGTGTATAACCTTTCAAAAAGATTGCTGTGACTAAAAGGGCAAAAGGATATCCTGAAGATACTAGGGAATTTCCATTTATTGTAGACCACGAGGAAACCAACCACAGGAGCGAAGGGAGAGCAGAGAGCTGCAAGGGCAGTTGCGAAAACTTGGGACAAAGAACTAAATATAAGTTTACTGCAAAGGATCTTCTGGTGTATCTTTCTTTCTAGTGCCATTCATAAGTCCAAAAAAAAAAAAAAAAGAAATTTGGAGCTCCACTGATGTGTGTATTATGGGGAATAGAGTGATGGGGTTTGGATTCATGGAGCATTATATTGTCATGAGAGATGGTGAGGTGGTAGTTTGCATTATCTAGACTCTGTAGATACAAACCTGGTTTCAAAATTATCAATGCTTTAAAGAGAGCTTTCAACTAGGCAGTGCAAGAACAGGTTAAAAGAGACAGGTTTCATTTAAATTAAAGATTGTGACATAATTCTTAGGCAAAGCAGTGAAGATGTGCAAAAAGAGATAAAGAATATGACAAAAACAAAACATATCAATGTATGTAATGTCTACACATAACATATAAATATGGTAAGTTGGCTACACATGATACTAGGCATCATATATGACTGAGAGAAGAATTTCTGTAGGAAAGCCATACAGGGAATAAGGCAGAGATGAAGAGTTTGTACTATGCTAAACCAATGAGACAGTTTTAATACCATTATAAAATACTTAGGTGATATATCAAGACTGTGATCTAAGTAACCAAAGCAAAGAAGAAACTGCAATAGCAATCTCCTACAGATCTTTGAGACTAGAAGAAAAATTGAAAGAATAGTCCTGATCCAGTCACTAAGGATTCCTGAATTCTAGGAAATTGAGTTCATCAGCAACAAAAACAACCTAGACATTTGTTCTGTCCACGAAAGCAGTTGTGCTGTATTCATCACTGTAGCATCTAGATACAGCTGATTTGTCATTCTGCTATATGACAAACTAAACTAAAACTGAAACACATTACTAGGTTATGCAAAGAACAGAATTTGGACAGAAGTCCAGAATTTGGAGAAATACATGCAGAGGAGAGAATTCATCTTGTACTAGAGCTATTCAGAGTCCGGGCGATGAAACCTTTTTCCATGAACATTCATTTCAATTCCTAATATCTATTAGGCTCCATTATGTTCATCCCTCCATTTTATTCATTATTGGTGAGTATTCATGTTTACATAAATATTTAGTGGAATGGGTGCTCTTCATATTATAGTCCATATTTGCATGCAAATTGACATATTCATGTTCAAACTAAAGCACACCACAGTTTGTTATAAAACATTGCAGTCACCCAATCAGATAGTAGAAACAATACTTTGTCACTTACATGATGACCCACCTGCCACAAATAATAATTGTTGAGAAGCTGAAAACTACCTGACCTATTTGGCAAATACTTACTTAAAAAGAAGGAGCACAGTGGCAGGAATCAGTTTCAGATCAAAAATGCTTTCAAAATGGAAAAGCCAAGCAGCCCCAACAATAAATGAAGGGGAATAAAATGAACAGTTTGTCTTTATGGACTGTTTGTATTACTACCCTTTTCTTGCTCTTCTGTTGTTTCATCAAACACCTTTCTCTGGTGCAGAGGTATAAATCAATGCCGGATTTCGGGCCTACAAAATTTTTAGGGCTTATGGATGTCAGAAATACACTGACTGTTTGATTTTAGAGGAGACACCAATTCT
>ML682040.1:11303608-11323565 GCA_007922195.1 Podocnemis expansa | reverse complement strand
ATTCCCTTCAATTCAGCTGAATTGGGTGCTGTGTTATACAGAGGCACCCTTGGTTACAGAATTTAGTTCCTTTTATCCTATCTCCCGGCCACATGGTCCCTTCCCCTGA
This sequence comes from Podocnemis expansa, assembly GCA_007922195.1. Taxonomy (NCBI): domain Eukaryota; kingdom Metazoa; phylum Chordata; order Testudines; family Podocnemididae; genus Podocnemis; species Podocnemis expansa. The sequence goes on along the minus strand of ML682040.1, from coordinate 11,323,456 downwards.
TCCATCATTGGACGACAGAACAGGGTGTACAATCTTTCCGTTCCGCCTATATTATAATTAGCTATGATCTATATTATAATCAGCTATGACCTATATTACTTCCCTTGTAGCATGTTTGCATATAAAATCTCCACCTGTAGGTGTGTTGGTTAATATGTATAAGCTAATTAAGCATGCATGCTAAGGGGTTTAGGGTATTTTGAGTCAAATTGTGGTTTTTGACTAGTTTAAGCTGGTTTTGCTCTTGCTGGTTTTCTTATCTTACACCTATGCCAGAAACTTCAGCAAAACTGTTATCTCCCACAATGGAGCAGGGAAAAAAATTAAAAAGCAGAAAAAATAAGGAAAAATAAGGAAAATCATGTGGCTTAACATTAGAATAGTTTAAGGTGTATCATATCAATCGATGTAATTGAATTGACTTTAACCCCTCTTTTTGCACATTTTGGAGTGAAAGTGCCTAGCGCCTATGAACACCAAAATCCAGCCCTGGTGTAAAAAAAAGCTTTTTGTACACATTAGTGTTCTCTTTGATAAAATCACATCCATGAGCAGACATTTCAAATTCTTCCTTAGCAGGATCATAACCTACAGATGCCATTAGATCAGGATATGATTAATGGAATTTATTAACAGATACATGTTCAGCTATACTTTTATTGGCAACTGCATGAGAATCTTTCCTGGAATGAAAGGTGTGGCCTTCCAATTCTTTTTGTGTAGAAAGTGCTGAACAGAGTGCATACAGTGTGTAATGATTTAATCCCAGTCCCCATCAACTTCTAGAAAATAAATGAGCTTTAGCATATTGAAACCAAATATTAAAAACAAGACAAAGCAGAAAAAAGTTTCATTGATCAGAGGAAGGCTAAATATAAAAGGACACAGTTGCTTAATACACACATATTTTGTTAAGAAATGTCAGAATTTTGTAAAACTTGGCAAATGAGGAATCTTTTGAAGTTTTTTGTTTGTCATTTTCCATTCATGGGACAGTCAAATCTAGTCATTTAGGACTCCAACTGGCAAAAGAAAGAAGATCCTTTCAGTTTATTGATCTGATACAAAATTGTCATTACAAATTGAAAACACGGAGTGAATAAAAGAGGGAAAATGAGGAACTTGTGTGGGTAGCTATATTTTAACTGCTGTGTCTGGCTATACTGTATTTAACAGAGACTGCAAAATTCAAGACATCTGTACCCTGAGCCTCATTATCATAGTTTAAAATTTGTCCCACAATCTCATTTGTAGAGCAATTAATAATGTTCTTTTCTGGACCCAATCTCTTTTTCCATATTTTTGTAATAGCTATATTCTGCACTAACAGTATTTTCTTTAACAAGTTTCTGATAGCTGCATAGAAACTTCTTCCACTTAAAATATATGCCAGTCAAGATAGAGGCATCTGAGAACTTTTGTTCTGCAGCAAAGTGACACTCTTCATACATGACTGAGGAGAAATGAAAGCTAGAGTTACATTAATGTGAAGGAAACGTTTTACTTAAGTCTAAGTGCACATTACAAAGAGTGTCATTATTGCACTACTGACAGATAGCTGGAGCTGGAAATAAAAAAATCTATTTCATATGTAAGGCACATACATATATAGATCACATTTTAAAGATACTGAAATTTGAACTCAAAATATCCTTTGAAACAACCTCAGCATAGATTCGTCTTTGAAATGTCTCCATATTAATTTCCTTAGGGATACCGAGAATTATGCTGCTTTGCTAAGCGTCACCAGGTTACACTGTTAAATATAATTTTCCAAGTTCAAAATTTGCTCTCTTAGTATGCAAACAAATATTCATTATTGGGAAGACACGCTCTGTTTTGGTAGTTATTGCTATACGAGGTTCTATGTGGAAAAACAGAGTTTGAAAAGAGAGACATGCAAGCAGCAGGAAAATTTGCTGTCTGCCTTGGTCTCTGACTGGAATAATTTCTTCATGTAGAGTTTCTTCTGGGAGCTGGGCACTAGAGTTGAGATGACTTTCCTGAGAGGAGGGATTGCCCTACAAGCAGTCTGATTGTTTCTGTTCCAGGACTGGTGTAGAGGTGTAAATAACAATGCATAAGAGTCCTTGCCAGATTTCTCCACTGGAGACTGACCTGAAAGCCATCAGACACCTGCTAGTAATCATTAGTGGGCCAAGGGTGGTGACAGAGACACTGTTGCTGGAAGGAATACAAATTTATTGCACAATGTATATGTAGCAAGGGGGCGTGGTGTCCCTCCAAGATGACAGTGGGGACTGCCACTCAGTTCCAGGAGGGAAGAGCAAGAGAAACCTTGTTTGCACACCAGAGGTAGAGAGATGGAGCCCACACAGGAATTAGAAGAATAAATGGTGGGACATATAGCTCAGAAGTGAAGCAGCACTGATGGAGAAGGATGTGTCTAACCTGCTGCTGCAGAAAGAAGCTGGAGAGGAATTTGGTTATCCTGAGGTTACCCTGGCTTGCCTGAGCCAGGGGATAGCCCTGAAAGTGAGGGCTCGGTGGGAATACCACAGGCAATGTTCCCTAGGTACACAGGGTACAGTGATGGAGGGTATAGCCCGGGGTAGCTAACTTAGGTCCCGCTGGGCATGCCCTTGAGTCTGTTGTCACTGAGTTTTAGATGGAGCTCTGCTGACTCAGTGACAGAACACCCGGCTATTAGTAGGGCTCTGGGTTGGGACTCAATGGAGTTGGTTGGTCCTGTGTCCCCTTACCATACCACCCCCAGGTTGGTAGCCTTATCGTGGCCTGTGCAGCCTTGGAAACCTATAGATTGTTTGCCTTGACTGCACTGTCCTGCCTTGGGGTCTGTGCTACAGACTGTTCACGCTACCTGAGGGTCAGGGCTATAAACTAGTTGCATAGTTGCATTGCTGGCTTTACTCTACCTTAGATCTAAATACTGCTTGTTCACCTTACCCTGCTTGAGGGCTTGGGCTACAGATGCAGAGCACCTATTTTGTATAAAGTTTTTTCATACAGATATGACAGCAAGGGGGTGTGGCATGTACAGGGGTTAAAGTATAATTTGACAGGCCCCGGAACCCACCTAAATTTCTGGGCACTCTTCATGCATGTCCAGGCTCCCTTTCTTGTATGTCTGGGCCCCTTTCATGCATGTCCGGGCCCCCTTCACCCACCCCTGCTATTGCCCCCCCAATGTCTGTGTCACACATGCCTACCCCTCACCCCATCTACTGCTCCCCCAAAATGTCTGCCTCCTATCCCAGCTACTGCCCCTCCACCCCAGCTACTTCCCCCCAAATGCCTGCCCCCATCAGACCCCTCTTTCCCCAGGTCCTCCTCAGCCCCAATCTCCATTCCCTAAGCTTCATGCCCCCATTTCCCTACTCCAGCCCTCCTAACCCATCACCCCCAGCTCCCCATCTTCACTTCACCCCCCTTCAGCTCCCAACCCACTTCACATCTCCCCAGCCCACCATCCCAACCCCTTCTTCCCACCCTATCCCCCACACGCTGAGCCACCTGAGGGGAGGCCAGGCTCCACCCACACTTGCTTACCCAGTGGCGCAGCACAGGACATGGACTCCAGAGGTCCAACACAGGGGTGGGAGAGAATCAAGCCAGCCCCTTACTCAGGCTGTGCTCTGAGGCTTCTACCTCTAAGTGCAGCCTGTGTGTAAGCGGGGGGATGGACCCGCTCTTGTGGGGAACTTCCCAGACTTTGTATACCACCCCGGTGAAGGTGGGTAGCAAAAGGATCTGAGTCCCTGCTCCCACTTCCTTTACCCCAAGGCCTGCCTGACCTCAAAGGCTCCCCTCCCAATCTCATGTTTGGACGAGTCTCTGTAACCCCGACAAGGCTGGGCCCCAGGATTCCTGGGGGCTCGACCCCCACTCTTATCGTGGTCTCTCAGGACAGGGCTAGGGTGTCCCCACTCTGGGGTGCTGACCACACTGACCACTCTTCTGGCCCACCAGTTACTATATACACTATATACAATTTATTTAAGCATATAGAAATAAAAAGAATAACCCAATAAGAATATAGAAAAAAGTGGAAAAAGGTGAACAATAAACCCCCAGCACCGCTGCCTGGTGTGGGAGCACTACAAACAGAGTCTCTGGGGCCTGAGGAACAGTCTCACAGTCTGTCCTCCACGTTGCAAGCCCTCTGCCCAGGCCTGGCTGCGACTGGATGATCCAGGGGGCCAGACGCAGGCTCCAGCTGTGGCCACACGTCCCCAAGCTCCAGGGGCAGGGCCCTTCTTCCCAGCGTCAGCCCCCTTCACTGCTCCCCAGCTGCTCACCACACCCAGCTCCAGACGGCTGCAACTCCGGCTCCCAGCTGCTGCTCTGGTTCAGTGGGGCTCCCCTGGCCCTCCTGCTGTGGGGCTGCACAGATGAGCTCAGCACCTTGGGCTCCTTCTCTGGCCTCCTGCCCCAGCTTCAGGCACCTCTGGCTCTGTCACTGCCTCCAGCTCTGCTCTGCTCAGCTCCACTTGGCTCTCTGCTGGTCCAGCTGCTGTGGGTCTGCTGCACAAATCAGCTCAGCCTGGCCTCCCTTCCTGGGTCCTCTGGCTCCCAGCTGCTGGCTGCTTAGTGCTTCCTCCTTAGCTCGGCCCCACACACACTCACACACTGGCTTGCCCAGGCGTGTCCAGCCTGCAGTTTCAGCTCAGGGGCGGGGGAGCACTTTCAATCAATCAGGCCATCCTGGGACACTGGCCTCTCCCACTGGCCCTGGGGCTGGCTGTTTCAGAGTCCTGCTTCCAGACGGGAGTGGCCAATCAAAAGGCCCATTCACTCTCAGTAAGGGGCTATCAGTCCCCTTACATGTGCATGCATGGGGCGGGGGGTGGCAGCTGGGACTTTGCAGCAAGGCAGGCATGCTTTCCCCACCTGCCCTGCTGGAACTGGACGGCTGAGCGGCTCCATTTTCTATTTTTAGGGGGCCCAGTGTTCCAGGGGGTCCCCTAGAAATAGAAAATGGAGCCGGAATGCTGCGTTCTGGGGCCCACTATTCTAAATGATGAGCCCTGAAACACTGGCCCTGTAAAAATAGTGAGACCAGCATTCTGCTTTACTTTAACCCCTGGGCATATGGCCTCCGTCTGAGGCAGACAGGGAGGATTGGGCCACATCTTCAACCCAACAGCAGTGAAATAAAATAAAATCTGACAAATAGATGTGACATGCTGCACTGTACCCCACTTACACCTTTGTAATGTGATCATTCCAGAGGAATAGTCGTGTTAGTCCGTGTACAGAAAAAACAATGAGAGTCCGGTGGCACCTTTGTGGGGTCCATCCCACTTTGTCAAATGCACAAAGTGGACACTACAATTGAGAGGTATATATACACAGTGTAGGGTGTGTGTGTGTGTGTGTGTGTGTGTGTTTATATATACAGTTGAGATGTATATATATCCTGGCATATGTAGATACAGCTCTCAACTTTAGTTTCCTGTTCGTGTGTGGGTTGGAGCCCATGAAAGATTATACCCAAAAAAATCTGTTAGTCTTTAAGGTGCCACAGGACTCTCGTTGTTTTTATTTCCAAAATTTTCGATGAGTAATAATGAGTAAATTTACTTATATAAATAGTCTTATTGAACTTAATTGCCAGGGTGGCTACTCTCTTGCTTGCTGCATGGAGAAGGGTTTCTAACTTACTTGCACCTTTAACCTTCAACTCCCAGGTAGCTGTCAGTCTCTCCAAATTGATCCCTACCTATCTTTTTGCAGCAGTTTCTGATCTCCTTCACCCCATCCCACCCATAAATCAATGCCACCTTTCTCCAGCAAACCCAGACAACATCCCTCCTGCTTCAGGTGTGGTGCAGTCATTTGCAATGGAATATTGCAACTTAGACAATGAAAACAATTTTTCATTTGCAAAAGTCACCATAGGAGGAGATGAGCAAATCTTTGCTATCAGGAGGAATCTTAATAACAACAGAAGAGTTTGATGGTACACGGAGTCACAGATATATTCTCATAAGATATGTGGGACTAAGAGGGGACTTGGTCCTGCCATGAGTGCAGGGGACTGGACTCAATGACTTCTCATGGTCCCTTCCAGTTTCTATGACAGTATGACTAAAGCATTATTTGTTGATACATGGTAATTGACTGTATTTTAGGACCCAGTCTTGATAGCACTTACACACATGAATAAGTTTACATCAAGTGGAATAAAATGTTATGACCCTGAAAACAAGTTTACAACTGAATTGCTAGTACAGACACAGCTGCAAGTTAACAGGTAACTGGCAATTAAATTCAGTGAGACTATTCATATGAATAAAATTATGCATTCAAATAAAAACAGTGAGAGTCCTGCGGTACCTTAAAGACTAACAGATTTCTTCAGGAGTAAGCTTTTGTCCACCTACTTCATCAGATGCAAGAAGTGGTACTACAGTTGAGAGGCATATAAACACATGCCAGTATATATTACCTCTCAACTGTAGCTTCCACTTCATGCATCTGACAAAGTGGGTAGGAGCCCATGTATGCTTATGCCCGAAGAAATTTGTTAGTCTTTAAGGTGCCACAGGATTCTCATTGTTTTTGCTGTACACGGACTAACATGGCCACCCCCTCTGGAAATTTTCATGCAAATAAGTGTTCCCAGGATGGGGGGAATTAAGCCAAGTATCAGCACTGTTAAATATAACATGCCTGCTTGCAATGACGGCATGTGGATGCCACTTCCAAAGTCTCCCCCAACATATGTAACTTTGAAATGTCACTGGAGGACAACATGGGAAGTACTGATAAAGCTAAGAGGTGCATTTTTTTTTAACTTGCCTCTCTCCCTCCCTGTTCCTCCCCCAATAAAGATGCTAGAGTTAATTTGTTGCAGTTTTGTCTGCACAAGGCCTATTATATGGGCTGTAATTTCCAGGGATGGAGCCTGTGAACTCCCAGGTCATTTGTAAACTGATCACTCCCCTGCCTCTCCTCCTTGTGCTTTTAAGTGTTTTGAGCCTGGTAAATTGAAACCTGAAGAAACACAGAGCTATGATCTCTGGGACCTCTAGAGCAAACCTGGACTTTTGCTGATTTGCTCTAGGAAGTAACTGCTTACTTACCCCATAATTAACACCACAGAGCTGATCCTGGGAAGATAAAATATGAGAGGTCAGACACAGGATCAAGAAGAGAAGGGTTCCATTAAAAGTGCAACACTTAAAGCCTGAGTGTCCTCTCATTTACACCCATGTATGTCATGAGGGATTCCACTAAGTCAGTCTTATTGTCCTTGTGTAAAACCTGTCAAAGTGGACTATCAGGTCTTTAGTGTCCGTTCTTGTTGATTTTGCCTAGTGCTCTTCAGTAACTTAAACAATTAACATTGCTTGTTAGCTGTATTTATAGCTGTACTTTCTCTCACTTTGTAGTGGAAATTGTATCTGCATTTCCACTATTAAAACCCTGTTTTGAGGGACATAAACATTTATGCTAGTTGATTGGTCTATTTTAGACACATAGCTTATTTCAATAATATCATGACAATGAATAAATATTACTAAATTATCTTAACATAAATAATTTGTTTACTACTTTAATTATATCTTGAAGCTTAGTTACAAAGGGGTAGCCGTGTTAGTCTAGTCCAGCAAAACAAGACACCAGGCATCTTGATACTTGGATAATTAAAAACATGCTTTCTTGTACAAAAAAAATCTAAGATCCAAATCCTCAGCTCATTAAAATCAGCATAGCTGCATTGACATCTAGATGACCCTTATTTGGGCTTTGGCAAGTAGATTTCAACAGTGCTACATGGATTTACATCAGCTGAGGATCAAGCATACAATTAGTAACAAAATCAGAATTGTGGTTTTATATTTCAAGCAATAATTGCTGTAGATGAATAACAGGAATTTATAGGGGAACAGCATGCATCCCAACATGCCTCTGAAACTTCCAGTTTTACTTCTGAAGTTTTCACCACTCCAAACCGATTTGCTTTGTCTGCACTTTTATTCTTGAAAATTATTGACATCAGAAATAAAGAATCATGAATCTGAAGCTACAGAAAGAATGAATAATTTCGAGTGTCCCTTAGTTTGAATCTTTGTCACACACATTTGGCTTTGGGAGGCCAAGAGATATGCTGTTCTGATTACATTTTTCTAATAAAGTGTGTTCACTTGCAGTGAAGTGGTAACACAAGACTAAAGCTCTTTCTTTTGAAACAGATGAGAATCCTTGGGCCTATCTGAAAACAAAAAATGAAGTAGTTCAGCTAAACTTCTGAAGATAAATCAAACCTCAAATGGCAAAATGAGTCAACTGTCAGATTTCATAGCCAAATTATGTGCTACGTGAACACGTAAAATGAACACACTGATCTATCCATCTGGCCTCTTGGTTTTCATAGCTTCAAACAGGATTCAAATATCACAGTAGCAAATTAGAGAGGAGTTTGCTTGGTAACATGGCTGCCAAAATTCAGATTCAAATAAAGGTCTCACATCACAAATTAAGGAAGGAGTAGTAAAGCCGTAACTAAAGAATACCCCGCCTGGGGCACGCTCCAATCAGAACACATCCTTATAAGAGCCAGCACCTGAGCATATCCTTTAATGGAGCAGCTCAACGGAGCTGCTCCGGCATGCCTGGAGCAAAGCCCCTCTCTCCTCACCTTAGTTACATCTCCAAGGAGTAGTTCCTTTCTACATGATCTGATGTCATCACAGAGGTAGTATTGCATGCATTTCTAGGTACCACATTCCCCAAATATATTGCCAAAGGAAAGGAATATCAAAGAAGAGCAACAGAAATCATCAGAGAGGTGAAGTGATGACTTAAGAGGAAAGAGCAAAAAAGCTATGTATAAACTAGCTAACTAAAAGAGGGAGTGGTGTAATGTGATGAGATACATTAGCCACATGTGCCTATGACTCCTTATGTGGTGGATCACAGATAGCAGCTGCCAGGTAAGTAACACAGTCCTGTAGTGGCACTTCTACTATTTCCTTAGTATGTGATTATCCCACAGTCTGATGTGGTGCTCCATGATTTGTGGCACATTCCATAAAGTTGCAAAAGACAACTGGACTAGAAAAAGAATCAGTCTGGTTGAGGAACCCAAGTTAGACATGTATATTTCACTCTAACTAAGTCACCATGTGTGACTTGGATGTATCTTATGTCAGGAAAACAATTCTGATAGCAAATAGCAATATTTCCTCTCACCAGCCTAGCCCAGTCTCTGGAAACTAGCCCATTATGAAAGCCTGCTAAAATGAAACTAATGTACAAATATGTGTCACTGACCTCCCGTACAGCTGTCAGTCTTGTGGCTGTTTCCTCTTTCATTTTAGCAGGATGGTTATTGCTATTAAAAAGAGACTTTGTAAGGCCCATATTTTGTTATAAGCTGTAACCTCAAACATAGTTATCTTTATATACTGTATCATTAGGTTTGGCAGAATTTTTTTTTTAGATTATTTCAGTGGACACTATTGAGGTTATTTTTAAGCATTTTTTTTAGATCTTTAGCCCTGTAAATCGTTACAGTTGTGGGCATTCATGTGAAGTCAGATGATTAATTACAGTAGACACTGACATTCAAAATATTAAAACTTTATGAACCATTAAAATACAAATTCTCAGCATTGCATGTCAAATTATACTTTTTTTTTTGCCTAATTCAGTCACTATTCCATTTGCAACAAGTCAAATTCAGAAGTCTAAAATGAGTAATATAAACACCAATAATTTTTCAAGCAGCATTTTTCTTATTTGATCTGTCTGTAAATTTCTGTTATTATCAATGGAAATATTTTTTCATTAGTATGTATACAGTGAATTTATTCACTAACATTTGCCAATAAAAATCCGACCATTTGAAGTCTGTTTCTGGTTTGTTCGGAACATAAACGCATGCTCAGTAATGTGCTAGAATTAAGAAAACTAAAATGCAAACTCTCAGGAAAAATTTCCTAGTGGTGAATGCTATAAGACAGCAGAACAGACCTCCCCAAGGGAAATGTTAGCAGCCCACTGTTTGATAGACTTGAAAATGAGACTGGGCAAAACACTAGAAACTGTAATGAGAGGAATACTTCTGTTTTAGAAATAACCTAGGGTAAATAACTCTGCTTATTTCAATCTTTAGCATCTATGCTTTTATGAACAATATGGGTGCAATAGCCTTTTAAGGACAGTTAAAAGAGGGGAGCAGATTGGATATGTTACCTGATTCAAATCTTTCTGTTAACAAAACCTCTACTGTCAAAAACCTGTCAAGGGAGTTCCTGTATTCAAACAGACAGCAATTTAAACATATCTCTAACCTCAGGGAATCTAGAAATACCAAAACAAGAGATATTTTTAGCCCATTTAGCTACTTGGGGGTGGTAAGTGTCTACTCTCATTAAAATCTCACAACTGTTTCTCCCAACTGTCAAAATTCTCAAGCTGTTGACTGATGTAGATGAGATAACCATGGCAACAAAATCCCTTTGCTTTAGGTGACAGTGCTTTTACGATGACACCATCAGTAGGCCAGCTCAGTGTTGAGGAAAATTGCAATTCTTTCAATATTAACATATCCCCAACATCAAATCTGCTATCCTTCACCTTGTGTCATCATTTATCTACACACAAACAAGTAAAAAGAGAGTGGAGAACATCTGGGTGTGGTAGCATTTTGCACACACTTCTATGTTCATTTTGCACTGGTATAAATGATTCCAAAAGTTGCACGACAGTGGAAGGCAAGGCCTATAGTTTTGAATTAAAGGGCAGCTTGTGCTCTGTAAATCTGGGGGATAATAACAATATTAATTAAAAAAACAAAGGTTCAAACCAGAGCCAACAAAAATAAATGCACAATATAGGCAACAAAAATGTTATCAGAGTATGTACACAAACAGCTTTGTTGTGAAAATACATAGCAGCATGCAGAGAAAACCAAGGTCAATGTCAGAAAAAGAATGTACCCAGGTCAGGTATGTATGTATGCACACACACAGGGCTGGTCCAAGGTATTTTGGCAGCCTAAGCACCTGAGATTTTGGTGCCTCCTCCCAAGGGCTGGGATGGCCAGGCTGGATGGTATCCCCTCCCCAAAATGGCCAGGTGGTGGGCAGGTGCAACGCGGGCTGCTGGGCCAAATCGTAGTAGTGGCGTCACTCTCCAGGCCGGGCTGGCTCCCCGCCCATGGCCAGATGCCAGCGGAGCAGGGCGGGAAGCTCACTGGCCGCAGCCCCAGCCCAGCCCTTGCTGCCCCCTACCGGCTGGCACCTAGGTCACCTCTGTGGGTGGACTGGCCCTGCACACACCTACATTAGTTGCATTTCTTTTCTTTCAATGAGCAGTTTCTCTGACAGTGAAGACATTTCTCCTATCCCTCTCCCATTTTGGGGGGGAGGACTGGGACCCCTAGCCTTAGTTTCTCTGTTCCTCTTATGTATCTTACACTCTGTGTCCTGCTGGTGCCTCCTCTGAGGGGTGCAGAAAAAAGTCTTTTCTTGGCTCGTCTCCTACCTACCATATGCTTCAGCTAATCCCAGGATATCAAGCAACAGTAGGGCTATAAGAATCAGGAGAAGGTTTTGGTGTTTCCAGTTCAATTGATGTGTGGAATTATCAAGATATTTAAGGGAACTTGCTGGTGCTTGCTTTGCAGCCCTGTAGAAAGTGAGAATGGTGGCAAGAGTGGCTAGTCACCATGCTCTGAAGCGACTGCAGGAGAAGGGGTTAAGGCAGAGATTCTCAAACTATGTACCAGTGCAATGCTATTTTAATTAACTATTTCCTCCCGGACTGCATGGAGAATGCCATTTTGTAGAGCAAAATGGCATCCTCCATACACTGTGACATCACATACAACATACATGTAAAATCATGCTGTGCAGACCAAAATGACATCTTCCACATACTGAGGATCCCTATGACACCTTCTGCAGATGGTGAGACCCTATATGGAGCTGCAATCCATGGTTTGGGAACTGCTAGATTAAGGCCTCCAGAAAAAGACTAAGTAAATTGGAGAATCTTTTAGGGAAGTCATATGGAGAGATGTTTGAGGCAGGAATTTCTAAGGAATGGTGTTTAAGCAAGGTTCCTCCCTGCAGGGACAAGAGAGATGGAGTGTGCAGGACCATCAGAAAGGGACATGTGCTCTCCTCCATCGTATACATCTGACGAATAAGGAGAACGTCTGGCAGAGGTAAGAATGCTCACTCAGCAGTACCCAAAGCTGGCAGTTTGGCAGCCTTCAAGAGTATGTGAAATCAGAAAACACAGGAGCTTCGTTCAGATGTGTGAGAGGGCTTGAAATGTCACAAAATTATCTCTCCTGCCCCAGTAGAACACTCTCATATCCATTAGCCTCAAAGCACTTTATAAAATGTAACTATCCCCACTATATGTTAGTAGTCTAACACCACTTTACAGATTCATCGAAGGAGACAAGAAGAAATGGAGAGACAAGAATAGAACTCCAAACATATAGCTTCCAGTTCTGACAACAGCAGTGCAGAAAGCTAAATATATTCCATGAGATTTCTGAAAGAAAAGCAATTTGTCTCTCCCCCCTCTATTTTTTTAGACATTTTTTCTGTTGAGGGGGTGGAATATTGAAAATGTTTTGAGTTTTTCAGTTATCTTTGTTTTTTGAAAATAATAAAAAAAATCAAGTGTTTGGATTTTGAAACAGAACTTTGAAGGTTTGGAGGCTTAAGGTTTTAGATACAGAAAATGTTTTAGGTTCTGAATGATTTTGCAAATGTATAATTTTTCTTTGTTTTGTTTGTTTGTTTTTCTTTGAAGATCTGCAAGTTTTTGGAAAATAAAAGATTTTTCATTGCAAGAAAAGGTTTAGAACAAAACATTTCAACCTGTTGTGATTGTAACACTCTCTCCCCTTATTCTTAATGATCAAATGTGACACTTCTCACAATAATACAAGAATGATAAAATAGTATAAATATAACACAAACAAAACTTCACTATAAACACTAGATTCTAGACTCAGGTGCGTCAAACTCATTCAATATGAGGGGCCACATTGGAAGGCAGGACAACTGTTGTGGGCCATGTGATTGCATGGGTTCCCCAACTCTTTCCCCCTCTATGTTCAGAGCAAGAAAGGGTATGTCCACACATTTCTTTTATTTCAAAATAAAACTGGTTATTTTGAAATAAAAAAGATTAGGTCCACATGACGTTTTCTTACTTCAAAATGATCATTTCGAAATAAGAATCGTCATTTCGAAACAGCTTAAACCCCATTTGTTTCGAAATGCCTGTTATTTCAAAATAAGGCCGTTTGGACATGTTGTTTTCAAACAACATGTCCAAACAGCCTTATTTTGAAATAACCATTTCGAAATAACAGCTTTTTCAAAAGCAGGCTTTCCCTTAATTCGAATTAACTTATTTCGAAATGAAGACTTTATTTCGAAATAACTAATTTCGATATAACTATTTTGAAATAATGATGTATGTGTGGACATAGCCAAAGTGTCACTTTGCAGTCCATTTTCTGATCAAAAAATATTGATCCCTGGTCCAGCCCAAGACCAAATCAGGATCAATACTAACAGGAGCTGAGATACTAGAAAGAGTCGAGATCTTTTCCTGATCACTCACATAAGCAGCAAACTACATAAAGTAATTGCAGCTCAGCAGAAATTGACTTATAAACATGCAGACTTGCTCCTACAACATTTACAATCCAAGGCTCTGAATCCACAATTACAAATGTGAGTATCATGATGCTCATGAGGAGACCCATTGAACAGAATCAGTTTATTCATATGTCTAAAGATATTTTTGTGTGTAAGTTTTTGCAGATCGAGGGCTTTGGATTGACTAATAGGTATCTATTTAGAGTTTTCTTTTGTTCTTGGGTTTGTTGGTTGGTTGGTTTGATTTGTTTTATTTTGGGTTTTGTGTGTGTGTGTGTGTCTGTGTCCATGTTAGAGTTTCTTGAATATTTTCTGTCACAACTTTGTAATTTATTTAGTTTTGGCAAGTGACTGCTTTTCATGGAAAGTGTCTATTTTTTATCAGCCAAAGTAAACAATTGGGCTATGTGACTGCTAAAATGTGAAGAGGTCATCCCATGCTCCTTTGGAGGAGATGTGGTCTCATCAGGGAGTTCACAGAAGACAATAGATGTGTGAGGCACCTGAAATACAACATCCATGAGGAAAAATATTTTGTTTTATAATAAAAACATTTCATCACAAAAACTTTTTAATTCCTCCCCCCCCCCATTTATTCAGGGGTGGAGGACAGAAAGTTTTAACCCACTTACCTTAGTCTAAATCACATCAGAAATTTAGTCAATATGGTCCAAAACTAGTGATTTTGGTTCACAAAACATCTCTTAAATATTCCCTATCTCAAATGATAGCACTCTTCATAGTCCTAAAGTACTTTGTGTTCCATACACATTTGGTATTCTGTTACTTTTATTTTTGAAAATTATTTACATTGTTAATAAAGAACCATGAGACAGACGTTACAGAGTTATTTGCTGTATTGGATTGAATCCTACTAGATTTTAAGTTTCCTCCATGAATAACTGTTTTGTGTCCCTCATTCTAGTTGTCACATAATCTGCCTACAGCAAACTGAGAAGTATGACTATGAGATATCTTAAAGAGGCCTGATTTTCAGAAAGAGAGTATTAAGCACTTTGGGAAACTCTTAACCACTTTAAGGTATCTTAAGTGAGCGACCTTAAGTGAGTCATTTTCTGGAAAATCTTGGTATCTATGTGTCTGATCCATTTTCATATTCTGAATGGCATAGCAGTTCTTTAGATTTACACACTTTAAGACAAACTAATTCAAGGGCATGGGAAGCCAGGAAAATCCCTGCTCTGCCCCACATTATATGTTCCCTGGTCCTAAATATCCAACAACTTTCCAGCCAGGAGATGCATTTTTTCTGTCTGTTTCTTACTATATTTTTTGCATATATTTGCATTATTATCTGCAAAATAACTGAAACGCTATTTACTTCATTCAACAACTTGTGGCTCTTTGTATGTTTCTTCCTTACCCATCATTGCTTTAGGAATTTCACCAATAAATTACTACTTTGAAATGTTTATTTTATAGGAGGAAAGAGAACAAGCAAATGCAGTGATTAATACCCACACACCCTATTTTATAATACAAAATAATCTGGAGACAGAACTACAGTCAAAATGCTCAAGTGTAACTTCAATTCTTGTGGTGCAGTGACATTTATAACATATTTTACTCTCAACAACATTACATAATCATCTCTGCTAAAACATGCAGCCTAGTTTCTTCTTGAGTTACAAGACCTGCACGGTGATTAGTAACACATTTAACATTGTGTGTATGTTGGTAATTTATCACACCTATATTAAAGTGACCATAATAAAAGGAAAAGCAACATATTTAAACAATTTTTGCAAGCACCCAGTCTGACATAAGGAATATTTTTAGATAGTTTACAGGCATAGAAATTCATCGTCATGCCTAAATAGAAGTTCCAGTATACTCCCTTTGAAATCCATCAATGAAATTTGTCTCTCTATGTATCTTTGGGTTTTATACACCATAGTAGCTGAGCTTCTGAAATGGGAAATAAAAAATAAAGTCTCTACGGGATTTCATGGAGACTGTAGTATGTCTCCCTTTGGGGGGGGAGTGTCAAAACTATTTAGTGTAGGGTTGGTTTTTTTTTAATATTTATTTATTTGGTTGATTATGGGCAAGAAGAGGTTGTCAGTATTGTACATTCTGTTCCTTTCTATTAGCTGTAATATGGGAGCGTCTAAGGGCCCAAGTCATGAACCAGAATCTCATTGTGCTAGGCATTGTACAAACAGAACAAAAAGATGCTCCCTGCCCCCAAGAATTCAGTCTAAGAAGTGACGGAACCTCACAGCTATGCTAGTTTAAATCTGTAGAAACTTCATTGTATTACTCCATATTTACACTGATGTAACAAAGCAGAATTTGACCAGTGGCTAAACTATTGATTTTCTTGGAATGGGACTAAGCCATCATCCAAGGATGATCCCTCAATCAGCACCTATACAGCAGTGGTCCCAATTCTTTTGGACTCAAACAACACCAGAGGTACAATGATTCTGGCTGCTAGTGAAAACCCATGTTCATGTAGCAGCTTCCTAGCTTCCAATGCAATCACTTGTGTGTATAAGAGCTACTGCTCGTTAACAATAATGATCATAAATATTAAAAATATTGTTTCTTTAGCCTTAAAGTAGGATTAAAGCACATATGTTGCTCTAATTAACTTTACGGTCTTAAAAGAACATCCATGTGTTAATTCTTTAGGAACTGCTAGCAGATTACACTAAACAAATTTCTATGAAAGGTATACAAGCCCCCCGGGGATGCTTTGGCAGGGAGTGTTAAATGCAGCATCTTTAGTTTTTTAGCAGGCAGTTCTTTGCTACAGAAAAGCCCAAGTCTGCTGTGTGTACAAAGGCAAGATGACCCACAAAAGACATTAACTAGCTCCTTTGACTGTTTAGTCCTTTATACACATCTATTATGTCCCACACAGAGAACTCTTCCTCACTGCTCTGGTCCTGTTTTGTTTGTTTGTGTTTACGGTGCACAGGGCAGTAGATAAACAAAAAGGTTTTAGTCACTTTCTGTTCTCAATTAAACCTTTTAGTTACATATTAGGGAACAGAGGTGTGGTACAACCCTCTGTTTATTTGTGGTTCTTTTAACTGATGTCCAGAGACCTACATTTCATGGTTGTTTGAAAGTTTATGTAACAGGAGGAAGCTGTTAAATAGCAGTTTATCTTCTTTTTTTCTTTTTTGCATGTAAAAGATTTGAATTTAACACTTAGTCTGCTGTTGTATTTAACAGTCCCCAGTTTTTGCTTTTATCCTAGAATGTATGTCTCCTGTAAAAATTGATAAGAGAATTCTTAAAAACCCATTTGGAAACTATGTTTAAAACAAAAACTTTTGAAATTCACATTTTGTTTAACTCTGGCAAAATATTAGTTCTGTGATTTTTTAAAATTATGCACGTGGTAGCCCTATAAACAAGGTAAGAATTACATGTTACTTTTACAAGGCATTCTCTTTATTTTCATATCATTCTAGTTAATTATATGTAATTCAGATAAAACAAGGTTCAGGATGAAGAGTTTTGCAAATCTTGGCTGCTTTTTTTTCTTTTTAAAAAAGCCCACAAGTTTAAAATCCCTGAAACTTTGCCAGCTCCAAAACAACTGAGATCTCTCAGATACAGTACATATTGGAGGTTTTAATTTTTCATGTGACAGATTTCTGATTTTTCCTCCAGATTTGCATCTTAATCCTCCACCCATTGAATTCAATGGTAATTTTTCCACGGGAGTTTTTCTGTAGCTAAATGCCTATAGCCCCAACAGGAAATATTTCTTTTAATTGAAGAATGTAAAGAATCTAATTCTGAGTTAAACAATAAAAAAAAAAAATCTCATGTTCAATATGATTATCCTCAGTTGTCAGTTTTCAATATACTGGTATTCTAAACTTTGTAATATTAGCAATGGTGGTTTGCTTCAGTTTCTCTTAAAATCTCCAAGCTAAGAAAATGATGAACAAGCAATACAAAACAATTAAAATATAAGCAAATCATTTAGCATATATGCATAACACTACTTAGAACACAACAGTATCAAAATGCCAGAGTTTTAACGCAAATTATGTATTATCTTATTCTCTTGTGTTATCATGAAAGACAATTCACTTTTTAATTATAATTTTTAATTATTTCTTGAATAAATTTAAACTTTGTTTTGGGAGACAGTCATAATGATTTTGTGCATGCAAAAAACAGTAGTCTTAAAGAAAAAACTGCATCCAGGAATGTTACCAGAGAAAATTGAAATCATAACAAAACACATGAAAAAAATTAATTCCTGCATTAGCTAAAAAATTTGTATGGTACAGTCAAACCCCCTAATTCACACTGACCAGTTGAAGGTCAAATTCAAACTACTGATTTATGAAAATTTAGGCTAGAACCTGTAGCTGGACCTGTGCTCCAGATCTCACTGACTTCAAGATAATACATAAATGACATATCAGAGATAGACTATCGAGAACACCTTGGATTCTGATTATTATAATTTAAGGTACTGTAGTTTTTGTTGTAAATCTAATCTAACTTTAGATTTTGAGATCTCAGTATAATATAATGTTTTGAGACATTTTTTCCATGTGAATTACAAGGATGCAAATTGAGGATATTTGGGCAGAAATGTGATAAATATGACATACTTAAGAATGATGAAGCAAATTATGTCTGTCCTGACGTTACTGAAAACTCTAAAACTCTTCATGAGTCATATTATTGGTCAAACTATTCCTTTTGTTTCCCAGCTCCCAAAGTATTAGCGAGTGACAGAACTTCAAATCCAGTTATAGATTGGAAAAACTGTTTTTCATAAACTCTGCTATAGTTGAACTCCATTTATCGTGAAGCAGAATAAAAATCAGAACATTTCAATGCTTTCTGAATGTGCAAACTACATTTCCAGAGTTAGTCACAGTTTATAGCTAAGTATTCTGAGAAAAATACCACACAAAGTTCCCCACTGTATCAATTCTCTATGGCTAATATTTGATCATTATTTATCAGGGGAAATAAATGCAGTATTTGAGCAGCTAATCCAGGTTCAAATTTAGTTAAGGCAAATTGTGTGAGACCACAGTAATTTACTGTAAATGTTTTTTATTTTCTTACAGCAAGAAGTAAAAGGTACAAAATGGTATAAAAATATATTCAGTTGAAGACCTTTTGATTTGTTCAGATATAATTTTCTTCAATCTAGTCACTTTCTTCAGCAAGGGAGCATCATTCATGCCAACGCCACCAGAGTCGTATTGTTTGCTCTTCACTGCCAGATGGCAGGTAAATAAATCAGACAGAAACAATTGAAGGTTTCCAAAGTTTCCAGACTAATTAAGTTCATACTGAATATCTTCTCAATGTGAATCTGGAAGCCAGGAGTTTACATAATCATTACAATTTAAGAATTCCTGTGCCAAAAAAGTCGCATTCATGCAAGCAAACTGCACCCTTTGAAACATTGTACAGGTGGTGCTTACCAAACAAATTCTCAGCTGTAGGTGGGAAAAGGATTGTCTTTTGAAGTAGAGTTCTCTCACTGCATATTCAGAGCGGTGGACTGACCAGTTAAAAAAGTGACTTTTCTCTTTGCCATCTCTGTGCTCTTTTAAATTTGTCTAGACTCTATTGGAAGGGTTGTGATAGCCTAGAGCTCCCCCTATAGGTCATTTGAAAGTTGAACAATTTAAAAACCAGCTGAGTTTGACCATTGTTCTAAATTACATTGTGCAATAAGAGAGCCCAATGCTGTGAAAATGCTCACCAGCATCTGACACTGAGCCCTTAATAGTTAGCAGATTTGCTAACAATGAACCTAATCCTAAACTCATTAAAACCTATTGCAATATTGTTGACAACTTCAGTGGGAGTAGGTTTAAACCGAAAATGTATCTCATCAATAACTGCAGTTTTCCCGTATTCTTCAGAGCTCTATTTTGCTGGTTTTATAGTGATCCCAAAACATCAGCTCTAAACACTATGTTTCCTTGAAAAATCTCAGCAGAATGCCAGCTGCTGAATCAATGATTTCTCTGCTGTTGAAAACACAGGATAGCATGCATCAAGAAAAGACAATTTTGTGTGGAACAGGAAGATAAAGTAACTAAAAGGTCCAGGATGTGCCCTTCAGGTAGCAGGTTTTTATTGAACAAAATTATTCTGAATTAAAATTTCAGAGGTAATCAGATGTTAAAAATTCTGATTTAGGGACACACACACACACACACACACACACACACACACACACACACACACA
>ML682040.1:11283688-11303598 GCA_007922195.1 Podocnemis expansa | reverse complement strand
ACACACACACACACACACACACACACACACACACACACACACACACACACCTTTCTTTTAAAACAATCTGGGTAATGTACACATGTCTGAGGGCAGAATTTGACACTGTCTGGAATAGTGGTCAGGAAACAGGACTAGTAAATAGTGCAGTTTTGTGAGCCTGTTTCAGTTTACTAATGTTCACATGAAAGAACATTTAAGACTTAATATCACAGAGTTAAAATGTCACCCATGGATACAGAAATGACTGCACTGAAGTCTATCATGATCTCACATTGGTGGAACCTCATTGATTTATATTGTGTTAATTCTTATCACAGACTGATCCTGTGTACATTTAGCATGTTGATGAGTTTACTCACACCAACAAATTAAAGACTACTTATGTGAGTAAAGTCACTTGTGTACTGGGTTTGTTAGAACTACTTGAATTTTTTCATTCGAAATGTTTTTTTCAGCTAAAAATGATTTTGCTGTCAAAATCCAGAGGGGAAAGGTCCATGTCAGATTAATTTTTTTTTCAAAAACCATCAAAAATGACAATATTTAATTTTTGGGAAGCAGAATATTTAAGCTTTGTTTTCATTAAAAAATTCTGTGGTAAGGGTAAGAAAAAGCAGACTCAGTCTTGTAGTATAATTGATGTACAGTAATCTCATTTCATTCTAAAACATCAATGTGATATATTTGGCCTTTTTTTTCTTTTTCTTTTTAATCTGGTGGTAGGGTTTAAGTTAGTTTCTTCCCTTCATATTTATTCTACAGAATTATCCTCTCTTATGGATATTGCTTTTTTTAATGCATACAATGAATATACATAATTTTTAGATGAGTGTCCCATTTTTCTTTAACATACTGGAGGGGAGCAAAAATTCATTCTTTATATCTGAAGAATAAAAAATGAACCAATCCATGTGTTGCAGGCCCTTGTATATACACATTTATACCATAGACATGTTAAGCAGATATTGTCCAGCTCAACAGCACTTTCGGGATATGGTTCAGGAATTATTGTGTGAATGCTGGAGTTCATACCGCATGATCTCCATGGTCTCATCTGGCCTTAAAATCTATTATTTACCATTCAAAAACAGGCATTTGTTTTTCTGATGTAGACTGTTCTTTTGAACTAAACATTTTATTTTTATGTAACTTTTTAAAAGTTACTATATAGCATTCAATGTGGTGTGTAAATTCTGTTCAGTATTTTCCTAGCAGAAGTTCCATTCTAACTGCACTTTTACTCACGCCTCTATGTACTTCACAAGCTGTTAAATGGTGCCTCCTACCTGCCGGCCAAGGAAAATAGATTTTAAAGGCTTATAGTAGGATTTCTATAGTAAAATTAGACAAATGAGCCTTGTATTCATTAACATGCTTTGTTTAATGCCAGTCATCAGGTTGGCCTTCTGATATTCAGTGATCATGCAGGATTTCAGGTGTTTACAAAGGCTTTGCTTTATTCAGCGTCCAATTCCAATCAGCTGTACATGACAACAGGAACTTCAGAGAGCCCCATCAAGACTCTCTGACTGGGACATGCAGCCCTTAAGGGCACAATCCCTGAAACCACATCTTCCCTTCAATATCAAAAGGTAGCAATACCCTTAAGCAACTCCAACACTCAATTACAAATCCCTATGAACAACCTAAAAACTTAACAATAGTTTCTAACTTAACAATAGTCACACTGTTCCTGAGATGTGCTGCCCCACCCTTGAATTCTGCTGTATCTGTACTATTGCTGTCAGGAGTCAGTCCACCTCTTCTGATTGTATTATCTGTGCCTTGGGGCTTTGCAGTTTCAACCCCTGTGGTTGTTGCCCATCTTGGATAAAATGTCAGTCTCCATGCCTTTTATCTCTCTCCCTTCTGCAATCAGGATAAGGTGTTGCCTTTTCCTCCATAGTGATAGTGTCTAGGGTGATGGCCTCATTTTCCTGACAGGTAAGTTCTTGTGATACTGCTGCTGTTTGTGACCATTGTGGCCTGTCAGAGAAACACAGTGCATCATTTACAAAAAGTGGTGGCAGCTCCTGGGCCTCTATGTCATAGACTGTATCTACACTGGAGGTGTAAGACAACTTAAGCAACTCCAGAACCACATTTGGAGCTCATTTAGTCAACCTAAGCACTTCATTACTTTGACACTATTTTCCATCACCTTGTTGGATTGGTAAGGATGTAGATTAGCAGTTGCATGGCTAAACCAGTGTTTCACTGCAAGCTGCTTAAATTATTGTCCCCCAGACTATGGCCCATTGTTAGCTATTTCTCTGTCAGGTACATCTTCTCTAGCAAAGGTAAAATTGATATGCACAATCTCTTGTTTAGGTGTGGTATCTTTTAGGATAGTGTGGCAATGTGACTTACCAGTCAGAGCATTTCCCTGTAAGTGTGGTGTTGTGGGGGCTTTTCTCTGTAGACCCAGCTATCAGTTCCACTAGTGGTCTCCTTCTGCTTTGTGGCTCAGCCCTCTGTACGGGTCATCTTTGATCTCATCCCTATCAGACCAAAACCAGAGTGTTTACCCAGTAGTCCCAAAACAGCCCTGATCCAGGCCCCAAAGCTCTTCTGATCCTTTGCATTTGGGGTCTTCCCTGTGAAGCTGTAAGGGAATTTCCTCCCTCTAACTGCAGTTCCACAGCAGAGACTCTTGAAAGAGGTGGTTAAGCTCTTTCTAACGAGAGCTCTTGCTTCTTTCCTAGGCTCCTTCTCCAAGAGTGGAATGTCTCACAGATGCAATACGATGGAGCTGCCTGAGCCCACAGCTGCTTTTTAACCGTTTCATGCCCAGGTGTAAGGTTTACATACCGGCTATGTCCACACATACATCGTTATTTCAAAATAAGTTAATTCAAATTAAGAAGATGTTAATTCAAATTAAGGGAAAGTCTGCTATCACAGTTGTTTCAAAACAATGGTGTTGTTTCGAAACAACATGTCTGAACAGTGTTATTTCATTTTGAAATAACAGCTGTTTCGAAATGAATGGGGTTTAAGCTGGTTTGAAATAAGAAAACAACATGTGGACCTAATCTTTTTTATTTTGAAATAACTAGTGTTGTTTCAAAATAAAAGAGACATGTGGACATACCCACCCTGTCATAGAAGGCTATCTCATGAAAGTCAGAATAATAGTCTAGGACACAGTTCTTTCCAGCCAATGTAACCAGATGTATACCTACCTGGCTCTGGCAGCCAGTTTCTCTCATGCCACAAACATGGTCTCTTTAACTTTACTTGGCCTGTATTTTTAGTATATGTGAAAAGCCTTAGCAACATCTTCAAAGTCACTGTTTTTATTCATTAAGGGTGCAATCTACAAAGAGACTTAGGTGTCTAAATTCATGTGAGATGTGGGATATTCAGATTCATTTCCCACCCACTACCCCTCCCCACCTGAAGGGAGGAAAGTATTTGTCCTCTACTTCTCAAGCTATAGGATATTTTGATGTAGGGCTCCCTCAGTCTTCCCTGTGGAAGCCATTCTGCAAAGATGAAAGAGTGGTTGAAGAAGAACTAGACTCAGAGTCTAACATCTCCCAGGTGGATGCCCTAAAAAATTAAACTAAAGCCCCCCTCCCTCCCTAATCTCTCATTTAACTGTTCCACTCTGGGTAAAAAATAGTCATTTAGCCAACTACTACATCAGATCCTGTATATATTTAGGTAGCTAACTGCCTATCTTCCTCTGTTTCATGAATCACTCTGGAGTTTAGATGAGTGTCTGGGCATCTAGCGGGAGTAACAGTGTGCATGTCTTTGGGTCTAACACTCTAGGGAACTTTTACAATGGAAAGTTTAGCAGCACCATGTGGGTCCTACTTTAAATGACCTTTGTCCATCTTTGTCCAACATATGTCTCTGTAAATCTTTAGGAATCACTGCCCCAGTTCATTTAAACAAAATGTATTTAATACTAATTTGTCTGCTTAAATTGATGATTGGCTCTGGGAATATGCTGTCCCAGCCACCCTGTGTAAATAGGATTATTTGCCTTCTGCAGGGAATCTTCTTGAGCAGTATATGTGGCTGTCACATTCCACATTTTGTCTGAGGTGTCTGAAACATAGCTATAGACTCTGCTCCACTGAATTTTGGTCAAATGCTCTTCCAGACAGTGTCTGCAGACACCAAAACTCTCTCAGGTTTTGTATTCAATATGAAAATCACACATTTTTAGCTGAAAGGCACTCTGTATTCCCAGACAGATGTTTGCCAAGCTTCTTTCAGTAATGACAATAAGAGTTGTATGGTTATCTCTCTGGTTCCTTCTAAAGTAGCTTGGAGTCTCTGGTCATGCCGTTCAACTGTTTCCCCATTTTAAAATGTCTCTTATGTAAACCTTAGTACTCTCCTTCTATACTATCAAGTATTTGTTGTATTTTCTGGTGAAATACCTTGTGTGCTGAGTTCAACGCAAAAGGCCATCTACAGAAACAGTGACTCCCAAAGAAGGGGCTGGATGTGCACAGACATGTGCTCTGTTTATCTGAGGGCTCCTGTCAGAAAGCAACTGATCCATCCAGTATAGAAAAATATTCAATCTTCTGCAAATTTCCTCCCTTTTAATGTAGCGGAAAATGTTCCCTTTTTTAATATTTATTTAATACTTTGGGGTGTATATTCAGGCAAAGGCTTCCTTTATTTTTTTCCCTACAATGATGGAGTGTACTCATGTTGTTAGTTCTTCAACTCACTCTGTATTATCAAAGCAATGAATATAGCTGGCTTCTCCTCCAGCCTTTGCCTTAGGACAAGGGACACTTCCGTGGGGTATGACTTACAGAGTGGTTGCAATCTTCAATATCTGTTCAGTATTTTGGGATTTCCCCTATCCTTTGAAAGGCATCCTCCAACTCTTTGCCAACACTGTTGCTTGACTCTGATGTTGAGCTCTGCACCCCTTTCTGCTCAGGTCATTTTTCTTGTGGTATTTTGGATCTTCATTGTGTTTATAGCATTGGAGCTCTGTCCAATATTAATAAGCTTCAGTCTGGACTGTGTGACTTCCTTTACATGGAAAATTCTAATGGCTATGTCAAGAGTTAATTCTGAGTCTTTCAATTGTCTCTGAGTTTTTTGTCCTGGGTCCCAATCCCAATATGATCTGTTACTAGTGACTACAGTACCTCTTTCAAAACTGCAATATCCGTTCCTCAGCCTTAGTTGGTCACAAATTCTTCTTCAGTTTCACTTTCTTTTTGTGCTATCTGTTTCAAAACATCTCCTATGTTTCATTTAATGTGAAGTGCAGTACTTTGATTTCTGTAACACATTGTGAATCCCACTTGGAGTTTGCCAGGTCTCTGGACTCTAGAGCAGGAGTTCCCAAACAGTGAGTCTAAACCCCCTGAATCGCTGTGGAAATCACTTTATCAGCTCCAGCCCTGGAACTGGAGTTGCTGAAAGCTGACCACAAGGCATTTGCACTTGGCTTCCCCTAGTATGTATCAGCTGCTTAGAAAGACGTTGGCAGATACACAAGGTATTTTATGTGCCTTGCGTATCTGCCGTTGACTGCCATCAAGAAGCCCTGTAAGCATAGACTAGGGCTAAGACTCACCTGTTCAGTTGCAAGAGACTCTGTGACCCCACTATTAGTACATGTCTATCAGGGAGATAGGTCCTGCAGGGTGAACATGGCCCCTAACCTCCACAGAGGCCAGGGCCAGTGTGAGGGTAAAAGGGACAGGCAAGTACCCCAGTGAGTCCCTGCTGACATCTTCCTTTTCATCAGCCCACTGAGTACCTTAATCTGCTCATATGGAAGCCTGAATGAACAATAAACTGTTAAACAGAAGTTTATGCTCAGTTAACTTGGAAGAGGCTAGCTATGAAACTGTAATAGCTCTTCCCTTGTGACATGACTCAAGCTTCCCCCCTGGTGCTTACTACTTGGAATGGCTCCTTCCTGCTCCTCACATACCTAGGTTGCTTTTTGTGACTGCTGGTACCTCCACTCACAGTGAATTCTCATTGTGCCTGAGGCACAAAGGGTGTGATATTTATGGCTACATCTACTTTGCAGAGCATTTTCAAAAACACTTTTTAAAAAAAATATATTTTGAAATATATTTGGAATAATTATCTCAAAATAACTTTTTGCAAAAATGCTATTTCAGGAGAACGGTCCAGGGATGGCTCCTTGTCCCAAAATACTGTGGCTTTTTTTTTTTTTTTTTTTGAAAGTGAAAGTCTACATCGGACTTTCTTTTTCTGAAAAAAAGAAAGCCAGTGGAAGAGATAAGCAGGTTTCTTCAAAAAAAGCCTTTGCCACATCTGGTGATGGCTTTTTTTTTTTAAAAGTTATCTTGAAAAAGGCTTTTTCTTCTGAAAAAAACGTAAGGTTTAGCTTTTTGAAAAAGTGTGCTGGTATCTTGAAATACCAAAGTGCTTGAAACCTGGTTAAGTTTAGGAAAAAAAAAAGCCTTTTTCAAGAAAGCTTTTTTGAAAAAAGCCATCACTGGATGCAGCAAAGGCTTTTTTCAAAAAAGCCTGCCTATCTCTTCCATTGGCTTTCTTTTCTTCAAAAAAGGAAGTCCCCAGTAAAGTTTCACTTAAAGAAAAAAAAAAGCAACAGTATTTTGGGACATGGAGCTGGTCCCTGGACAGCTATCCTGAAATAGCATTTTTAAAAAAAAGTTATTTTGAGATAATTATTCCAAATATATTTCAAAATAATTTTTTCAAAAAAAGTTTTTTCGAAAATTCTCTGCACTGTAGACATAGCCCATGAGGTTAGGCCACAAAGTGGCCTGGCTGTAGAGGTAAGAATTGAAAAGCACTTTTAAAGATGAGCATTAGTGAGATTCACACCAGCGTAAAGGGGCTTGCACAAGACCCTCTACAAAAGGCATTCCCACAGCATTCCTATGTGTGCACAAAGAAACAGATCAGCTATGTAGGGAAACCTCTATATACCTTTACACATTGAAAAGAAAATATATTTATGTAGATTCAGGCGGGTCAAATTTTTTAAGGAAGAACTCTTTTTCCACAGAAAATTAGGTTTTTCACTTGAAAAAAAGTGACCCCCTTTTGCAGAAAATTTCATTTTTTTGCCAAAAAATCAAACACCCATTGCGGTGCTTTATGAGTGTTGTAGCTCTGTTTACTCGTGTCCTCGTTCTACTCCATGGGCTGAACTATCTAGTCAGACTAAATCTCCCATGATAAACTAAGTCAGTGACTCTCATGACACAATCCTTCCCCTCAGCATTAAGGAAGACTATGGTGAATCTTGGGAGATGCAGGTCTAACTAAGGATTCCAGCCTATAGAAGAGAACAGGAGAATAACTCACCTCTGAACTATATAGCTCCCATGAATCAATATAGTGCTACTTCTGAATGGGCAGTTTTCAGTCAAAATATTTCAGTTATTAATTTTGATAAAAGTAGAAATTTTACACAACCACACCCACATCCAGCCACACCCCCACAAACATACCCTATTCCTGATCAGGTCATATAGTTACAGATACATATAGGTTTGTATTTATACAAGCATTTTAGCGAAGAGGAGATTGCTCACATGTCTTTGAAGATTACTCTTCTGGCTAGCCATCTGCAGGTGAATGCTACTTGTCATTAGAAAAAATAACGGGCATCTCGAAATAAAATAAAACAATAATAGTTTTTTTTTCTACATCTGAATCCTGACTCTCTGTGCCAATTTTCATGGTTTTGGAATAATAATTTCCTAATTTTTAAACTGTTCTCTCAGTTGCTTTGTGAAAGAGGCACCCAGGGTATGCAGGAAACTGACTATATCAAAATCAGCAAAATTGGTTATAAACAAGTGATGTCAAATGCACTAAGTAAATAAACTAAAGAAAGGGGAAACTTTATTTTTCTCTGATCTCTTTCAGTTGTAATACACATAGTCTTAGTCTATACCTGCCGTTCTTTTCAGCAGCAGTCAATGGGAGATACGCAAGGTATGTAAAATACCTTGCATATCACTTGACAACTTACTAAGTACTTCCTACACAAAATGCCTTCTGGTTGGCTTACCAAAACTCTAGTTCTGGAGCTGGAGTTGCTATGGTGATTTCCAGATCGATTGGGCATGTCTACACAGACTGCTCAATTGAACCCAGAAGATGACACGGATGGTAGTGATTTTGCCACTGTCAGTATAGACTTAGCCTTAGATCTTGAAACAAAAAAGGGTAAAAAAAATTTCAAGTATGAGTCTGATTCAATGAGTTCCCTTTAACATGGCCATATCACACTTACAGGCCTTCTTTGCTTGTTCACTGAATAGTTTAATGAAACTTTGATTTGGATATCTCATTGTGATGCCTCATGGGTGTGTAATTCAGTGTACTCATGTTCCATAGGTTGTAAAGATCCCATCCACAGCAACTTTTAATGGCATTTGTAAACAGTTACTGGCATAGCTGACTCTAGCTACGGCTTTAGTAACTGTAGCAGTGTAGACAGGCACTGTGGCCTGCCTCCGAGTGGGGGCTGGAGAAACACCCCGAACCCCCCCGCTGGCCAGGCCAGGGAACAGCAAGGACTCAGCCCCAGAGGTGGGAGGGCGTGACCAGAGCAGGAAGGGGCGGTATAAGAACTCAGGCTGGGAGCACAGTTGGGCCTGAGCTCCAGAGGGGGAAGGACGTGCCAGCACGGAGGGACCAAGCCAGGCTAGGCCAGGACCAGGCCCACCAGCCAGGCCCTGGCTCCAGGGGCACCCGGCGCTACGGCCCGCCTAGCCTCCCCAGACCAGGTGACTGGGAAGGGGGCCCAGAGGCAGCCGACTGGGGTGGGCACTTAAAGGGCCGTCGTGCCCTGTCGCCGTCTCCCCACTCGGGGGCAACCCGGGGATGCAGGGAAGTGGAAGGCCTGACTCCTTTCCAGGCCTGTGACCTAGAGGAGGTGCCCTCCATAGAAGAGGAGCTGCCCACTGCCTCAGGCCCCTGCGACCTGGAGGAGCTACCCTCGCCTAAGGAGGAGATGCCGGCCCGGTATGGGCCCCAGGACCTGGAGGAACTGCCCCTTGCAGAGGAACCGATGGAGTATCCAGACCTGCCGCCCATGGATACCAAGGGGTTCGCCGGGGTCCCACAGGCCTGCTATGAGGGAGACACTGAAGACGGCTATCCCCTGTGGAGATATGTACCCAGGGCGGGTGGACAGGACAGGGGATGGAGGAAGTAGCCCAGGGAGGGCAGGATGGTGGGCCGTCTTCCTGGGGCAGTGTGTTTCAGAGGCTGCCCCGCTGACCCTGTGGTGGGCCACCCTGCCCCTTTATAGGGCCCTGGGCTGAGACGCAGTGGAGTGGGTGGGCCTGCGTCTCCCTCCTTAACTCCCCCCCTGTTTCCTGGCAAAGGATGCATTAACCCATCCCTGACCACCAGACTTTGTGCTTGCCCACCCCGCCTGGGGGCCGGGGCTCCAGACTTTGTGCTTGCCCGCCCCGCCTGGGGGCTGGGTCGTCGACTGGAAATTGGCCCAACCCACCCAAGGGGTCATGCCCGAGACATTCTGTTGGCTGCCGGGATGGGCGCCACACCAGCTAACTCCCCTTCACCGCCAGTAGGAGGCGCCCTCCCGACTGGCCGCCAGCGCAGCAGGCCTACAGGTGGGTAACAGGGTTTCATTTCAACTGGATGTGTAGGCTAGTATATGGTTGCTATCCTGGAGCTAGTTCAGCACACTGGCTTGGACTGGTCAGTAGACTGAGAAGCTGCATTAACAGTACAAAGAGTTCCCTGCCTAATACCCAATTTAGGAAAGCGTCCTTGATGAGGACAGCACTTTAATATCATCCTAACTTTTTAAAGTTAGCCTAAAATTAAACAGAAGCTTATCTATTATCCTGAATCGAGGGTTATGTTTGTATAATTGGTTGGACCACCTTCCTTCCTCCCCATTCTCAGCACTGTAGGACATCCAAGAGTGCCCAACTCTACATGGTGCTAATGTTATAGTTTGACTCTAAGTCACTGGTTCTCAATCTACCTTTTGTGGGTTGAGACCCTAGAGGACATACCAACCTATCCCTCCCACTCCCCAGGCTGAGTCCAGACCACTCACCAGCTCTCCTTGACACACTGACCCCATGTGGCTGTTACGCTATGCATTTAGGTATGGATCAAGTCAGTGACAACATAACCACACTTGATTAGTATCAGAGGGGTTATTATAGGGATACAGTGTTTATGTCCCTTCTGCAGCAGGGGACTCCACTACAGCAGTGGATGGGCTTCTGAGGCACTGGCTGCAGCTTCCACTGTCCATCAGAGAAGTCCAACATGCATTGGACATTCCCATGAATATATAGGTCAGCATAAGCAACAGGAAGCAGGCAGAGATGGACTACTACGTGACTAGGAGACACATATCTATGTATGTAGCCTTGTTTTCATAATATGCATACTTGCAGATTACATGGCAAATCTTGACTCTAAACAAGTAACTTTGCATGCTATCAGATACCCAGTGCATGGGCAGGTCATATAAACAAGTGACTACACATATCATCAGGTGCTGAGCTCATGGTCAGGGCACACAGCGGTCAAATGGGGGTGCCACTTTCTATACTGTACAATGATTTCTGCAGTTTTGCTTACAGTGGCAACACAGTAATATGTCCCAACACAGAGGTTGAGGACTGCTGCTGTTAGTGAACAGTCATTGAGTCTTCAAGGAAGTCCTCTTAATGCCAGCTGAAGTCAATGAAAATTGTGGACTGTCAGCACCAAGCAAGATCAGCCCCTTTGTGCCTTGTTAAGGCTGGCAGGGAGAGCTGTTCAGATGTTCCCAGAATATATTGATAAAAACACAGATAGGCAGCCCAGCAAGTTCACAAGCACAATAGCTGGTTGGAAAATGTATTCTATTTTCCATATAAACACACGTAAGAGGAGAATAAGAAAATAAAAATGTTCATTTTTTGTCATAAATTTCAAGTTGTCATTGAGAAGCCAAAAACAACAAAAAAAATTGAGGTTTTTTACAAATCCCTCCATACTTCGTTAACCAAAAAGCCAGGTTTTTTGGGGGGCGGGGACATGTTTTAACTCAAAGTATTTGATCAGCTTCAATTTCCACAGACATGGCTATCCTAGCAGAAATGCTGCAGTGTGAACACACACACTGAACTGTGCTACTTGTAACTGGCCATGGTGCTTCTGCCTCTAAGCTTTTACAAAATTCTGGTTAAAAGTAATAGCATGGATAGTGATAGTATATACAGAATATGCAGTTTAGCAAATAGCCTTGCTGTAGGGATCTTTATTTTAGAGTTTGTTGATCTTTTATGTTAATTCTTATACCTTAATGGTGCATTTATTCTCCTTTAAAAGGAGGAATAGGGTTGGAGAGAATGATGGGGGAAAGACTTAATGTGTTTAATAATTTCAGCATTTAAATAGTCACAGTAAGGATTTAAAGCTCACACACCACTGGAATGAGTGGGATAATGGAAAGGTGAATGAATACTGTTCTCAAGGCTTCTCTTTTATTGGAATCAATTTTCCAAAAGTTGTTTTCATGGGATGGCATCACATCAGATTACAGTTTGATGTTCACATATTTATAATGTAAAAAGATTATCCTAATTTTTTTCAATGCCCATTTATAATTCAAAAAGTATTCCGAAATGCTGCTCATGATACAGAAAACCATAAAAACCTTAAAATCACAAATGTTTTCATAGCTACAGTTGGAGGATTTTTCTGAGGGTGCTTTAATTCCAGGGGTTGGCAACCTGAAAGATAAGAAGAGCCATTTTTAAAAATTCCTTCAACAATTAACAACCAAGTATTTTGAGAACCACAATGGGTGTAGTTTCCTGGTGGGAGCAGCTGGGTTAGGGTGCCTGCCACAGGGCCCCTGATGGCAGGCAGGTAGCCCAAAACCAGGAATGGGCCCCCTGCAGAGTCTCCCAGTGGCAGGGGTGCAGGATCTGGAGCCTGGAGCCACAAGAGGGTGGCCAAAGAGCTTCATGCAGCTCTGCAGCTGCTGTTTGCAAGCCCCTGAATTAGATGTTTACTGGCTTTATCATGTACATTTTCCCTTATCAGTGGGGAGCAGGTTAATTATACTTAGCATTGTATATAGAGTCTCTTCACATGCTTCACGCAGCAGATAGTCTCTTTTTGCCTTAATTCAAGCCATGGGTGAAATACTGTTCCTATTGAGGATAATAGGAGTTTCTTGACTGGCTTCAGTGGGTCCAGAGTTTCACTGTTGTTAGTTAAGTGAAATATGAATAGATACTGCACGAGAAGTGCCATACATGATCAGAAATGTGGTTCATCTAGCTTAGCATCTTATCATTGACATTGGCCTTTATCAGCTACTTCAGAGGAAAAAATTAATAAACTCTGCAGTGGACTGTTATGGTATTACCCAGCCAAAGGAAAAGCTTGAATTAGAGACTGGTTTCTGCCCCAAACCTTGACTGCTTATATTGCTATGAATTTATCCTCTTTAAAGTCACTATGGCTATGTCCACATGCAGATGCTTATTTTGAAATAAGTGAATTCAAAATAAAATCATTATTTCAAATTAACTTAAATCAAAATAAGCAAAAACTTCAAATCAAAATAGCAAGTACGGACACAGGACTTGCTATTTCAAATCAGGAGATGGGCAGCTTGGGAGGTGTGGCAACATGGCCCCCTCACAGGGCCATGTTGCCAGCCAATATATAGAAAAAGGAAGGCACTCTGGGAAGAAGAAGGGAAAAAGTGTTAAATCGAAATAATGGTTATTTTGAAAAAACACGTCCAAATGGTGTTATTTTGAAATAACGGTTATTTTGATTTCAGTCTAGGTTTTACTATTTTGAAATAAGGTTCTTTATTTTGAAATGGCGGGGCTCATCATTTCAAAATAACTAAATGTCATTTGGACGTGACAACTTTTAAATCAAAACAACAGTCGTTGTTTCGATTCAAAAGCATTGTGTAGACATAACCTATGAATGTTCTCATCATCCATACAAACATTTAATCCCTTTTAAAATCCTACCATGCTCTTGGACTCTACAGTAATGGGTGGCAATGAGTTCCAGATGTGAATTACAAGTGGTATAAACATATTATTTTGTCAGCTTTGAATTTGCTGCTCTTCAATTTCATTCAGTGTCTCCTCCTCCCTTACTCCTACTTGTAAAGACACGTTGCGGGGAAAAACATCATTGCTTTAGTTGCAGTTGCCAGTCACTAACAGAATTTCAGCTCATTTTACTTTTCCATGTCTATAAATTGCACGTGTGGGTGAATGGAGAGTGTCATGGTCGACGCCAGCTGAGCACCCCTCAGCAACACCATACATTTGCCAAAAGGATCCAGAAGTGCAGACCACCCAAAGGCATCATTCCTGAATGTTAACAATTAAAATAAGTTTTAAAAAAATTAACAATGGAAAAACCTTAGACATGTTGTATTTATTCCCTGCACATGAATTATGAGGTGATCCCTCACTTACATGTATATTTCTGATATCACTCTCCCCAAGCTGTAATGTTGAGGGTTTTATATATTTATTTAACATAGGATGGCTGGCAGCAAATACCACATGAATTAGTTATAAGCACATAAATCCTAGGTGGCAGAAGGGAGCGAATCCATGGGCTGGGCATGGAACTAACTCAGGAATGGAAATAAAAATGATCACCTTCACGTGTCATATTTATTCTGCCCCAGTCTATGGGAGAAGATGTTTGGTGAGTTGCCTGTACATTTGGTTAGCTGCTTTTGCTTGTAAGGCTTGAGAAGTACATCTGACATGTTTTTGCACATTGAACAGCAACTTACTCCACTAGAATCCCCCTAGATTTCAGTGGGGCTACTTGCAAAGCAAAGCTCTGTTCCTCATGTGGAAAGAAGTAGAATATGTGCTTTGCCCCCTCCCTATACTCTACATGTTGCATACATTAAACTTTGCAACACGTAAGGTAAATATGGTTTTGCAGATAGAAACATGAAAGTTCTGACGTGTGCTGCCCTCACTGTTTTGAGACAGCAGCACAATGGTTCCCAGAGCCTTTTGACCTGTCTAAAATGGCAAGGTATAATTTGTCAGCCTCTGGAACCCTCCTAAATTGCTGGGCACCCTTCATGCACGTCCAGGCCCCTTTCATCCACTCCAGCAACCTCC
Source organism: Podocnemis expansa (assembly GCA_007922195.1). Lineage (NCBI taxonomy): Eukaryota > Metazoa > Chordata > Testudines > Podocnemididae > Podocnemis > Podocnemis expansa. Next base: position 11,289,472 of record ML682040.1, on the reverse strand, counting down.
AAACACCTGCCCCTCACCCTGGCTACTGCACCCAAATGCCTGCCTCCCCACCCCAGCTATTGCCCCGCACCCCAGCCACTGCCCCAGAAACACCTACCCCCCATCAGACCACTCTTCCTCATGTCTTCCTTAGCCCCCAGTCCCCATTCTCTAAGCTCCCTGCCCACACGTCCCCACTCCAGCCCTCCTAACCCCTCACCCCCAGCTCCTGTCTTCACTTCACACCCTTCAGATCCGCAACCCCCTCCATACCTCTCCAGCCCACCATCCTGACCCCTTCTTTCCACCCACCCACACTGAGCCGCAAGCTGCCTGACTGTCCCCGAACTACCTGCCCCCTAGGGCCCCCTTACCTGTGCTGCCAAGGAGGCTGAGGAGCTCGGCTGGGCTGAGCTGGGGAGAGGGAGGCTGTGGCACTGGCCAGTTGACCAGCTGGTGAGAGGGGACATGGGCCCAAGACTGGGTCCGGCCACACACAACCCCCAGGCCCAGCAGGAAGGGGTGGGATCATTGCAGACTCCATGGAAGGGGTGGAGCAAGCTCACTCCATCCCGCAGCCCTTTGAGCCCCCCTGGGGGAAAGCACTGGATCATTGCTTTCCAGTGTGTTCCTCTATTTTTAGGGGACCCCGGAACGCAGCATTCTGGTGCATTCCTCTATTTTTAGGTGTTGCAGCTTAATTTAACCCCTGTAGTGGCCCTGAGCAGCTGAAGAAAAGTCAGAATGTCTTACTACTGATCCAACAAGACGTAGTTTGGATACCCTATTAGCACACTTGGGAGAATTCACCAAGGGGTAGTTGTGTTAGTCTGTGTACCGCAAAAACAACAAGAGTCCTGTGGTAACTTATAGACTAACAGATTTCTTCGGGCGTAAGTTTTCATGGGCTCCAACCCACTTTATCAGACATGCATCTAACAAGGTGGGATGGAGCCCACAAAAGCTATAAGGTGCCACAGGACTCTCATTTTTGGGAGACTTCAGTTTGTGATCTGGCAAGAGTCCTGAACTGGCAGACCACTATTCCTTGGTGCTGTCACACATCAGCAGGCTTCAAAGCAAGGTTTCTCCAAAACTCTTATTCTGAGATCTTGGCAAAAATCCTGTCCTGCTACTTAATGAGGTGCATTGGGGAAAAGAGACACTCTGGCTCCATCTATCTGCACTTAGAACTGCCTCTGCTTTGCTAGCAGCACTCTCAGAGGAAGCCTCTTATGAGAGATGGCTGCCTCTAAAGGAGCTGATTGCAGGTCAGTGCCCTAAAAGAAGTTCCTGGCAAACAAGCATGCAAATGAGCTCTATTGCATGTGTGGCACTGTTTGTCAGCTAAAAGGCATGAAGGGAACTCACCCAGTGAAGTATATTAAGTAGGACAGCCTGGCCATGTTGATGGTGACTAACTGTTGGAAATTAGGGTTGGAAGAGAGTGGCTGGGTTTACAAACTCCAAAATATGTCCTTTTCTCCTGTACTTTTACAAAAGCACAGATGTTTTTGAACTGCAAGCAGGCTGATTTAGCCTTGAGTTGTACTTTGCCTTGAAAACAATGGAAAGTCATGGGTTTTGCATGTTTTTGATGTGAAATAGTCATTTTATTGGAATTTTTCAAAAAGCAACCTTTTTGTGGTTGTGAATTTACATAAACTGGAAAAAAGAAAGATTGAAAAACTGGAAGAAGAAAAAGAAAACAAACAACATTCCAGACTGAAAATATAAAATTTCATATGTCTCTAAGCAGGAGACTGTCAGATGCTGCTCTGCATCATTGCACATCCAAAGTATTGGGTCAGAGTACAAGCTAACATAAATTTGCATAACTCCATAGGTTTCAGCAGAGCTACATCAATTTACTCCATCTGAGGGCTAACCTAATAATATGTTCTTTTTCAAAGTATTTCTTACTAGGGCACATGCTGTTGTTATTTCAGGAGTCACCAGGTGGCAGTGTTCACATTCCTCCCCCCTGCCCTCAAGAGAAGCAATATATAAAATCTTTGAAGAAAAAGTGTATTGTTATTAGATTTGTGACTTAAATCTTTTGAGAGGTGCTATGGCAAACAGCAAGAGAGTTTGCTCTCTATCTTCATTAACTAACTGAAGTTAAGTCATTGGGCAGAATTCTGTCTAGGAACTATATATTACCATTTTGACTGGGACTCCTGAAAGTAGAAATTGCCTGGGTGCTATTTGTGACCATCTCTGTTCAAGAACTAGTTAATGTGGTATCAAAAAAAAAGTTATACTAAGAAAATACGCTGAGTCTACATCATTAATTTCTTCTCCAATAGGAAACAAACAACTAAGCTTTGATATCTGCTGCCTTTCAACAGAAGGGCCTCAATACCAAGACTGCATTGTCAACAGATGTATCTATGTATGTGGATTTGGAAACAGCTGTTTCCAAACCATATATGTTAATAAAATAAAAACTGCTTCTACTTTAAGAGGGTAAAGACAGGAGACTCCCTCCAAAGGTTATGAGTATATGTTTTTGGATGCTTTACCACACTGGTTTGGAACCCCTGAATCTGCAAAAATGGGCTGAAATCTTGCTTGGACAACCTCTCTCGGGAGATTTTTTTGGTATTTCCTATTTCTAGGCATACCTGAAAATACTGAAAGAACACAGCTTCCCCCCCTCCCCCTTGTGGATCAGCACTGGACAAAGGTTCAAAGTTGGTTTGTATATCATACAATGTGTTTCCCTCTCATTTTGTATCTGAGTCAAGACAGAAATGAATTAGTTCTTTCTGAAGGTGTAATTTTACTTTGTGTCTTTCCAAGCGTTCAGATCATATATATACACTCTCTACACAGTCCTTTATGCAGTCAGTACTTTTCCAGTTTTCATGTTATCTGCTGGAAGAAAATGATCAGACTGACTTAAAACTCTCAGGTCACTTCTTTGAAGCTATTGAATTTCAGCTTCTGACTTTAGTACCCTGGCAGCACACATTCAGTCATCCAGCAGGTATCAGTAGCAGGCCTTCTGCTGTTCTGAAACTTCAAATTAAATTGATGGGGAGACTCTGTGACATAAATTAAGAACAGAAAAACCAGTTTTAATCTCATGGTTCTGCAGAAATCAGCAAACGATCTCTATTTTGGCAGCTTGCTGCTCACAAGTCAGAAAATATGACAGCAAAGCAAATCACGTGTCCGCTGTGTGTTTTATAATCCCATTCAGACAAAGCCATCTTGTAGGCACATGCTGTGGGTTTTTGGGGGGTTTTTTTGGTGGCTTTGCTCCCACAAATATGGCAAAGTTGTTTTGCACTGGCTAATCCCCCAAGGCTCCTTGAAAAATAGCAAGGGATTTTAGTTGCTGGAATTTTGATTGAAGCTAGCAATACCTGGATTTCAGATTTAACATGGTCCAAATGAATTCAACTTTCTGATGACATGCCGGGTCACTGATTGCAGTCATCAACCTTGAGACTAGAAACATTATTTTTGGTAGTTGCTTTATTTTGTTTCTTTTGTTTTCATCACCACTGCTACAACATTACCTAAAAGGCATGTCAGACCTTTCCCGCTTATCCATCTGGGAATAAATTGTTTCTCCTCCCATTCCAAATAGGCATTGTGACGTATCCCAAGAACCTGTATTTGACACAGCACATCAGTCATAGAAACATCCCACTAAAATTACCAGCAGCTTTTCATCCTCACATGTCGGTCCATATGTAGAACATAGAACACTGATTTTTCTTTTCTTGGCACGTAACCTTGTCTTTCCGGTGCTTTGGTTCCAGACCTTTGTGAGCCATGCAGGTGGCTTTTGTTGCTCCACAGCTCATATTCTTGACAGTTACTGCATCTACACACTACTTCTGTATTCAGCCAGGCTGAAACATTCTCACAAACAGTTACTTAAGATTACCAGCATTAGCACATCAATATAATAGCAATTAATAACACTTTGGCTTTTTGGAAGTCCCCAGTGCAGCTTGGTTGGCACTTTTTCAACAGTGCCTAAGAGGCTAGTAGCTAGACTTTTCTCCTTTGTTTCTGAACTTGATTTGGTCTGTCTTAGGTCATTAAGGTTTATTAGAGGGTAGTTGATTCACAATAATGCTCATGGGTTTCATTTTTAGGGGCCAACATTTTCAAGAGTGACCTTTCGTTCTGGGTTGCCTCCATTTTTGGATGCCCAACCTGAGACACTTAGGACCTGATTTTCAGAGATGCTGATCGCTCACAGTTCTTACTCAAGTCAGTGTAAATTGAGAGTATTCAGTATTTGTGAAAATCAGACTCATACTGGGCACCCAAAAATAGAAGTCATTTTGAAAAGGCATCCCAAATCATCACTTTGAATCTAAATTGTTACCAAATAGCACCCAAAGCCATTATCGCTTGACCTACACCCCATATGAAATGTGTTGGGTGGTCTGAGTGCAAACTGTAGAAGAGAGGTTTTAACAGGTCAAAAATCATCATTTCCTCTGGAATCCTTATTTGCTGCCTCAGCATGAAGACTGAGCACTAAGTGGCTATGTTTACACTACAGGGGTCAGTTAAGTCGACTTAATAAGCTCTACTTAAAGTTGACTTTAAGTAGTCCTTATTAACTCGACTCAGTGAGGCCACATTGTATTAAGTTGACTTTATAAAGATGACTTAAGCTGGGGGACCCATTTAAAGTAGACTTAATAAAAGTCATCTTTTAAATGGGTCCCCTGGCTTAAGTCGACTTTATAAAGTAGACTTAAATGGCCCCACTGCACTAAGTCTACTTTATTAAGTCGACTTTAATGGCCACATAGTGTTAAGTCAACTTACTAAAGATGACTTTACCAACTTTAAGGACAGGAGTTATTAAGTTGACTTAAGAAAATGCTTAAGTTGACTTAATGAACTCCAAATGTGGCCAGGGCTTTGCTTAAGTCAACTTAAGCCTCTTAAGTTGACTTAAGCCCATAGTGTAGATATACCCAATGGGTGCTGGACTCTCACCTGCATGTGAACTGATCATTGTTGACAGGACACTGTGGAGAACCTTGCACTACACTGTGGCACTTAATCTGCGTCTATACAACTTCATTTTTCCAGTTCTGTCAAAACAACCTTTCCCAAGCAGTAACTCCACTTAAACATAATGGCATAACCATTGAGTTGCACTGATTTACTCAAGGTAAGGATTCCACCTCTGACTGGAGCTCAGTACGGGTTGAGCTGCCAGAGGAGAAGGATGGCTCTCTCCTCTCCCTCTGGAGCCCCAGCCATACCGCTGCCCACCTGAGGAGCTGCATGTGACCTAGGGTCCAGAGGACCAGCTGGAGTTGTCTGCCAGTGAGGGTCCAGAGGAGCTCCCTGAAGCCTGGGACCCAGAGGACCTGCCAGAGCAGCCTGTTGCCAGTGATCCACAGGAGCAGCACATAACTTGGGACCCTGAAGGACTGTAAGAGCAGACTTGCCTCACGAGACCTGAGGGGCTGCCGTCTGCCATCAATCCCAAGGACCCACCAGACCTGCTGCCCACTGACGACCTCAAGGGGCTGTGCAACCTGTCCCTGGCAGAATACCTGACCAAGTACCTCAGTTAAAGAGGGCAGGAAGTAACCTAGGAGAGTTGGATGACAGTCTGGCAGTCATATGGCTGGCAGCCAGGTCAGCACATTGCGGCTGGAGCCCCACTGACCCCATGGCAAACTCTTCTGCCATGGATAAGAACCTGGGCTGGGACTTAATGGAGTTGGGGAGTCCTGTATCTCTCTAATCACTTTCCATACTGCCCCTGTTATGGCTGCCTCATCCCAGCCTGTAAAGTCTGCCTGGGGC
>ML682040.1:11219437-11273688 GCA_007922195.1 Podocnemis expansa | reverse complement strand
TCTATCAATAAATAATTCAAAACATTATTGTGTATTTTTCTACCCCTTTATATTCTATAAAAACACAATTTTTTTTTTTTGTCATGTGGGCTATGTCCACACAGGGCAGGCTTGTTTTGAAACAAGGGGATTCTGGGCCGGCGCTCACTCCGGCCCCAGCAGCAGCGGGCTCCAGCTGCATGCTGGGGCTGCGCCGCCAGGTTTGGGGGCAGCTGGGCTTTAAAGCCCCCGGGGTGAGGCGCCCCGCTGCACCTCTCCTGGCGGGTGCCTGCAGGGGACTGCAGGCACCCTCCAGGTGAGGCGCGGTTCCTGCAGTCCCCTGCAGGCATGGGTGGAGTGAGGCGCAGCCCCACGCCTGACTCCACCGGTGCCTGCAGCCCTCTGCAGGCACCCGTGGGGTGCAGCGCCCCTCTGCACTGCACCTTGCGAGTGCCTGCACTCCCCTCCCCAAGCGAAATAGCAGGTCCACACTGTGGACCTGCTATTTCCCTCCCTTATTTCGCGGACAAAGTTTTTGTCCTGTGAAATAAGATGTTTCAAAATAACATGTTATTTCAAAACACCTTGTTTTCAAACGTCTTGTTTTGAAACAGGCCTGCCCTGTGTAAACATAGCCTCAGCGATATCATTCCCCACCCTTAAGCAATGCAGTCAAACTGACCTAACTCCCAGTGTACACAATGCTAGCTCAACAAAAATCTCTTGGAGAGGTGGATTACCTCCATGAAAGGAAAAGCCTCTTCTCTGAGTATACACGATATCTTTATTGCTGTGCACCTTCATTACTTCATTGCAGCTGTATCACTTTTAGTGCAGACAAGCCCAAAATTGGACCATCAGGCCAAACAAAATCTCATGAGTTTCAACAAGGACATGTGCAAAGTCTTGTACTTAGGATGAAAAAATCCCAGGTACTATTACAGGCTAGGGTCTGGCTGGCTAAGTAACAGCTCTGTAGAGAAAGACTTGGGGGTTATGGTGAATGGGAAGTTGGAAATGAGTCAACAATGAGCACTTGTTGCCAAAAAGGCCAATGGCATATTGGGCTGTATCAGTAGGAGCATTGCCAGCAGATCAAGGGATGGGATTATTCCCCTCTATTTAGCGCTGATGAGGCCACATCTGGAATACCCTGTGCAGTTTTGGGCTCCACACTATAAAAAGGATGTGGACAAATTAGGAAGAGTCCAGCAGAGGGCCATGAAAATGATTAGGGGGCTGGGGCACATGATTTACGAAGAGAGACTGAAGAAACTAGGCTTATTTAGTCTGCAGAAGAGAAGATGGGAGGGGTTGATAGCAACCTTCAACTACTTGACAGGGTGCTCCAAAGAGGAGGCAGCTAGGCTGTTCTCATTAGTAACATAGGACAGAACAAGAAGCAATGGTTTTAAGTTGCAGCTGGAGACGTCAAGGCAGGTTATTAGGAAAAACTAAGAGGGTGGTGAAGCGTTGGAATGGGCTACCTAGGGAGATGGTGGAATCATCATCTTTGGAAACATTTAAGGCCCAGTTAGACAAACCTCTGGCTGGGATGATTTAGTGGGAGTGGGCCTGCTTTTAGCAGGAGGTTGGACTAGATGATCTCATGAGGTCCCTTCCAACTCTATGATTCTATGAATCTGTGAAATCTTTAAAGTAATTCTGAAATATAAAGCTTTTGAGTCTGATATGAGGCAGAATATGTTTCTGAACTGATTTCCTAAACACAGTGGCACTTTTCATTTAACACCTAGAATCATAATGCAATGTTTCCAGGCATGTTCCATGCTGTATCATAAATCACTTTAATGCTGACTTCAGGAGGTGTTAAGTCTTGTATCATTTTAACATCTTCATGAGTGATCTGGAGGAGGCCCCAGTTCAGCAAGGTACTTAAAACACATACCTAACTTTTAACATGAGTGCCTCCATCAAAATCAGTGGGATTACTCAGATGATTAATAGTAGATGTGTTCTTAAATACCTTCCTGATGTAGGGCATAAATTAAGAAGAGTTGTAAAGACAAAGAAATAATAAAGGACTCTGCAGATATCAAACACATGACCAGAAAACTAGTTGGCAGAATTCAAGTCAATATAAGGAGAAAATAATCCAAATTTATGTTCTCAAATGATTGTCAATAATGCTGAAAGAGACCTAGGGACCCTAGCAGTAATTTAACCATGCATATTCAATGTGGGACTGACGTAAAAAGATCAGTGTAAAATCATCACAGATTTTAAAGGTAATAGTCTTGTTCTACCAGGCACCATAGATTTTAAGGCCAAAAGAGATTCTGATGATTATAGAATCATAGAAACAGGAAGGGACCATGAGACATCATCAAGCCCAACCCCCTGCACTCATGGCAAGACCAAGTACCCTCTTCAATTATCCTTGACAGGTGTTTGTCTAATCTGCTCTTAAAATCTTCCAGTGATGGAGATTCCGCAACCTGTCTAGGCAACTTATTCCTAATTGTTAATCACCCTGACAATTAGGAATTTTTTCCTAATGTCCAACCTAAACCTCCCTTGCTGTAATTTAAGTTTGTTGCTTCTTGTCCTATCATCAGCAGTTAAGGAGAACAGTTTTTCTGCCTCCTCCTTGTGACAAGCTCTAGATACTTGAAAACAGTTATCATATCCCCTCTCAGTCTCCTCTTTTCCAAACTAAACTAACCCAGCTCTTTCAATCTTCCCTTATAAGTCAAGTGTTCCAGACCTCCAATCATTTGTGTTGCTCTTCTCTGGACTTTCTCCAATCTGGTCACATCTTTCCTGAAATGAGGTGCAAACTGGACACAATACTCCAGCTGAGGCCTAATCAGGGTGAAGTAGAGCAGAAGAATTACTTTCTGTGTCTTACATACAATACTCCTATTAATACATCCCAGAATGGTGGTTGGGTGTTTTTTTTTTTTAATAGCTTTACACCGTTGACTCATATTTAGCTTGTGGTATACTATGACACCCAGACCCCTTTCCACAATACTCCTTCCTAGGAAGTCATTGCCAATTTTGTATATGCGCAATGGATTGTTCTTTCCTTAGTGGAGTACTTTGCACTTGTCTTTACTCAATTTCATTCTGTTTACCTCAGACCATTATACCAGTTTGTCCAAATCATTTTGAATTGTGATTTCTATCCTCCAAAGCTCTTGCAACCCCTCCCAGCATGGTATCATTGACAAACTTTGTAAGTGTACTGTCTATGCCATCATCTAAATCATTGATGAAAATATTGAACAGAGCCAGACCCAGAACTGAACCCTGTGGTAACCCACTCGTTATGCCCTTCCATTACCTATACTGACTTCCTGCATAACATAGAACATAACTTCTGGTTGAACTGGAACATATCTTTTTGAAAGTCACCGAGTGTAGGGACCAAATTTGTGGAAACATACTGGACCTTTTTTGGAGACCAATTAAGAAAAAAAAATCCTTGTCAGCATAGGAATCTTGTACAGGTGTAATTAAAATATGTTTTTTACAAGGTTTATATTTAATCAGCGCAAATTCTTGTGTGAACACACATTTTGGTTTAAAAGTAGCTTAAACTTCTTCCCAATTCATTTACATTAAACCAAAATAAGTCACACTTAAACTGAAATAAGAGTTTTACAGAGGAGAGTGCACTGGCCCAAAGTCCAGGCTAGTTTAAATTCAGATGTTAGGTACAGAATTCTCACGTAAACAAGTCCTTAGGTTGTAATCAAAAAAAGCTTCCAGACACAGAAATGCTATGCAGTAGGCTGTAGAATAGTCTCACTGGTGGACATTGTTGAAGCTCTGTTGGGACTTTTAGACAATATTGACCAAACATTAGGGGAAAAAAAGTATTTCAGGGAAAATTTGTATTGACCAGGAGATGAACTGGATGATCTAGGAATTCTTTACTATATGTAACTCCTGTGAGGAAGCAATGATCACTTCCCCCCCCCCCCGACCCCCATGTGCTGGTTTAGAATGTCTTCACTATTAAGAACCTCTCCAAACACCATTCTTTCCTTATTTCATTGATTGATATGCAGCTGAGCTACCACATCCCAAGTAAATTTCTCCTCCAGTCTGCTGCAGAATTTACATAATTGATTTACTATTGCTATTACTTCATTTCCATTTCTGACATGGTCTAGGATTGATTGAGTGATTGATTTTTGAAAGAGTTATCTTTTCTTAACTGATTTGCTTTTCCTGTGACAGCTCTAATTCATACATTTAACATATTCTTGGAAACATTAGAAGACTCATGCTGAGGCATGCTTTTGATTTCTTTGTAATCTTATTATTTTAACATTCCCATCTTCCAGCAGCTGTTAAGAATGGTTTTCACATTCTAGCAGCTCTAGCTGAGCCTGATCCATGAAAATCAATGGAAAGACATAGGCTTTGGCTCAAGCTGTCTTAGCATCCACATTTCATAGCTCCAAAGGGGCAGCCGTGTTAGTCTAATAAACCAAAAAAAGCAAGGAGCCTTGTGGCACTTAAAGACTAACAGATTTATTTATCACATGAGCTTTCATGAGAGAAAATCCCACTTTATCAGACTCTTTGAAGAGGGGGAACGTACAAAATAGGATGAAAATAAATGCAGGGGAGTGTAAGACATGGGATCAGGTCATACTGCAACAGCAAATCAGAGCATTTGTAAGGATTCAAACTCTAGAAAGTAGCACATGGAGGAAGGGTGAAGTCAAATTACCTGTTATAATGTGAAAAGAATCCATAGTCATGATTAAGTTCTGCTTTCACACAATCTAATTTGCATATTAGTTCAATTTTTCCTGTTTCTCCTTCCAGTCTTGATGTCCCACTGATTTTCTTGAGGACCATTGTTAATAAATTAATGGAGTGATTAGGAAGATGGAAGAGTTCAGCAAATGTTGTTTTTGTGTTGTGATTTCTGATGTTATTTTTTTGCCCATTTATTTTTCTGGGGAGGGATTGTCCTGTTTGTCCAATGTATAAGGTGTGGGGGCATTTTTGGCACATAGAATCATAGAATCATAGGGTTGGAAAGGACCCCACAAGGTCATCTAGTCCATCCCCCTGCCAAAAAAGCAGGACCACTCCCACTAGATTATCCCAGCCAGGGCTTTGTCCAGCTTGGCCTTGAATACCTCCAAAGATGGAGATTCCACCACCTCACTAGGTAGCTTATTCCAATGCTTCACTACTCGCCTAGTAAGAAAAAATAACATTAGGCATAAATAACATTAGTGAATGAGCAGGTGAAGGACCCTTTGATAGAGTAGCTGGCTTGATTAGGTCCTATGATAGTGTCTTTTGTGCACATATGTGGACAAAGTTGGCAGTGTGGTTTGTTGCAAGGATATGTGCCTGCTTTAATGTTTCTGTTGTTAGATCTGTAGTTGCTGGTGATTATCTGTTTAAGGTTCGGGGTTTGTTTGTAGGTGAGGAGAGGTCTGTCTCCCAAGGCTACAGAGAGTAAGGGGTCAATTTTTTAAATAGGCTGTAGGTCCTTAATGATCTGTTGTAGAGGTCTGACTTGAAGGTTGTATGTGGTGACCAGTGGCATTCTGTTGTTTTCTTTTTTGGGCCTTTCCTGTACTAGTTGACTGTGGAGTACCCATCTGGCTCTGTCAATCTGTTTCTTTACTTCCCCAGGTGGGTACTGTAGTATTAAGAAAGCTTGATAGAGATCCTGAAGGTGTCTGTTTCTGTTTGAGGGATCAGAGCAAATATGGTTATATCTTTAGGGCCTGGCTGTAGACAATCAATTGTGTGGTGTGTTTAGGATGGTAGCTTGAGGGATGTAGATAACTATACCGATCAGTAGGTTCTCGATATAGAGTGGTGTTGATGTGTCCATCCCTAATTTGAACTGTAGTATCCAGAAAATACAACAGAAACATTAAAGCAGGCACATATTCTTGCAACAAACCCCAGTGCAAGCCAGGCTGCCCCCACACTCACTGGTGGTGGCACGGCTGGGGGGGGCAGTAGGCCCCAGGTCCCGGTGGCAGCATGGCTGGGCCAAAGGCAGCAGGTTCCAGGTTGGGGCGGGGCCTGGAAGGGGAGGAGTCTGGGGCAGGGCTTGAGCCCCCCCAGCAACACCCCTGGTCCCTGCTCCTTCCCCTGCCTGCCAGAATGCTGTGGAACGCTGCTCTGGTGCCCACTATTTTTAGGAACCCAGCGTTCGGGTCCCTAAAAATAGAATATGAAACTGGAACACCGCATTCCGGGGCCTGCTATTTTTAAATGGCGGGCCCCGGATCGCAGTGTTCTGGCTCCACATTCTATTTTTAGGGGCCTCGGAATGCTGAGCCTCTAAAAATAGTGGACCCCGGAATAGCGTTCCACCACTTTCCAGCTTACTTTAACCCCTGGTGTTCTGCATTTTCCAGCTCCTCTCTGTCAGTGTTGAGCTTCCTTGCTTGGTCTTATGCCTGAGCAGGAGCAGGCTGCTGGAGGACTTTCATTTTGCCAATAGTCAGAGTTAGCCCAAAGCTTTTGTAAATTTCAGAGAAGTGATTAAAGGCTATTATAAATCCTCCAATGACTGTGCAACTAAAGTGCAAATATCTGTGCACTGGAGTTCAGTTATTGAACTCCAGTGGGCAAAACTATGCCCAGAGAGCACACATAATCATGTTTAAAGCATATGCACAATCTTTTGTGAGCAGTCTTATGTTTTGAGGCCTGAAGTGGATCAAGCCTATTTTACGGGCAGAGCTTGAACAAGTACTGATACCATTTTTCCACTCTGATCCTTGAATAAAGACATCTTGAAGGGACCTAGATTTATTAAAGTATTGACCTCCTATACTCTAAAATCAGGCCACGTTAAGTTGTTTCCATGTGATGTCAACAGTACAGAGGTGCCATTGAAAGCATAATTTGAACACATTATTGTTACATGGGGAAGAGGGAGGGAGTGTAACTGACTCGCCTGCAGATATGATTTGATCTGTAAAACCTTATTATTAGTACTTACAAATCTTTGAGTCTCAGAAACAGAAGTTATTCAGTTGTTTTGTAAGAGTCACATGCCAGAAAGTTCAAGTGATGGGACACCTTATCCACCTACAATTCTTTGATCAGAGAGATAATAAATGACACAGGGAAGCTTGTTGAACCAGGGAACTAAATGCTGTTAAAGTATAAATTCTGTATATGGGCAGGTCTGACCTCTAGAGAGATTTTTCATACCATGGGGTCCTTGGAATAGGTTCATCTTTCAAAGGGAGTTCCCTTGGAAGACTTCCTTGGAAAAATATTTTCCCTTTGATCTCTAGCATATTACTCCTCTTATGCAGCCAGCCAAAGTTTAAAAGCTAACTTGATTCCCGTTTGGCTGATATAACTTATAAAGTTAGATGTGAGATTGGTGGTGTAAGGATCAGAAGCAATCTAGGAACTAGGGAAGCATTGTAAAAAATTCAGGTGACACTTACACAGGGCAGTCCGCAATGGAAAGTTTGGAACCCACATTTGAGAGAGTGGTCACAGAACAAAGGTCTCTTACCAAGGGGAACAAGAGCTAGGGCCAGATTCTCTTCTGGTGCAAACTAGCAAAACAGCACTGAAATCAGCAGAGCTTGATGAATTTATATCAGCCAAAAATCTGGCCTGTAAAGTCTCAATTCCCAAAAATATTCAGTGTTCCCACAACATCCCTCTAGTCAGATCTGTTTCTTGCTGCAATGAAGCTTGAAATCTGCTACCAATAGAGGCTTCTCTGACCTAAATCATTTAGCTTGGCAGCTCATAAAATATGGAAACTCTAACACTCAAAATTCCCCACTCTCATTTGATTACCGTTCAGGGACAGACTCTTTATATCAAATAGAAATTTACAGATTGTGGCATGTTATCAAAACTATAATGAAATCTTGTGCAGGCAGAGTAATGAGAGAAGGTTATTTGTCAAGACATACTGCATAAGAAAACAAAATCCCACTGTGGAAAGCAGAAGTGCCTGCTTTCCTTAAAAATACCATGAAAATGAAATGAGGCTCTTTTTCCTCCTCCCCTTTAATCAAGTCTAAGTGTTCAGCGTGAAAACAAAAATTATATCTAATAACTTTTGCTGATAAAAATGTTGGCTGGAAAAAATGACCTATATTTTATATAGAAACAACTAAAAAAAATTTGTCCAGACTGAGTTTTGTGAATGTATGATTAATATGTTCATACTGTGGCAATGTTTCTGTTACTGACAGTACGAGGGTTATGTTTGCTTTGATACTAGGTGAAATGATGGGAATCTGAAGTCATCCTGGGAAGTTAGGTGCTGGCAGTCTGGTATTCCTTAGGGAATTCCTTGTGAAAACATACCTATGTTTTGACTCCACCTACTTCTGGCTGTTACCAGTTTGCTATATGAGGCTTATGTGGAGACTTACAGTGGGACTATTGCCTAATGATTAGAGTGTAGTGTGGGAGCCCCAAGTGCCAGGAACTATTTCTGACTGTGCCTCTAACTTACATGACCATCAGTATGTGCTAAATGTTTCTGCCTTGATATTACTTGGGCCTGTTCTACACCAGGGGTCTTAAACACATGGCCTGCGAGCTGCATGGCCCCTAAAGCTATTTCCTGTGGCCCACAATGACACTATCATTACCGATATTTGCAATATTGTTGTATGGAAAGGTTTCAGTGGTGCGGCCCTTGGGCTAACATACTAGTCCTCATGCAACCCTTGTGGTGATTTGAGTTTGAGGCACCTGTTCTACACTATGGGGTTAAGTTGAGGTAGGCTGCCTTGAGTCAATTGAACTGTTAAGTGTGTTCACTTAAATTTGGCTCCTGCAGAAGTAAGCACTGCTCTACTCTGATTTAGTATCACCCCTCTGAGTGGCATACAGTCATGGGCAATGTAAATAGGTCAATGCTGTCTCAGCGTAGACACCATGTCACTTTCCTCAGCTGGAGCAGGCTTTCAGGAGCCATCCCACAATATGTTGTATTGATAATACAACTGATACACACGTTCCAGGGGAGGAAGCACTCCATCCACACTAGGATCCAACGTGTACACATACACATGCACAAGCACTTCAATAACTCTGGTGGCTCTATGTCAAAGTAAGTTAGGTTGACATCATTTTGAAGTGTAGACATGGCCCTAATTACCGTAAGGGACAGTTGTGGGACTTGGTTACACAGCAGAGTTATGAATGTTCAGTACTTCTAAAAGATAGGCTCTTAGGGTGTGTCTACGCTGGAGGCTCTGTTAAGTCAACCAAACAAGGTTGACTATAAGTCGACTTAAAGTTGACTTTGTTAATTTGACTTAGAGAGTCCACATTGAAAGCTCCTGTTGGCTGCCTACCTCCACACTGGCAGGTGCTAGGTCAACACTTCCTGGGGGCCAAAATCTCTGGGAGGGGGCCTGAAGACCAATTAGATTGACTTAAGGGATTTCCCCATCTACGTTGGCTTAAGTTGACTTAATAAGATCGACTTAAGTGTTAAGTCAACCTTTTAAGAGGTGGTGTTATTAAGTCGACTTAAGGAAGCACTTATGTCAATTTAAGAAAAGCCCAGTGTGGCTGCAGGAGTCTGTATGTCGACTTAAGCTTCCATAAGTTGACCTAAGGCTCCATTGTAGACGTACTCTTACTTAGGTGACAAAATGGTGTCTAACTTGAGGCACCCAAGTTCAAAAAAATTGACTTGGTATACTCTCATTCCAGGCTCTATGTATAGTCATAAAATCTTATTAGTGTCCCACACTAGACTAGCAGGCCAGGGTTAGGTCAGGAGTTCAGTGCAACAGAATTGCTGTATGGGAAGTTTAATAAGGAAGTTCTCTAGTGTTGTGAGTTGCTCATTTTCCTGAGCATTGAATTATTGAATGGGCACATGAATTGAGAGAATCAAAGAGGAAAAAGGTTGGGGAACTAAACAGAATTGTAGAAACACAGAAGCTGGAAGGCACCATGAAAGGTCATTGAGTCCAATCCCCTGCACAGGAGTAGGAGAATACTTAACTAATTTCTGATTATAAATAAAGCGTATGGTTACTACCTACCAACAGGACAGCTGAAGGTTTCCTTTTTACTGGTGAATGCCTAGAGACCCGCGCTTGGCATAGGTCAGTATTTTAAAAACCCATTTTTATTTGTCCACCTCCCCAGTTGTTAATCTCATATATCCTCAGAACTAAGGCTCAAATTTTCAGAGATAGATAGGAATCTAAGTCCCAAAGGGGATATGGCAGGAGAAGCTAAGGAGTGCCTTAGAGTATGTTCAGCACTGCCTGTGAGTTCTGTCAAACCTGAAGATGGGCGGGCTTCCTAAAAACAAGGATCCAAACCCAGTGCAAGGTGGGACTTGGAGGTAAATAGAATTAAAGATCTACAGAGCATTTGGGCTGTTTACTAAGAGAATGGTGGAAAAAACCTCTTTGTGTAAGATCCTTTCAAGAAGAGAGTGATCTTTTTTTTTGGAACTCAGCATATTCACCTGCATAAGGTTTAGCGACCCAGATCCTCTTCACAGATACTATTGACTTCTGATCTTTTGGGGAACTGCTGGGTGACCTCAAACTGTTTTGTGTTCTGCATTGTTATTTGCTTTGTCCTTTCCATTTTGAATTGCTTTATGGCTAGAGGACAGCTTGTTCACTCTATAAGACAGCCAAATGAGTGCACAGTGTGCTCTAAATCGGCCTAAGAAGTGATGCCTAAAGGCAGAGAAGAGTGCCTGTGATAAGAGAGGTGCCCAACCTGACTCCCTGGAGGACCCCTAGAGGTACAATCTGTGATCAGGAATTAGATAGCTAAATACCTTCCAAGATCTAGGCCCAAATCTTTAACTCAAATGTGAACTGCAAGATCAGGCCCCTAACTCTCTTTGCTGTTGTTGTTTGGTTGGGTTTGGGGGTGGGGCGGTACAGGGGGTATTGGCAAATGTGTATGTTTATATGTGTGAGAGGAGTGATTGACTGACTATGAACCCTAGATTCGGGGGGGAAAGGAGTATAAAAATATACCTGTCTCATGGTTACCACTAGCAAAAGGGAATAGAATAAACTGATAGTTACATAAACTTATGTCTAATTTTTGTGATGGTTAGGATAGTCCCCAAGTTTTGCTAAACAAGAGTACAAACAATAAATGTTTGTATGGCATTTAGGAGACTGTGAAATGATTTACAAGACAGAAACAATGGCTTTGAACAAAGACAAGTGATCACAGCACTGAAAATGGCAGAGGTTTAATAATGATTGTGTTCAGAAATTCACCAACAGGAATGAATTCATCTTCCCCATCACCCTCAAAATGTAAATAATTGTACATTCTAAGAAATCTGCGAGCAGAGATAGGGAAAAATCACTATTATGATGTTGGACTGGCACCTTTAGTATGGATGACTTTGTCAAAACATTCCAGGGGCAGAAAACATATTCCTGTAGCAGAACACTAGAGTAAGGATATTAAGGATAGAGTTGGACCCCTCTGCACTCATACCTTTGCAACATCCTTGTATCTAGGACAAAGGAGATTCAGTCTACCATGTTCTCTTTGGTTACAAGATCCTATCTGTCCTTTCCATGCACTTCAGACAAACTCTTGGCTAGCCTCTGTAACTCCTTCCCCCCCACCACTCTCTTCACTGCCTCTAGCCTATTTCAAATTGAGCTTCTAACACCATCTTCTTTTCCCATTGTTCTGACCCCAACACCCTTCTTCCCTCTCTTTGAATACCTTCTAATATGTTTCCTTTCCCAACACATCACACTCAAGCTTCTTGCCAGATTTGAAGGCCCTTCATAGCTCTACTTCTCTTTCTGGTCTTGTTTCTTTTCTCATCAGCCCTTATCCACACTTCTCTGCCAATGACACTGGCTTTGACTGTCCACTTGTCCATTTCTCCCATAGCCATTTTTGTGCCTTCTTCCACACTTCTCCCTCCTCAAAGAATCCCCTCCATGAGCTGATTCATAAGGCTATTAGTTTCCTCTGGTTTAAAATTCTGCTTAAGGCTAATTTTCTCCATAAAGGATATGTTATAGGCCAAATAAAGTGAGTTTGTCTTGGTGTTTTAAAAGATATGTCAATTATATACAATGCATACATTAAAATAGTGGCTATTTGACTTCACATCCTCCATATGTTTGTCTTCTTAGATGCCAGTACAGCAACTTCTTGATTACTGTGAACTTCAATATATCTGTATGCAAACAATTGCAGAATTGGAATAATAGACTACAAGATCTTCAGGGAAGGCATGGTAGCTTTCTTTGTTCCACTAAGGCAGTTTTTATAGATTTGCCTTGTGATGCTAATCATGGAAAGTCCAGCATATTTCAACATAGCTTTCAATCCCCTTTGCTACAGTTGCAATGTCATGCAAAAACTGGTAATCACCTTTAGTGATATTTGCATAATCTCTAATAGAATGGGCTCCAATCCCAATTGGAGAATCTGGTTACTACATCGCTACTTCTGCTAATAATCCTTAATACATACAATAATGACTTAATATATCTGTGCATTAAAACTATAACTAAATTTCCAGATTATATTAGTAACACATCTTGTGACAAAAATACCCCAAACATGGTGCAAATTTCTCTGGAAATAATTGAATTATCTCCTCCTGGAGTGTCATGCTCAATGCAATATAACCCATATATCTGCACTTATGGTTTCCTT
Source organism: Podocnemis expansa (assembly GCA_007922195.1). NCBI lineage: Eukaryota > Metazoa > Chordata > Testudines > Podocnemididae > Podocnemis > Podocnemis expansa. The sequence continues at coordinate 11,261,067 of ML682040.1, read as the reverse complement.
TAATAATTCTCCTCATAGTGTTTTACTGATCTCTATCCTTGTCACTGCACCACTCTAAAACATCTGTGTTTTTCCTTCAACTCACCATCAGTTCTTATTTGAGACATCTGTAAATTCTGTGTGTCTCTAAAATCTATAGATAATTGATTCCAGAAGTGAGCGTCCACAACAAATTATGTAGCTGTAGTTGCACTTGATTTAATGATATACAGTGCTTTGTTAGGTAAAGATCAAAGACCATAATTTTTCTAACGTGTATTTGCCAGATTTTAAAAGAGTGAACTGCACTGGAAAGAGAGTAAGCAAAAGCAAGAGAGACAATAACATTTTTCTTGGAATACAGACTATAGAAATGAAAAGTAATAATCCTCATATGTGTAAGTACACTGAAATGGATTCCAATCAATAGCTTTCCTGCATGCTGCATTAAGCTCCTGTTTTCCCATTTTAGAAAGGCAGAACAAACAAATAAAAAAATCAAGGGTTTGCTTTAGAGTACCTAAAAAAGGTTCTGTATCCACTGGAGGGTCTGCTAAGTTGATCTAACAAAGTCAACTTTAAGTTGACTTAAAGTCAACCTTGTGAAGTCAACTTAGAGACTCCACATTGAAAACTCCCGTCGACTGCCTGCGTCCACACTGGCAGGTGTTAGGTTGACCGTTCCTGATGGCCAGGAACTCAGGAAGGGGGTCTGGAGGCCAATTAGGTCAACTTAAGGGCTTTCCCTCATCTCCATCAGCTTAAAACAACTTAATAAATTCAACTTAAGCATTTGGTCGACCTTAAGAGGTAGTGTTTATTAAGTCAACTTAAGGAAGCACTTAAGTTGACTAAATAAAAGCCCAGTGTGGCTATGGGGGTCTTTAGGTTGACTTAACCTTTCTTAAGTCAACCTAAGGCTCCAGTGTAGACATACCCAAAAAGAGTCTGCAATAAAGATAGTTGGTGATAAGAATGGGGAACTATTACACCTGAAAGTAATGAGTGGATAGACACAATATGTAATATGAAGAAGACAGAGTTCGAAGGGACAGAGATCAGATTATAAATAAAATGCAATAACAAGATTCAACCCCAAAAATGTATATGCATTTGAATAATTTTACATAATAAATAATCCTGCTGAAATCAATACTTCTTATGTGCATAAATGCTTGCAAGTATACAGCACTTTTCTTAGAAACAGCGGATCTCATTCTGCCAGGTGCTAAAAGCTTCAGCTCAGCAAAGTACTTAAGTGTATGCCTAACTTTAAGCATCTGGGAAGTCCATGACTTCAAAGAAAATGCTCATATATCTTAAATTAGGGGTATCCTTAAGCACATTGATGAACTGGTGCCTTTGTACCCTCAACTCCAGTAACTTGCAAGTGTTCAACTCTTTACTGTAGGTGCTTAGCAAATTTCAGGACTGGGTTCACATATTCCAAAATATTGTACAAATAACATAGGCCTATCTTGTTTCTAACCAGAAACTTCCAATAAAATCCATTAAAAATTAATAGCATAGATTCCGAGGCAGAAGGGACAATTATGACCAACTAGTTTGACTTCCTGTATAATATAGGTCATAGAATTATTCCAAAATAATTCCTTGAGCATATCTTTTAGAAAAATCACCTCATCCTAATTTTAAAATTCTCAATACGGCAGAATCCATCCAGTACCCTTGGCAAGTTGTTCCAATGCTTAAAAATTTATAGCTTATTTCCAGTCTGAATTTATCTAGCTTCAGCATCCAGCCACAGGGTTGTGTCATAACTTTCTCTACTAAAGTAAGGCTGTGTCCACACATACATCGTTATTTTGAAATGAATTATTTTGAAATAAAGTAATTATTTTGAAATAAGATAATTCAAATTAAGAAAATGTTAATTTGAATTAAGGGAAAAGCTCAAAGCGAAATAGCATGTCCAAACACAGGACTTGCTACTTCACTTTAGGAGAGAGCCACCATGGGAGGTGTGGCAACATGGTCCCCTCCCTGGGCCATGCCCCCACCAAATATAGGCTAAAAGAAAGGCACCCTGGGAAGGAGAAGGACAAAAGTGTTATTTCAAAATAATGGTTATTTTGAAATAACATGTCCAAATGGCATTATTTCGAAATAACCATTTCAAAATAACAGCCATTTCGATTTAAAGGAGGTTTAAGCTATCTCAAAATGATGGCTCTTATTTCAAAATGATGGACTCCGTCATTTCAAAATAAGAACATGTCGTGTGGACCTAATCTCTTTTATTTCAAAATAACCAGTGTTATTTCGAAATAAAAGAGACATGTGGACATACCCTAAGAGTCCATTGTTAAATGCTTGTTCATCGTATGGGTACACTACTTACAGGCTGTAATCAAGTCACCTTATAACCACCTCTTTTTTCAAGCTATAAAGGTTGAGTTTCTTAAATATATCACTAAGAGAACGTTTTCCAAATTTCCTATAATTCTCATGGCTCTTCTCTGAACCTTATTTAATTTATCAACATCCTTCTTGAATTGTGGACACCACATCTGGACACAGTGTTCCATGACCAGTCACAATAGCACCAGATACAGAAGTAAAATAGCCTCCTTACTCCTGCTTCAGAGTATCCTTTTCTTCCAGCTAAAGATTGAATTAGCCTTTATGGCAACAGCGTGCTGTGTTGTGAACTCATGTTCAGCTCATTATACACCATGATCCCCAAATCTTTTTTAGAGTCACTTCCTCCTAGTATAGAGTCTCTTGTCCTGTATGACCTACATGCTTTGTTCTTAAACATAAACTTTAGATTTAGCCATATTAAAACTCCATTTGTTTTCTTGTGCCCAGTTTATCAAGCAATCAAGATTACACTGTACCAGTGACCTACCCTCTTCATTGTTTACTACTCCCCCAATTCTTCTGTCATTTTCAATCTTCATCAGTTAAATATGTATGTTTTCTTCTAGGTCATTAATAAAAAGTGAAATAAAAGTAGGGCCAAGAACTGATCCCTGCAGATCCCTACTAGAAATAAAGAAATTGATGATTTATTCCCTGTTTACAATAACATTCTGAGACCTATAGTTAGCCAACTTTTAATCCATTTAATATCATGTTAATTTTATACATTTTGAATTCTTTAATCAAAATGCCGAACAGTACCAAATCAAATGACTTACAGAAAGCTACTGTATCAACATTATTACCTTTAGCAACTAAACTGCTAATCTCATTAAAAAAAAAAAAAGACCAAGTTTGACATAATCTATCTTGTATATGCTATACTCCAAATAAAACTGTGCAAGCAGGGATCAAACTGGAAAATAGATGAGGTGGAAAAATAAAAACTATATGTCCTGGATAGTAGCTGCTATAAACATGACTTTCATACCAATAATAGTATCAAAATTGTATTTCAGAATGGCAAGGTTCTCGTCTCCTCTGCAGTACTGCAATATTGCTCTTTTAGGTTTAGGAAGTCAGCATGTTTGTCTTTGGTTGAAGGCTACAGGTGTAGATGGAGATGGAAAGCAGAGTTAAGTTCTCTTTCACTGTCAATTGAATATCTTCAGAATGTGCAGTATATTGTAGACTTTTTCAATGATTGGTACCATAGAGTGTAAAACATTTTTCATATTTGTTTCTGTTTATGGTCAATTTTTTTCCGTGTTTTACTACACCATATGACAAAGCATTAATGGCCCGATTCTCATTTACATTATAAGACCCTATTACTCTGTATATTAGTATTATTGTAATTTATTATCTATAACATCATTGTATGTAGGAGTCTCAAACACGTATCAGGACTCCACTGTGCCAGGCACAGCACAAAAACGAAGCAAAAACACCATTTCCTGTCTAAGAATTTACAATCTAAGACAAGAAACAACTGTATGAATACAGATACACCCTGGGAGTAGCATAAAGAAACCATGAGACACTATTGATCAGCAGGACATGCTGTAGTCTCAGCGTACCAGCTGCCTACACATTGCTGGGGTTTTTGTAGGCTTCATGACAAGAACTTTAAAGAGGAATTGTTGCCTTATTATACTGTTTGTTTAAGAATTTCCAATTAACACTTTGAGCTTTGGTAGGTTCTTTCTCCAAGATCGTTCACTGTATTAATTAAAAGTTAGTTGGCACACCAAAGTGCATGGTTGCAAATTCACATAGAGAAAAAATCTGTATTTATAATAGTTTTACAACCACAGCAATCCAACAAGGTACATAGAGATAATAAAGAACTGAATTTGATGATTCACATCCTCATACTATCCCTTGTAAAAGCACCCAAAGGTATCCTCCTCATCATCCTTCCCCCCCCCCCCAGTGGTTATCAGCCAGGAATCTCCCAAGACCCACAGGCCAAGATATGACTTTGGTAATATGTAATGTTGGTGCCACTATCCCTATTGCACTTTCAATAGGGTTTTCATCCCCTTTTCCTAATCTGTATTTCCTCAGCCTATTAGTGTTCGGATGCCCTTGTCCCATACTTTAGTAATTTTTTTACCACAAGCTTATTAGCATATACATCAATAAATTGTTATGACACTCTTGTCACACATCTACTGGGTATTTTAAGTAATGATCAATCTGATATAAACTAGCATCTTGGGGTTACCTATCAGTAGTTTATTCACTACAGTATTCCATATTATGATATGTTATGTAGAGCACTCGTGTTAGGAAAATTTTTACTATTACCATAGGATCCGAACACCCTATAATCTTGAGTATATTGATCGTCCCCACACCGCTTCACAGATGGAAAACCAGAAACTTAAAAGTGATTTTTCCAAGTTTATATAGGAATTTTTGTGGTGCAGAAGAGAACTGAATCCAGATCTTCTGGGTCTCAGGCAAGCATCTGGGTTAACCTTTTACAGCTCTTCCCTAGGGACCCAATGATTACTCTCTGGTTGAAGAAAGGGAATCTGAGGTCGCTCCTAAGGCTAAGCTGTATGAGACATTTCACTCAACCTATGGGCACATATGTCTTTTTAGGCCTAAACCCACATATTGTTATATTTCTTCATTTTGAAAGCTACTGCTGTATGTGGTAAAATGATATACTGTTGTCCACAAAGTGCCTTTGGCAACAGAATGCTCACTTTCCTTGGAATTTTGCCTGATATAAATATTTTTATATATTCCATGTAGGCATATGTTGGCTCTGAAATAAAGGATCTAAGAGATTAGTAGATCCGGGCTAACACAGCTACCCATTTGGAACTTACATACCTCAAGGCTTTATTTGTACTGTGCATCTCAGAAGTTTCCATAGTAGCTGATTTCTTCCCTGTTTTACTCAAAGGAGGATTATGATTGTGTCCTATTTTTATACCCTAAAAATGTAGTCATTTACTATACAGATGTATTTTCATTCTTGTGAAGTAACCTAGGTACAGTAAGTCCAAATGTATAGTCATATTCTCTAAATAAAAGTATTTGCTTCTTTTCAGATGTTCACATAGTCTCAGAAAATATCCAAATAGATCTTTATCAATAAATAAGGTATATATTATAATGATATGACTGTACTTAGGAACTTTCAGCTGAGCATCTCAAAGTTCTCTACAAACACTAATCCTCACCACACCCTAGTGAGGTATCTATTATTGGTCCAGTTTAGGGATGTACAAATCAAATCTCAGAAGTTACATAACTTGCCCTGTAGTCTGATCCTTTAATGGTTAATAATTGCTTTGTTTTCCAATTGATCCTTAATGAGCTGAGGGTATTAGGGTTTGCATCCCAGAATCAGGCTCCACAGAATTATAAATAACAAATTCAATATCTTGTAGGGAATCCCAGGGTATATGGCAGAGACATTCATATTAAGGGAAAAGCAAGGCCTTGGCCACTTTTCTTAAGACAATCAGTAAAGATAAACTTCCACATCATGCAATAAAATAACAGTAATATAGTATTAGGGATATCTTTGGTATTCTCCCTTGCATATGCCCCTATACTTATACAATCACACCCTTCCACGGGGACCTGGTCATATGAGATAAAGAACCAGTCCTGTCTCTGACATGCCCAGTAAGCCCAGTGATCCAGGACCTTTAATGCCCAAAGATTAATAGAAAATAAAAATGTAGAGCTGAAGGGTTAATGACAAAAATCTAGCCCTCATTACCTTGTGACTCAGCCTAGGGTAATATCATGAATATTCGTTCAGATGCCCATTCTGCCATGCCAAAATATAACTTCTTCACCCTTATAATATTGACATGCCCTTATCCTATGGTTTAACATCACTCAGTATGAAATATGTGACTTATTGCTAAAGCAAGTTGGTAGTTAAATATCTATAATTTATTCTGGCCTATAATATCCAAGCCCAGTATCCATTCAATGTTCCTGAAGTTGCTTGAACAAACAAGGAGTCCTGTGGCACTTTTAAAGACCAACAAATTTATTTATCCCATGAGCTTTTGTGGGAGAAAAGCCTACTTCATCAGATGTTATGAACATGGGGAACTTACACAGTGGAAGGAAAATATATGCTTACTCAGCGTCTCCCAGAGATCACCACCTCTTTGTTAAGCCACCTGTACCAGAAATGATTTACCATGTGGCTGATTAATACATCTGTGTGGAGCAAGTTTTCAGTTCAGTGCACCTGACATATATGTACCTGCTGTGTTGTACTATTTCTTTCCTGGATTGTGTATCTGATATTTTTCTTCAAATTTTAAAAAAAAAAAAGGAAGTGAATTGATTCCTCACTGCTTGGTGTCATCTTGGGTGTCTGCTATAGACCACCAGTCAAGAAATGTGAGGTAGACAAGGCTTTCTTCAGACAATTGATGGAAGTAGATCAGAGGCCCTGGTTCTCATGGGAGACTTCATCACTCTGGCATCTGCTGGGAGAGCAATACAAGAGTGCACAGACAATCCAGGGATTTTCTGACCTCCTGAGAAAAATCCAATCCATTGGTGAGCTTACAGAAAACACCATCCTGGCCACTGTGGACGTAGAAGCTCTTTACACCAACATCCCACATAAGGATGGATTACAAGCTATTAGAAGAACCATCCCAGATGATGCCACAGCAGACCTCATGGGTGAACTTTGTGACTTTGTACTCACCCACAATAATTTCAGATTTGAGGATAATTTAGACCTTCAAGTCAGCAGCACTGGTATGGGTACACGGATGGCTCCACAATATGCCAACATGTTTATGGCTGACTTAGAACACTGTTTTCTGAAGTCACATCCCAAAGCACCTCTCCTCTACTTATGCTACACTGATGACATCTTCATCATTTGGACCCCAGGTAGGGATGCCCTTGAAGATTTCAACAGAGATGTCAACAATTTCCACTCCACTATTAAACTTAGCCTGGAATACTCCACACAGGAGATCCACTTTCTGGACACTACAGTACAAGTTAGGAATGGATACATAAATACCACCCTATACCAAAAACCTGCTGATCAGTATAGTTAGCTACTTCCTTTGAGCCTTCATCCAAAACACACCATGTAATCCATTGTCTACAGCCAAGCCCTAAGCCACTGCATTTGCTCTGATCCCTCAGATAGAAAAACACCTTTGTAACCTGAGATTTTTGCCACTTCTTTAATTTGAAAATAAAAGTAATGTAATAAAGGAACCTATGAGTAGAGAATAGCAGAAGGCAATCTAGTAGAAATTTCTGTTAAAATAAGTTAAAATAGCATAATATCACTATTGCATTACTTATAGCAATAAGCATGAGCTATAAGTATTGACAACAAGGCCAGTATTCAAAATGCAGTCAGTAAGCGAAATATGATCTCCCTCCATCTGGATCATAAGAGATATCTTGTTTGACTAAGAAGAATGATCCTAGAAATGTATCTCTTATAAGAGAAATAAGGTCAAGATGCAAGAAGATTTGAACTTTTGAACCTGCTCACGTACCCCCCGGTGGACAGACCAGAATTGGTCGAAGTTGAGCAGAAAAGGACCATCAGGCAATGGGTCACATGTGGGTAAGAGATGAAATCACCCTTTTTGTGACTGGTCAAGGATGAAATCACCCTTCTTGTGACTGGTTGAAGAGACATGAAAGGGTGTTCAGAGATGCATAAAAAGAGCAACAGTTTAAGCAGAACTTTGGAGATCTCTTCTGCTCCTAATTGGTACCAAGGGCCTTGCGGCTGTTGGTTCCTATTGCACTAGGAGTCTCACTCTCAGCTACCTCCAGAGAGTGTAACAACACCTCTGGTGGATTGAAAGGGCACCCTAGCATCCGGCTTGACTGAGGACCTTGAGCTCTGCTCGAAAGTCCTGGGTAATATACCACATGCAAAAGGGCATCCTAGCCACTTTGTTGCATGAAGGGTCAGTGTCCGAAAGAGTTCAGGCCGCACAGCCAACTGAGTCCTGCCTAAAGGTCTGATACTCAAAATCTCGCATTCATGAGATACTCCAACCCACAGGGTACAGAAGAGTGAAGTCTCTGCTGGGGGACTTTCGGGTATCACCATCTCTGAGAGGCGTAATTTCCACTGGGCACCATTTAGGCAGCACCAGTCCCAGAACTGTATACTTAAGAATCCCAGAGTTGTATACTTAAAAATCAGGCTGCTGGACAGCCTGGAGATTAAGTTCTGGGGTAGCATCTTTAGAATCAATATCAAGCATTCTTAAAGCTACAGTACCCAGCAGAGGAAGTGAAGAAACAGATTGACAAAGCCAGGCAGGTGCCCCAAAGTCAACTACTACAGGAGAAGCCCTAGAAAATAAACAACAGAACACCTCTAGTCATCACTTACAACCCCCAAGTCAGACCTCTACAGCACATTCTCAGGGATCTATAGCCTATTCTACAAGATGATTCCTCACTCTCAAGCCTAGGGAAACAGACCTCCCAACCTTAAACTACTTAGCAGCAACTACAGACCTAACAAATGAACAATTAAAGCAGGCACATATCCCTGCAAGAAACCACACTGACAACTTGCCTACATATCTGCACAAAAGACACTATTACAGGGCCTAATAAAACCAGTTATTCCATCAAAGGCTCATTCACCTGCTCATCCACCAATGCGATTTATGACATCATGTGCAAAAGATGCCCCTCTGCCTTATATATTGGACAAATAGGACAGTCTTTGCACAAAAGAATAAATGGGTACAAATCTGACATCAGAAATCACAACACTGTAAAACCAGTGGGTCAGCATTTCAATCTTTGTGATCATTCCATTAATGATTTGCTAATTGCTGTGCTCAGACAGATGAACGCTAGATCAAGGCTTCAATGGGAAGCTGCTGACATTGAATTTATTTGCAAATTCAGTTTCATGGCCTCAAGACTTAATAGGGACATTGGATTTTTTTCTCATTACAACAGGTGATTTGACCTCTTTTTCCTCTGTATGCTGCTCCCCAGTGTTTGAATCTTTACAACTGTTTTGACTTGCTGTTACAGTGTGACCTCATCCCATGACTTACACTTCCCTGCATTTATTTCCTCCCATTCTGTAATATCCCCTATCTTCAAAACATCTGATGAAGTCAGATTTTCTCCCACAAAAGCTCATGCAAAAATAAATTTGTTAGTCTTATAACTGCCACAGGACTCCTTGTTTGTTTTGCTAATGTATACGAACTTTCAAATCATTTGCAGGTATGTGATTGCTTTAACCTTTAACAGTTTTCTTATAGGTTTTTTTTTTTTTTAATAATAAACCTTCCATTTTAGTAACTAAAGGATTGTTTGGTAACATCATATTCTGGGTAAGATCCAAACTTGTATTGATCTGGTGATGTGTCTGATCCAATCTTATATTGGTCTAGTAATCCATCAGAAGAACCTTCTTGGTAAAAAGTGTGGAGGTTTAAGTAACTTGTCTCTTTACTAAGGCCAGCAGCTAATTGGGAGTGGGCCAGGGAAACTGAAATGCAGTAAAGGGGCTGAGAATATTTTATTTTAGCTTCTTAATAAACATCCTAAACACACCACACAATCCATTGTCTACAGCCAAGCCCTAAGATATAACTGTATTTGCTCTGATCCCCCAGACACAGATATCTTCAGGATGTCTATGAAGCTTTCTTAAAAACTATGGCACCCACCTGGAGAAGTAAAGAAACAGATTGACAGAGCCAGACGGGTACCCCGCAGTGAACTACTACAGGAAAGGCCCAAAAAAGAAAATAGAATGCCACTGGTTACCACATTACAACCCTCAAGTCAGACCTCTACAGCAGATCATTAAGGACCTACAGCCTATTTTAAAAGATGACTCTATAAGTAACAGGTTGTCAGAGGCCGAGCGATCTACCTAGCGGGTGGCCTCTAGCTCCATCGTTGGGTGAGGCCACACTCAAGTTCCTGCCTGCGAGCTCCCCCTAGCGGGGCAAGGCAGCCGAAGAAGTCGATGCCTTCGGCAAGAAAAAAAAAAAAGCCAAGGAGTCATGTGGCACTTAAAGACTAACAGATTTATTTTTCGCATGAGCTTTCGTGGGAGAAAATCCCACTTCGTCAGATGCTTCAAAGATGGGTAAACTTACAGAATGGAATGAAAATAAATGCAAGGGGATGTAAAACATAGGATCAGGTCATACAGTAACAGCAAATCAGAGCAGTTGTTGGGTTTAAACCCTGGGAAGCCTGAAGTCAAGTTATCTTTTGTAATGGGAAAAGAACCCATAGTCTCGATTCAATCCTGCTTTTGCAGAATTTAATTTGCATATTAATTTAAGTTCTGCTGTTTCTCTTTGAAGTCTTGATGTCCCAGTCACATCTCTGATGACAGTCGTTAACAAATCATTTATCGAGTGATTAGAAAGATGGAAGTGCTCAGCAACTGTTTTTTTTTTCTTTTGTGATTTCTGATATCAGTTCTATGTTCATTTATTCTTTTGCGCAGGGATCGTCCTGTCTGTCCACTGTGTAAACTGTTGGGGCATTTCTGGCACATGATGGCATAGATCACATTATTAGATGATCAGGTAAATGAGCCTTTGATAGCGTAGCAGGCTTGATTAGGACCTATGATGGTATCTATTGTGCAGATATGTGGGCAGACTTGGCAGCATGGTTCGTTTCAGGGTGTCTCCACTTTAATGTTTCTGTTGTTAGATCTGTAGTTGCTGATGAATAGAGTTCCTGCCTGCAAGCCACCCTAGTGGGGCGAGGCAGCCAGACAAGTCTATGTCTTCAGCCCCTTCCTGGGCCAGGCGGTATAAAGAGACTTTATGGTTGGGGTTTAAAGCAGGACTCACTATCACAGGGTTAGCAGAGGATTAGGAGCAGGTGAGGGAGACACAGGCCTGCCCACTCCACTGTGTCTCAGCCCAGTGCCCTATCTGGTGGCTGCAAGGCCACCAGAAAGCCAGCAGAGCTCTTTCTGAAACACACCGGCTGTGGTTCCATCGCCGGGGGGAGAGGTCCACACTTCCTTGGGCAACTTACAACAGAGTTCTCCCATGCCTCCTCCTCCCGGTCCTCAGGATAGAATGCCAGAGGGATCCCCATCAAACCTTCCTCCCCCATTGGCGGCAGGGCTGGCAGAGCATCCGGGTCTTCTGCGAGGGGTAGCTCCTCCAGTTCGTTGCTGGCCAGGCCTGCCGGTCCATGATGCCTTCTGCAGAAGGCAGCTCCTCCAGATTATTGAGGGATGAGTCCCCCTGGCCCTCAGCGTCTTCTGCAGAAGGCAGTTCTTCCAGGTCCCCCCTTGGGGCGGAGAATAGACCGGGAAGTCCAGCCAGCACTCAGGCCGCTTATCCTCAAGCCAGGGTTGAGCACTCTCAGGAACTGCGGTCCATCTCACTCTCAGTCTCCCCTTTCTTTGCCTGGTCCATCTCTTTACATTGTCCTCCCTTCCCCTGGACCTCCCTCCTGAGTTCCGGGTCCCAGTCCAGGTCCCTGCAGAGCCCTCCTCTGGCCAGCAGGGGGAGTGCTCAAACCCCTGAACAACTGGTCTTGAGGAAGGAGGTGCGTCCTGACTGCCCTCCCTACTGCAGACCCCTCAGCCTCTCTAGTCTACAGACAACCTCCAAACCTTAAACAGATGCTCACCAGCAACTACAGACCTAACAACAGAAACATTAAAGCAAGCACCTATCTCTGCAACAAACCACGCTGCCAACTTTGTCTACATGTCTGCACAAAAGACACCATCATAGGACCTAATCAAGCTAGCTGCTCCATCAAAGAGTCATTCACCTGCTTAGCCACTAATGTGATTTATGCCATCATGTGCCGGAAATGCCCCCATGCTTTCTACATTGGACAAACAGGACAGCCCCTACACAGAAGAATAAATGCACATGAAATTGACATCAGAAATCACATCACAAAAAAAAAAAAACAGTTGCTGAGCACTTCCCCCTTCCTAATTACTCCATTGATGATTTGTTAATGATGGTCCTTAAGAAAATCAATGTGACATCAAGACTTCAAAGAGAAACAGCCAAAACTCAAATAATACGCAGATTAGATTGTGTGAAAGTAGGACTGAATCATGACTATGGATTCTTTTCCCATTATAACAGGTAATTTGACTTCACCCTCCCTCTGTGTGCCATTTCCTAGAGTTTGAATCCTTACAAATGCTCTGATTTGCTGTTGCAGTGTGACCTGATCCCATGTCTTACACTCCCCTGCATTTATTTTCATCCAATTCTGTAAGTTCCCCCTCTTCAAAGCATCTGATGAAGTGGGATTTTCTCCCATGAAAGCTCATGTGATAAATAAATCTGTTAGTCTTTAAGTGCCACAAGACTCCTTGCTTTTTTTGAGAAACAGAGTGTGCAATCAATGGGTATGTCTACGCTGGAGGCTTAGGTCGACTTAAGCAGGCTTATGTCAACTTACACAACTCCCTGGCCACATGTGGAGTTCATTAAGTTGACTTAAGCACTTGCTTAAATCAGCTTAATAACTCCTACCCTTAAAGTTGACTTTAAGGGTTAAGTTGATTTTATTAAGTCAACAACACATTGTGCCCATTAAAGTCGACTTAATAAAGTCGACTTAGTGTATTAGAGTCATTTAAGTCAGCTTTATAATGTCACCTTAAGCCAGGAGACCCATTTAAAGTTGACTATATTAGGTCAACTTGAAATAGGTCTCCTGACTTGTGAACTTTATAAAGTCAACTTAAAGAAATGGGGCCTCACTAAATCAACTTAATAAGATTGACCTTATTAGGTCAACTTACCTGAGCCCTCTAGTGTAGACAAAGCTAAAAGCATTGTTTGTTTGCTGGGAACCCTCACTTCAGTGTTACCAGTCAATACTGGGAGAATTTATTCTCCTTTTGCAGCATCCCCTGATCTTGGCATTTTCAGGGTGCTATCCTAGGTATGGACAGGTAACACTGCCACACACACACTCCAGAAAGGATGTGGACTCTTTGGAGACAGTCCAACTGAGGGTAACAAAAATGATTAGGGGACTGCAGTATATGACTTTTGAGGAGAGGCTGAGGCAACTGGTGTTATTTAGTCTGCAGAAGAGTAGTGTGGGCAAGGGGAGAGTTGGTAGCAGTCTACAACTGTAGCATGTCTCTTTCAAGATAGTCAAATAAAAGCTATTACCTCACTCACTTTATCTGCCACCACTTAGATATGTTTACAGTAAAAACAAGAATAGGTTTGTTTAAGAATAGAGATTCAAAAAGAAGACAATAGAATGAATGGAAATGAAGGGTTGCATGTAACATAAAATTATAATATGCATTTTAGAGCTTAAGCATAACTCACAAGATGCCTTCTTAAATAAAACTGCCTACCCTAAAGTTTGTCTCACTGAGTTTTTTGAGTTGCCTAGGCAAGCTGTGGAATCAGAGTTGCCTAGGCAGGTTGTGGACTCTCCATCATTGGAAGTTTCTAAGAACAGTTTGGACAAATACTTGTCATGGATGGCTTAAGAGGGTACTTGGTCCTGCTATGAAGGAACCTCTCATGGTTCCTTCCAGTTTCTATGATTCTGTGACCATGATGGCTGAGACATTCATTAAGATTATAATGACCAATGTGATGCAGGTTTTCAGTAGAAATATAAGCAACTTTCTTTGGTGAACTAGAATGTAATTCCAAACTCAGGGGATCCCTGTAACTCTCATGTAGCCCGTACTCTCTGCCATTTGGCATCAAGAGGTCTTCAAGTCACAAGGAGACAACACCATCACATCCCATGAAAGTTTCCCTTTCCCACTTGTCCTCTCCAGTAGGATTTCCCACAAGAGGCAAGTGTTCTGACCCATGAGTTGCATGCTATTTGGTGAAGTTATCTTGATGTGTTTACAATGTGTTAGTGATGCTACCTCAAAGAAAATTTCTAACCTGTTTAATGCTATTCCAAAACTTGACACTGTATGTACAAAAATTTCTTTTTTTTTTTTTTGTTACTTTCCTGTCATTGTCTCTCATTAACTCTTTTTGGACCTAAGAATGGCCATTCATCAATGGTTAGCTGTAGTTGTCTCATCCAACCTTGGACAGTTTCCATGACCACAGTCCTGGCTTCAGCAAAAGCCACTTTAAAGTCAGTTCCTACCACAGGCTATGTCTACACTAGGAAAAGTTAGTTCAAATTTGTTAATTTGAACTAATAAGTTTGAGTTTAGTCAAATTCAAACTAACTTTTCCTAGTGTGGACATACTCCTTGTTTGTTTTTCATTATCAGTGTTACTTATAATAGGTTTACACTACTAAAATTGTGCCTGTTTTAAAAATCCATTTACTTTTCACCATGTATGATGTTTATCATGCAGCTTACATAAAGTAATTGACTAAAAACATATTCAGATTATACTGAGATGTTGTTCCTGCCTTCACCAGGTATTCTGAAAATTGTCCATTTCTTTTGATCATACAGTATATAAAATAAACACTGTAGGAAAAGGTAACATTAGCTAAATCTCTCACATGCTGACTTGCATTGATTGTAGCATCCATCTACTACTGTACATAGCAGAATACTAATATGTACCCTTGATCCTCAGTAACATTAGGCATCCAGTTTTAAGAATGATGTATGCACTATGGGAAAGGTCCAGAAAGGCATCACAAACCATGCATTTATACAAGCTCTGTAACTTTTATAATACCATAGGCTTAGGCATGTGGGTTTATCACATTATGCCAATACTGCTCCAGACAAAGCAGTTCATATTTCAAAAATAGGAACAACTTCTTTTTCTGAATTGACTGCCAGATTCCCATCTTTTACAGTGTATCCAAATTCTACTTCCTTGCATTTGTCTACAATCATATCCATGGGATAAGAGCAGCCTTCAGCCTCACCAAAAACTTACAACAGTGATGACTGATCAACATAATACACTTTGCAGACTAGTCTAGATTAAAGAGAGCTGATTAATACCAAAAAATACTTATCAATAGTTGCATTTTGAACTGTTTATCTACATATAATGCTAAAAGTGCATTAGCAAAATAGTAACTTATATACAAAGCAGCCCATTGTACTGTTGTTGGTCCATTTTTCTTCCATCTACAGCTGCACACGTCACCCCACTGGTCGTAAAATGCCAAAACACTACTCCTGACAGATCACACCTGCTTCAAATAATGCATCTCACCCCACACTAATCTACAGCTATAGGCTGGTTTTAATGATTTTAAAATGCTGGTATTAACTCTCAATGCTTGGCTGGTTTTTATGGAAGCAGCAGAGTCCATTTTGTCTAGTTTTAATACAATTCTAATAAAACAGTTAGGAAATTGCAGTGCTAGGGAAAAGACATTCAAATCCACCATTTTTCCTATTATAGTAATGGTCAGTTTGACAAAGTAAAGCAGATTGTAGCACCTGGGGGGGGGTTGCTTTTATATTATATATTTAATTATATTGTTATATTCTCCATTTGAAAACAATTAACAAAAAGATTTTCAGTTTAAGATTATAAAACTGCCCACTTCTGATTTCAGCCTGACATTTTTATTGGTAATCTGAGTTATAACACGTTCAGGTTCATTCTTTACTGATTGGCTGCTGAGTTTTCTGCCAGCATTTTATGGTTTCATGGGAAAGTACAGTATTTAAAACTCCTTTAAATTCACAGGCTACTCCTGCTTCTTAAAAAGCTTCTCTTGACTTCTTAAAAATTCGGAACAAGAGCCTATGTTTACTTAAAAACATCTGCTCCATCCTTTATGGTATAACATAAAAAAGTGGGCTGATGTTTTCCATACTTTTCTCTTTACTCGTGTGTCAAACAATGAGAGACTGTAATTACTTCAGGCCACGTCCTGGCTGCAACCGAAGCAGAACCAGTGCAGTTCTATTGTGAAAAAGAGGAAGATCTGAAAAACTGTCCAATGGAAACAGTGGGGGCAAAAAAACAACTGGCTTCAAAACTGAACTTGATAAATTTTTGTAGGGGACAGCATTTGGCCTATCAGTGACTGCCAGTAGCAAAAATTCCCAACACCTGGAAACAGGACATAAGATGGGGAGTGGTCTGAGTTACTACAGAGAATCCTCTTACAGATGTTTCCCTGGTGAGTCTTGCTCAGAATTTTATTGATTACTGTTTTTTGGGGTAAAGAAGGAATTTTCCCCTGGGCCAGATTAGCAGAAACCACAGGGATTTTTCACCTTCCTTTACAGCATGGGGCTGGGCCACTTGCAGGTTTAAACAAACCTAAATGGTGAATTATCCGTAACATGAAATCTTTAAACCTTGATTTGAGGACTTTAGTAACTAAGCCAGAGATTAGAAGGCTATTCCATAAATGGGTTACTAAGGTTTTATGGCCTGTAATGTGCAGGAGGCCAGACTAGATGATTACAATGGTCCTTTCTGACCTTAAAGTCTATGAGTCTAAAGTACTGGGACTCACCATCTGCTGGGGCCCACTAGGGTTGCTATTTCTGAGGCATGAAGATAGATGTAGATATAGATGGGACATCAAGGATGATGCTTATGAAACTGGACAGCTGGCAGAGTGTAGTGAGATTCAGATTTCCCTGACACCTACTTCAAAAATGATAATCCTGGCTTACCTGAACAGGTGTCATCATTAGGCCCAACACACTGTAAGCTGTGGAACTCTGCTCTGACAATATCCTGCACCTATCATGGAGAAAGGATACGTCAAGAAATGATGGGCTTAGTGGATCTCTTACTGCAAAGGTATGCAATCCAGCATATTTCCCCATGTAAACACCTGCACAAAGGTCACTACAAAAGCTCTGAGATCTGGGGAGGAAAGGGAGGATTCTTTTCCCACAACCTACAGAGCCTCCTAGCTCATGTCCCAACCATTTAGGCTGCAGAATAGATTGAGGATTTTATCCTTGTAAAGCCACAAAGAGTGGTTACTATACACTGCTGCAAACAACTAGAAAGTGTATTGACATTATACATGTGTTATGTTCATAATATACACAAAGACATTAGATACTCTTGATGGAGGATTGCAATGTAACACAACTTCCATTTCTTATAAGTCACAGTGAGATCACACAGTAACCAAAAATAGAGAGTGAAAAAGCAGCCTTCTCTTAAACCAAAGAGGTACAACTCACTCCACCTTATCCTTGCCTACTTTTTTCTAGTCTACAGTAACTCTGATCACACCTTTCACTACTTAGTCTTTTAGCCTACAGACAGGGCCTGGAGCCCTTCTTAAACCAAAGTGGTAGCTTGCAATTCTAACAGTCCTCAAAACACCACAACACTCAGTACCATATAACCCTTATTTACTGGCATTGTAATGTTTATATTCTCACGTTCAGATAGCCTTTTTGTATCAAGTTCTCACACTGTTTGGACTGTCACTGCACTTTGAAAGGATGTTTCTAGAGAAGTATCTGAGAGGGCTCCAATGCCAGATTCCCATTGTAGGTACAGTGCCTAGGGCCTATGAAATTTTTAGAGCCTACAGAGGAGGGAAAAAATGAAAAAAGCAGAAAAATTAAGGAAAATCACATGGGTTAGCTTTAGAATAGTTTAAAGTGCATCATGTCAATCGACATAATTCAATTGGCATTTACCCCTCTTTTTGCAAATTTTGGAGTGAAAGTGCCTAGGGCCTATGAACATCAAAATCTGGCCCTCGATGCCTCCCTTCCTGAGTAGTAACAGCTAATTTAAACCCCCTCATTTTCTATGTGCAGCTAGGATTATTTTTTTTTTCCCAATGTCCACTATTTTGCACATACCAGTATTGAATTTTGTCAACCATTTTGTCACCCACTCAACCAGGCTAGTGAAGTACCTTTCTTTTTAACTATTTTGGCTAAATTTGTATTGACTGCATATCTTGCCACCTTACAATTCACCCCCTTGTTCAGACTATTTCTGAACACTATTTCCTCTAAGCTGTGCCTCTGTGCAGTTGATTTCAAAGCTCCGTGCAGCTTTGTTCAGTTCCCACACTTAAATAAATAAATAAAATATCACAACTTCAGGCTGGGGCTGGGGCTGCCGCATATGCATGGGCTGAAGAGCTGGGGTGGGCTGAGTCACCGCCCCCAGCATGGCCAGGCACGGGGAGCAGGGTGGCTCCCTCCCTAACCTGGGCTAAGATGGGGTCAGCAGTTGCACTGCATCTCTGCTCCCAAGCAGTCTGGGGCAGTGTTTAATTCCAGACAGATTCTGGCCCTGCAGCCAGTCAGAACCTATATCTCAGGGTATACAAGGCACTTTGCTGCCTGAATTACATTTAAAACTTTTTCTTACCATTTCGACTTTGTTTTGTTTCTAGCTGTGCAAATGGGTAGAGCCTTGCATGGATACAAAAATACGGATCTGCAACTGATCTACATCTGCTCAGCAACAATATCTATCCATTCTGCAATCTGCATGCCATGTTTTATCTATATTTGTAACCATATCTGCAACCAAGCTTGGGCTCACAGTCAGCATTTTAGTATTTGAATGGCTCATTCCCCAAATGGGGCCCACCCATTTTTTCCTTTTCTTGTTTGTGGTTTGCTCGCTGTGCTGTCAATTAAATTTCCTTGGCCACAAATAAAACCTCTGATTGACAGCATGGTATGAGAAATGCAGACAAAAAAAGGAAGAAGTGGACAGGGAAGTCATGGTGAATGAGCCAATCAAAGGCCAGCATGTTGACTGACTGACAGTAAGTGGTAACTCTCCAAGCCACAGCCTGCTGTGACTGAGAGTCTGATTGGCTGGCAGACCACAACGAGAACTGAGCTAGGATTGTCTGGAGTGCTTCCTTGTTCCCCTGTGTGCTGCTGACACAGATCACAGCAGCAGCTCCGGGTATGGATCACACCCTGGGCAGATTAAAAATAGAATCCATTTCAGCAGATCAATCCAGATAAATGGGTCTGTGGTTATCCGCACCTGCAGCCACACGTGTGGATACCCAAGGACCTGCAGAGCTCTAGAAATGGGAACTGCCGGGTGCTGGGATTCTGCTATCTCCTTAGGCTGCTGCCCCCTGCTCCAGAGTGAGCTGCATTTCAGTGCAAAGGACTCCTGCCTTGCGGATGAAACAGCTGCAGAGGGGGAGGTGTGGAAGAGCCCCTGAGAACAGGGAGGACTATCATCACCTCCACACTGAGCATATAATCCCCACTGTGATGCACTCCCTGACCCCACAGACAGTGCTCCTTACCCACAGCTGTAACCACAGCACACCACTGTCCTCCCAGAGCTGGGATTAGAACCCAAGAGTCCTAGTTCCTAGCCCCGCTGTTCTAACTGCTAGACCACACTCCCTTCCCGGAACGTGGGAGAGGACCCAGGATTTCAGACTTCTAACCTGATACAATATGTAAATCAGTGGGGGGAGCACAAGCCTTTAAAAGCCATGGGTCTTGCACACAGGGGCGTCGCTGGCTGAGGGAGGGAGCTGGGGCCCAGGCCCCACCCCCGACCCACAGGCCCCACCCCCAGTCTGCAGGCCCCGCCCCTGGCCAGGGACAGGGACAGGCGCCACCGCATTGCCGCGGGCAGCTAGACCCCACATCTCCTGCTCTCCCTCTGCCCTCTGGCTTCTGCCCCCCCACTTACCCACCCCTCACCCCACTCTTTGCTAACCTGATGCCTGCCTCTTCTCTCACTCCCCTCTAGCCTCCTTGTGCCAGCCCATCCTTTCTCTAGTATTGCCTCTTTTCTTACCCCACCTGTAGCTGCCCAGTACCCCTCCCTCCTATCACCCCATTCTGCCCCCTGGCACCTGCCTCTCTCCTGCCCCTGCTCTGCCCTCAAGTGCGCTCCTCAGCTCTAACCACCCCTTCTGCCCCTAAGTGCCTGCCTCACTCTTTCCTTCTGGTGCCTGCCCCACTCCTCATACCCCTACCCCTTGCACCTGACCCTCACCATGACCCTCTGCCACTGGAGCCCAACCCTCCACTCCTTCCCTCCGTGATCCTTGGAGCCCCTCTATTCTGTCATACCTCTCTGCCCTCTGGTGCCCATCACTTCTCTTTGCTCCTGAGTCTGTTCCTTTCTTCCCTGGAACCCATCCGTCCCCTCGCCCTCCAGAACGCAGTGGAACCTGCCTCTCCATTCACCCCCCTCTGTCCTGGCACCTTCTCTTCCCCTGGGCCCCCATAGCCCTTATGCCTGCCCCTCCTCTCTGCTCCTCCTCTTTCTCTCCAGTATCAGCCTGCCCCCACCCCCAGACACTCCCAACCTCCCTGATGCCACAAACCCCCCACTTTCCCCCAGACCCCCCTTCTTCTTACCCCAAACTCGCTCATTCCACCCAAACACCCTCAACCACCCAAATCCTGCAGCACCCATCCCTCACCAGTTTCTCCAGTAAATAAAACACATCCGCACCATCATTCTGTGTGCAGTGCATCCTTTTCTTGTGTTAGGGACAGGAGGGAAATGGGTGGGAGGGGTGGGGGAGCAGGAATGGGCAGCTGGGGGTAGCAACAGCAGCCAGAGGCAGGTGCTTTATCTCATCTGCAGGTTCCACAGCCAGTGGTCATCATCCCAGGTGATGAGAACGATCTGGTGCCACCAGTCACTGGTGGTTTCCCGTGCCAGATGCACCGGTGCAGAGAGGGCACCCTATCCATGCCAGCTCCCAGGGCGGGTGAAAGGGGTCAGCCTGCTGTAGCCTGCCCCCACGCTGGCACTTGCCCTGCAATGCCTGCTCCAGGCCGGAGGGGTCTGACCACTGCATGGGGATGTAGAGTGCTGTGCTGGCACGTTGCTGGGGCAGGTTGGGTCCCAGACCTCCTCGGGCTCCATGTTGCCACACACACTATGGAGGGCAGTGTGGTCATTCATTTGCTGTTGTAGAGGAGTGGCTGGGAGAGAAGGACACTTCTGCTGTGGTGCACTGTGGGCCAGCTACCCACAATGTGCCACTCCTAGGACAATCTAGCAACTGCCAGTGTGGTTGTCGGCAGTTTCCTGGCACTTTGAGTGTGGCTGCTCGAACTCAGCTTAATAAGGTCTACTTTAAGCCAGTTTAAAGTAGACTTTCTTAAGCTGCCTTAATTAAGCCGTTTAGTGTAGACACAGCCATAGTGTAGCCATACTCCCATATGCTCAAGCACCCCCAGCACCTAAAGCTGAGGATCCCAACACCACAGCAAGTAATTTGGGGATGCTGAGACAGCTCAGCACCTCTGGCCCCATATGCCCTGTGCCCCACCCCCTGCAGTCCGTGCCCCATATCCTGCACTTGACAACCCATGCTCTGTGCCCCCTGCACCCCACACCCTATGCCTTGTGCCCAGGGTTGCCATCTCGCCAGGTTTGATCCTGAGACTACAGGTTTTAATTACTTATTTCCAGGCTGTGGGTTTAATATTCAAATCTCCAGGTGATTGATGGGCAACCCTGCTGTGCCCAAAAAACCCTTAGCTCCATAAACCCTACACTCTGTCCCCAATATCATATATGAATTTGTGATTTCAGTTGGTCCATTCAATAGTTGTAAATGAACAAAAGTTAACTGTAAAACTGTTCATTTTTACTGTACACTATAAATATGTAATCACACCACCAGCCCATCAGCTGCGACTGCTACTGAGACTGGCCCTCTGGCATTGGAAGAAGGTCTCTGCCCATCCCACTAATACAACTTATATCTACTGCTCAGGTCATTAATTGCCTCACTCATTAAAGGCAAAAAATTAGGGGGAATGTAGTTTATGAATATGTTGAACATCACAGTTCCTGGTCCAGATCCTTGGAGCCTCACTATTAAATTCTCCCCATTCTGAAAACTAACCATTTATTCCCACCCTCTGTTTTGTATCTTTTAACCAGTTGCTGATTTGTGAGAGGGTCCCATTTTCTAATCCCCAAACTGGCTATTTAGCTTAAGAGCTTTTAGTGAGGTCCCTTGTCAGAGGCATTTTGAAAGTCCAAGTACACTATAGCCACTGGATCTCCGTTGCCCAAGTGCTTGTTGACACCATTAAAGAATTCTAATAGACAAGGGAGGCATGATTTCACTTTACATAAATTCTATTGACTTTTCCTCAACAAATCATGTTTATTTGTGTGTCTGATAATTCTCTTCTTTACCATAGTTTCAACCAGATTGCCTAGTTTTGAAGTTAAGACATGACAGATTGCAATTGCTATGAAAGTCTCTGAAACACATATGAAAAAAATTAGCCTTATATTGACTACCTTCCAGTCATCTGGTACAGAGGTTGACTTAAGCAATAGGTTATGTACCACAGTTAATAATTCTAAAATATTTCTGGTCCTGATAACTTATTACTGATTAATTTATCAATTTGTTCACTACCTTCTTCAAGTAACACTTCAATCTCACACAGTGCCTCAGATTTATCACCTAAAAAAGAATAGCTCACATGAGGGGATCTTCCCAACCACCTCTGCAGTGAAGGCCAATGCAAAGAACTCAGTTAACTTCTCTTGTTTTCCTTTTGCATTCCTGTAGTATTTCAATTGGCCAGTGGCTCGACTGTCTGTTTACTGGGCTTTCTGTTTCTGATATACTTTAAAAGAAATTGCTTTTAAGTTTTCTTTATCTAATTGCTATTCAAATTCTTGACCTGCCCTATTATACTTTTACACTTGACTTACCAGAGTTTATGTTCCTTTCTATTTTTCTCAATATGTTTTGACTTTCAGTTTTTAAAGGATGTCATCTGCCTTCAACTGCCTCTTTTACTCTGCTGTTTAGCTATAGTGGCAATTTTTTTTTCTCTTGCTGTTGCTTTTATTTATTTATTTTTAATTTGGATATGCATTTATTTTGAGTCTCTGTTATGATGTTTTTAAATAGTTTCTATGCAATAGGCAGGCTTCTCACCCTTGTGACTACTTCTTAATTTCAATTTAACTAGCTGTCTCATTTTTGTGAATTTGTCTTTTTTGAAGTTCAGTGTTACTGTGGTAGGGTCTGTGGCATTATTCCGCCTACAGGCATATTACATTTAATTACATCATGATTGCTGTTACTGAGTGGTTCAGCTATATTTGCTTCTTGGATAAAATCCTGTGCTCCCCATAGAACTAAAATATTGCATCTCCTCATGTGGGTTCCAGGACAAGTTGCTCCAAGAAGCAATCATTTAATGTGTCTTGAAGTTTTACCTCTACATCACTTCCTAAGGTAACAAATACCCAGGTGATATGAGGACAGTTGAAATCCTTCCTATTAATACTGTATTTTCTGTTTCTCTAATCTCCCTGAACCTTTCACACTGGTTTTCACGAGCCTGATCATTTTTATAGTGCTTCCACTATACTCGTATTATAAGTATGGAATGAATATTCATAGCAATTCTGTGGTACAGTTTTATTCAAGATATTTACTGTATCTGATTCCATGCTTTCTTTCATATATAGTGCTATTCCCCAACAAGCACAATTGCTCTGTCATTCTTACGTATTTTGCACCCCAGTCTTACCACATCCTATTAATTATTCTCATTCTACCAAGTTGCCACAATGGATATTATATAAAGAACCTCATTTAGTGCAACACACTCCAGCTCCCCCACCTTATACTATTTACACATTTAGCATGTGCCCATAAACAGTTGTGCATTTTGTTAGTGTTCAGTGGCTCATGTCCATGTGTTACATTTAAAAGAGAATCTTCTGTTTCACTGTTTGTCACAAGCTCCTATATGTGTTTTAGCAACTTCTTTACTATCCTTTTTACTAGGACATAAAGATCATCCTTTAATAAATTCATCCCTAAGGGTTGTTTCCACTTGAACTGTGTGTTCTTCTGCATCTGCCAGTATATCCTCTCTGTGCAATTTGCAGACAGACATGGGCACTGGCCCTATATCCAGAAGATAGCTAAACAGCTATGGATGTGATGAGGTGGCATCGTTCAGCACACTAAAGCCATGAAAGTGTATTTCATAAATGTAGATACTGCCTAAAAATGATTCTCAGGTTGGACTTTTCAAAATATCTTTTAGATCATTGGGTCAGTTAGCCAAAGACTATCTTCTTTTAATGTATCCATGGAATAAGTCCCTGGAATTATTTTTATGCCACATAATTGTGAGTTTGTTTTTTATGAAACACTTTCTAAAAAAGTAATGGTTTGTATGGAATTTTGCCCCAGCCTAACACTGTACTTGCTTACCCAAACAGGGGTGTATGAAAGCGGAATAGCAAGAAGCTGTTTATACCTTTTAATATTACTACTCAGCTTTTGTCATAAATCTCTCTTCCTGATTGCACATACCTGCAGTATGAACTCACACTCCTTTTGATTTTCCTCTTTATTACCCTTAGCCAACTGAGTGATGTGTGAGTTCCTGTCATGGTGCTGACTCTGTTACAAAGCTCAAAGGTAATTTCATCCCAGGGTTGGCAGTGCAGCCAATAGCCCCATCCTTGGGAAGTGCTCCATTCCAAAGGGGCTGTCTCTTTTATGGATGTTGGAGGGTAATTTATTTGTTAAAAAAAACTTAAATTTCTGCATAGTATCACTGGCAAGTTCTTGAGATGTGAAAAAGGATTTTCCTCTACTCTGTTACCACCCTAATGAGAAGTCAGCATCTACTTGGAACTTTTTATTCTGTTTCGATATAAACAGACCTACTTCTCTGAGTTCATATTGGGGCAAAACCTCTCCCAGGAGCACAGCTGGAGTAAATGAGGTCAGACTGCAGGGAGTCAGGAAAAAACAAATCCTTCCCCACTGGCACATAGTGACTATTACTATGTCTTCAAGGCTTCATTTGTTCCCCTGGCTGCTATGTCGTATCCCTGGTGGAGTGGAAGCATTCAGTCTCAGATCCAGAGGCACAAAAGTCTTCAAACCAAGACTGTATGATATACTGCTCAAAGCAGCCTCAAATAATATATAAAAAGAAAATCACTATGACTCCTCTCAACTCTACAAAAACACTTCCACAAGCACTTGTTTTCACAGCAGTAGCTTGTCCAAGGCCATACAAAGCTGCAGATTTTATAAAACTACTGTAGGGTAAGGCAGCCTGGGACAAATCTTCATTCTACTGAAGTCAGTGACAGCAGACAGAGTAAGTGATGCAGTATGCCTTTCTAACAAATAAAGCACTATTTCCATGTGTTTAACCATCTGCTTTATATGACAACCATATCTTACTGACTCTATATCAATCCACTTCAGACCCCAGCCTCCAGTTTAGGAGGTGTTTCCAGAGCAACGGGGTAGTGACTGAAGTATTTTTATTCAACAGTGACTTCTGGGTGTTGGAATATCCCCTTTGGTATGCTCTAAATTGTATCAGGGACTCTCAGGATTGGAGAAGAAAAATGTGAGGTAAAGCCATCTTCACTCACACTCTATGCTGAGCATGCCTTGGTTAGATGAGTGGTTCAATACATTCAGAACTAGGATGGCCACAATTTTTTCATCAGCTAACACAATATGTTGAATATACCATGTCCCAAACAACTAGGAGGAAAAATGTAATGGTATATGTGTGTTCCTATAGTACCTAGTCCTCAGGTGGAATCAGTGAGGGATTTACCTCGATTCAAGAAGCTCAGAATCGGGTTTGCTGTTATTTGAAAGTGTTCTACAGTTATGGTACTGCCAGTATAGAAATTAAAGCAAGTTGGATTGGGGTGAGGGACTGTTTGAGCTTGCATCCTCCTGCTAGCTGCTTTGACTGATCTACCTTCTTTCCTGCTTTCTCTGGACCCTGTTCTCCCCTCATTTACACTGAGAAATCATGACAGGACTCACAGAAGTCAATGGAGTTACACACACAAGTATGAGAGCAGGCTTGGTCCCAGCAGGTGGAAGGATGTGTATTGGGAACAGCCACTCAGAGAAAGATGTCAGATAAAGCAGACTTCCTGCCCTCAATTTCAAGCTTGCTTTTAACTGTTCCTGTTACATCGCCCTTCCTGCCCTTCATTGTAGAGCTCACAATCATCTGTATGCCAGATTGGTGCAAGTTACCTTTACACGGTTTTCTGACACGCTTGCTCCATGTAACATTAAAGCCATAACTGAAATTGTATCAGTATGCCAAAATCTACAATCATTTTATGAGTGTAACTCGCTCACCTCCCACAAGTCCCCCACACATTCATGAGGTCTCCTTGAAAGCTATTTCAAATCACCTATAATAACACTCTGCTGTTGGACGGTGGGTAGCCTGGAATAAATACCCAGAAGGCATTGCTGTTGACTTTATCGAAGGTAGCACCAACGTGAAAACAAGGCAAAATAATAAGTCCACAAAAACCTAGTGTGCGTGCCAAGTGTAGAGTCAACTAATCCTGTTAACTACAATCAACTTAACTTCAACTAATGCAATAGTGCATAGAGCACTAGCCAGAACTCAAGCAGTCTGGGTTTTATTCCCAGCTTGGCCACTGGCCTGCTAGTGATCCTGAACATGTTATTTCATTTTTTGGTGCCTCAGTTTTCCCATCTGTAAATCAGAGAAAATGATGCTAACCTCCTTTATAAAACAAATTTCATGAAAAGTGCTAGAAAAGAGACAGGGGTGTTATTATTATGACAAGCCGATTGTATTCAGTGGATGCTGCAGTCACGTAATCAAGAGTAGAAAAATATCCAATATTTAGATAGATTTTGAAAAATCTGAGCAAACAAGATCATTTTGAAAATGTCTAGTTTACATTTAAAAACCAGAGAATAGAAAGATTTTCATTGCACAGGACTTTCCAATAGGGCAGTGTGGCTATTTCTATTCCTAAAAGCTTAGTTTGGACTTTCTTAGTCTGAACTAAGTAGTTCAAAAGTTAGTTTGAACTAAGCATTGTTTTTTAGTTCAAACTAACTTTTTAGTTTGAACTAGCCACTCTTTTTTTAGTTCAGACTAACTTTTAGTTCGAACTAAAAAAGTGTGGCTAGTTCAAACTAAAAGCCTAAACGTCTGAACTAAAAAAAACATGCTTAGTTCAAACTAACCACTAGTTTGAACTTATTTAGTTCGAACTAGCATGTCTCCATTGGGCTAGTTTGAACTAAAAATGCAAATTAGTTCAAACTAAGAAGTTAGTTTGGACTAACCAGCTAAACTAACTAGTTTGAACTAAGCTTTGCTTAGTTTGAACTAAAACAATTTTTAGTTCGAACTAGACAAAGCCTAGTGTAGACAGGGTTCAAATTAGTTCCAACTAAGTTTGCTTAGCTCAACCTAATTTGCTAGTGTAGATATAGCCACAGATATTAACAGCAAAGGGTTTTGGTTACAACTTTTATTTTTTATTCTTTGTCTACTCTGTATTCTAACACTTCCAAATGGTAACTGATTGTTTAACTGTAGCTAACTATTTATTATATCTACTGTATGAAAGAAAATGTCTATTTTTTGTTGTTATCCATATAGATGTTCCTAAAGCTAGATAGCTAAGTGATGTATTTACTTTGGTAGCAAGCCAGACAGAAATATTTAAATCCTACTTTTGGAAGCAAGAATTATCTAATCACTCACTAGCTTTTATAATAAAACATTTATCATGGAACATTAATCCATTAGTACTTATTTTCCATCCCATCCTTTCACTAGCACCTTGCTTTGAACACAGTTGAGTTTGGCTGTGATTTTTCCTTTTATCATATATCATACTTACATGATGGGATACACCAACATTAAATTAAAAAAAAAAAAAGCTTGCACTTTGCTTGAACTTGGCACCCAGATGTTCTGCTTGTACTTCCACTGCTAACAAAATGGTGCATGTGTGAGTTCTGAAACTAGTCTTTCATCATTATGTACCAGGGTTTCATGGCTGGGAGGCAGTATGTGGAAAGAGTGAAGAATAATTACCTGTGAAAGAAAAATTTACATTTTACTAGCTTTGTGTTTTCACAGGTTTAATTTGCATAACATATCACCAAACTGCCGTCGCTAAGCCCTCTGGTATTAAAGGCAAAGTGAAAAGTGTCAGAGAGGTTTTCTGTTGGGTTTTGTTTTGCCAAATCAGAGATTGAAGGTAACCCTGAATAAAGAAGTTCAGTCTATAGATCAAAGGTTGACTTCATAACGGACTCATTGGCTCCTATTTTGCAACAATCTCTACTGCACTGAGTGTCATTGGTTGGGGGACAAGCACAAACAGAGGTTCATGCTGCTTTACTGTGGCAAACCCTGTGAGGTGAAGGGGTGCACTCAGGAAGATCCAAAGTCCACCTAGTGAAGAAAGGGTTGAGGACATGGCAGAAAGGCAAAAGCTCGGAAATCCTATTAGGATCTTAAACCGCACAAGGAAAGCAATGTCCACCTCTGTGTACCCTTGGTCTGTCGATACTCTCTACTGTCCCTCTGCCCTGATAGCATGACTTCCTTGGAGACAAGTGTGCTGCCACTGGATCATCCCTTCATTTACCTACTGTGAGCTGGAATTGGAAGCAAGGAATCTGGTTACTGTAAGCCCATGTAATATAGAGGAGAGTGTGATTTGGAAAGTAGCTGAAACCTATCTTCCCTTAGGCTGCAAAGCACTGATCTTGAAATGAGTCTTTTGCAGTCCGATGCCATAGATGTGCTGCGGTTCCTGCCTCCCAGGTGTCTGATTGAAGGACCTCGCTACATTCCACGCAGCACAGTATGCATGGATGGTATGCAGGCTCAGAGTCTGATCTTACAAACACTTATTGCTCATTGTACCACTTACGTTGAAGTTCCATTTAAGTCAATGAGACCAGACCTTACATCCAGTCATAAGTGTGGAATTAAAATCTAGATTTGGTTTGTTATATCCTTACAGTCACATTTGCACATGGGCTCCCATTGAGCCCCGTATTATTTATATAAAGGCAAAATTTAGCACTAAAGCAAATGAATGCAAGGGGAACATGCCTTAAATCCTAGATCTCCTTCTGCTTCAGTATGTTCAAACATGGACTCCAAGGCCAGAAGGAACCACTGAGATCATCTAATCTGACCTCCTGTGTAATGCAGTCCACAGATCTTGCTCAAAAGAATACCTAGGGCAGAACTTTTTGAAAATCTTCTAATACGGATTTATAAATTATTGGGGATCGACAATCTACCAAGACACTGGGGAAATTGTTCCAGTGGTTGATTATCCACCCTGTCAAAAATTAACATCTTTTGTCCCATCTGAATTTGTCTAGCTTCAACTTCCAGACATTGGATTGTGTTACACTATTGTCTCAAGACTGAAGAACCCAAAATCAAATATTTATTCCTATCATAGATACTTACACATTGTTATAGAACAACCTGTTAACCTTCTATTTATTAAACTAAATTGACTGAGCTCCTTGAATTTATCACTACAAGGCATGTTTTCTAATCCCCTAATCATTCTCATGGGTCTTTCATGGCCATTCTCCAATTTAATAACATGCTTCTTAAATTATTGACACAAGAACTGGACACAACACCCTTTTGCTGTTGTATGATCTCAGGTTACTGAAAGTTGTGCGTCCTTTGGGAACTCCCACAAAGAAAAGCACCTAGTACATCATTGGAACTTCAAAAATAAGAGACAGAAGGACAGTTCTTAGGAACTAGTTCTGTTGTCTTTCTGGGTGCTTTTAGCACAGCAAAGCAACTGGATTAGGAGTCAGAATCTGTCCCTATGTATTTCAAATCCATCCCTATATAATTTACATGGATAGACTAATAGTTGGTAGCCTCTTGTCTTGCCTTATTAAAGCAAAATTCTTCTTTCTGATTTTGATTGTTGATTTTTTTTATCTCCACCCAAGACTGCTATTGTATATTCTACACTTCTTCCCTGCATGGAACATCTTTTGAGATCAATGGATCTTTCACATGCAACTGAGTAAAGAATATTCAGTCAAGATCCATAGGGAGGACAGAGGGCTACAGTGCAGATACCAAAGAGGAATTTTGCCCTTAGGTTTTAAATAAACCAAAAAAATGTATATGTTTTAACCCCTTTTACTGCCAAAATACCTTGTTCAAAGAGTGCAGTGCATTCTTTGTTCAACAGGCAGGGATTAAAAGTGCAGTCCTCAATTAAAGTATATTTATTTTGCTATTCAAGTAATTCCATACATCTGATTTATGTGGGTTTTTAAATCTTAACATTATAAGTCACATATATGCCTAATGTTCTATTATTATGTTTTTTTACTAAATAGACCTATGCTTTTTAGAAGTTATATGTTTGCAGTAAACTTATCAAATGTTTATGCTTAAGGACACCTTTACCTATCTTTCACATGTTTCACTTTTTTGATTAAGAAGTCTTCACAGAATTATTATGTGTTCTTTGACAAATATGATGCCAGATCATATGTTAAAAAGTCCACCTGGCTAGAACATCAAAGAAGACATTACAATTAATGGAGAAAGTTTCCTTTTATTGGGAAAGAGCATTTAATACATTCTCTGAGCTACAGGGAAGATAACTGAAGATTTCTAGAAATCCTATCATTGCATTACTTTTGCCACCATGCTTGGGTCTGATTGAATTGTACTCAGCTCTAAAAACCTGATGAGACAGGGAAAAACATGCCAACTCTGAACTCTTCCTGTATCTGGAGCCTTCAGAGATTACTTCAAAACTTGCCACAACTTAAAGCATCTTCAGAGCCACTCTAACTCCTGCTGGCTGGTAACGGACCCAAGTGTTTGTTTTGTAGGCGAAGGGTTGGTGACATTCAGCGGCACTTTTGACACAAGCCTTCCATCAGCCACACAGTGGCACACCTCTAACATCAAGCTATCTGGGATGCATTGGCAAAGCCAGTTTTGCTAGTTTTACATGATTTGGGGATTCATTTGTGCAAAGGCATCATATTACAGCCAGGATTTTACCCTGTAGATCAAACGATAAGTAGCAGCTCTGTAGAAAAGGACCTGGGGGTTATGGTGGATGGGAAGCTGGATATGAGTCAACAATGTGCTCTTGTTGCCAAAAAGATTAATGGCATATTGGGCTGCATCAGTAGGAACATTGCCAGCAGATCGAGGGATGTAATTATTCCCCTCTATACAGCGTCGGTGAGTCTGCATCCAGAATATTGTGTCCAGCAAGGGCATCACTGCCCAGAAAAAAGGGTAGGGGGCTGGGCCTGAGCTCTGCCCCCTGTTGCTCAGCCCCTCCCCAGGGCCTGATCTGGCCCAGAGCCAGACCTAGGAGCCAGATTCAGCTCCTCCCACTTGTAGCCTGGCCCAGATGTGGCTTCAGCCACTGCCAGCTGGTGGCAGGTGGCATGGCCCCAATCTAGCCCCAGCTGCTGCCGGTCAGTGGCAGGCAGACCCAGTCACTGCCGACCAGCGGCAGGAGGCTCAGGTCAGATCTGGTCCCAGCCACTGGCACCAAGCCTCCAGCCACATCTGGGTCCTGCAGCTGCTGGCTAGCAGCAAGCAGCCCCAGCTCAGATGATGTCCCAACTACTACCGGCCAGCAGCAGGCACCATGGACCTGGTCCGACCCCAGTCACTTACAACTGATGGCAGGTAGTCTGAGCCCGATCCAGCCCCACCCGCTGCCGGGTGGTGGCAAGTAGCCCCAGCTCCTCCCTGGATCTGGCTCCTGCCACTGCTGGGGCTGAGCTGGAGACGTGGGGAGGTTGCAGCTCTGCAGTCCCAGCAGCAAGGATGCTGCTGATGTCCAGTTTGGGGCTCCTCACTATAGAAAGGATGTTGGCAAATTAGAAAGAGTCCAGTGGAGGACAATGAAGATGATCAGGGGGCTTGGGCACATGACTTATGAGGAGAGACTGAAGGAACTAGGCTTATTTAGTCTGCAGAAGGGGAAACTGAGGGGAGATCTGATAGCAACCTTCAACTACTTGAAGGGATGCTCCAAAGAAGAGGGAGTTAGGCTAATCCCAGTGGTGACAGAGGACAGAACAAGGAGCAATGGTTTCAAGTTCCACCTGGGGAGATTTAGGTTGTATATTAGGAAAAACTTTCTCACTAGGAGGGTGGTGAAGCATTGGAATGGGTTACTTTGGGAGGTGGTAGAATCTCCATTTTTGGAAACTTTAAGACCCGGTTGCAAAAAAAAAAAAAAAACCCCAGCTGGGATGATTTAGTGGGGGTAGTCCTGCTTTTAGCAGGTGTTGTACTAATTGACCTCATGAGGTCTGTTCCAGCCCCAACAGTATATGGTTAGTCCCTTCCAGCCCTAATATTCTATGACTCTATGATTTTAATCCTAATTATCAGTTGCTTTCTTCCTGTACCTGTGGGATTAATGCAGCAGGCAAGCATAAAGAGGACTACCTGGCCATCAGTGTAAGTTAGAACAGCCACGGGCTGCTCTGACTTATGCTCTGCTTCACAAAGCCTCCTTACTGATCCTTGGAAGTACAGTGCAGTACTACCAACATGACCTCATTTGACCCTTGAACTGGGACTGGTAGCAGATCTGGTATAGAGTCCTTATGCCAGTTTAGCACTAAGTGGTGAGGCATTCTGCCTTGTAGCAATTGTCACAGGGCTATTCTCCCCTTCTTTAGGACCATTTTATACTGCCACAGACCATAGTATTTCAATGACTGAAGTCCATTTTCTTCTTGTATATATCTATGAAGTGTTGTGCACATTTCTGCGCCATAGAAATAATCTCTATCATACCTACCCAGTGTTAGAATACTTAAAGCTAACATAAATTTTGAAGGAGATATTAAACCACAAGCTTCAGAGTTTAAACCATTCTTCAACTATACCGGATTAGACAGAGACTTAATGAGAGGTGGGGAAGAGTGTCCCCATCTACCTACAGGGAGAGTTTCTTCATCTCCATTTGAAGCAGTGATTCCCAATATTTTTGAGAGAAAATGCCACTAGTTAACACCAAGTAAAAATGTCACCCCCCTTCTCACTAGCCTTAAACACTCATAACCCCTATGAATACATAATAATAAATAAAACACTAAATTATATAAATAATAATAAAAATATTAGATTTACCTAAGTAAGAACTTAAGCTTTCCCTGGTATAGCTACCACAACACACTCCATGTGGCCCTGCCTCTTCCCATCCCTAATAGACTAAGGGTAATGGAAGCAGGCCCAAGGTGGTTGGCTGTGTCTGCTCCAGGCCTCTACTGATGTAGGGCTGCTCTTTGGCCAGGTGCCCATCCAGCATGGAACTGGAGGAGTCACTCTTCCATTCCAGCCAACCCAGAGCTGGAATAGGTTCTGTGCCCACCATGGAGCTCAGGGGACTAAATGACCTTACTATTACTCAAGCCTCATTGACTCCCTGTAATCTTTCCCCCCTGCTCCTCCCAGCCTGCCAGCTGCAAGGGGATTATGCCCCAGGTTGTGAACCATTGCTTTGAATCATCATTGGACTTGAAGACCTTGAGGTCTGATCTCGTCTAGCAGTTTCCATTTTCCATTTTTATACATCTGCGTGCATATAAATGGCACATGGGAAGGAGACTGAAATACAAAATCAAATCTGAGGGTTTGGTCCTCATATTCAAACCAGCCAAAGGACTGGCTGAGACTATCTGAAGAGCTATTTCCTCCTACAGTCCATAAAATCCTCTGACAGGTGAGTTCTACTAGAGTTATGGAGCTGTCAAATACAAAGTTGAGACTTACAACTGTGAGAATAGATAATTGTTCCTTGCTGGCCCATGATAGTGGACTTCGGTCCTTGAATACATCAGAATGGCCAAAGGTCTCAGCAATTTTCAGAATTCTAATTCACTATTCTAATTCAAAATTCTCATTCACTTATTTGACTTAGTTTTTTCACTGCAAACTGAGTAATTGATCAATTTTAGAAAACATCTATGTGGGGGAGGGAGAAATTTTTGGTGGTAACAAGGAAATTGTGAAAAAATGTATAACTTGTAACATGTTCCTTATCATGGTGAATGCTCAAGATAGACATAAAGTTCTCAAGAAAATTGAAAATATTTATATTTACTTCATTTATTTTCCATAATATTCCTTGCTATTCACAGGGGGAAAAAAACCTCTTTCATAGTTATTTTTTATTAGACAATCACAACATAAATAAAAGTTACAGGATATATTATGTGAGTTTGACTCAGTGTAAACAAACTTCACACTCAGAATAAAAGTCCAGTAAAACACTATATCATTCTATGGCACTAAGGAAAGTTGAGTAGTAAAACCAATTAAAAATGCCTAACCAACACTAACACTGCGAGTCCTGTGCAACCTTAAAGACTAACAAATTTCTTCGGGCATAGCTTTCACGGGCTCCAACCCACTTTGTCAGATGCATACCAGTAATTAGATTATTTAGTAATCGTTTAATCTGTGAAGCATCCCCAATGGAATATGATAAGAACACTCAAATTATGCTGGTGTGTAGGCGTGAAAAAGGAAGCAGAACACTGGAAATACATACTACTGTTCTCGGACTGTGTGCTGAAGTCTTCAGTGTAGGGGCGTCATGTTCTCCAGCTAAGTGTTCTTTTTTTCCTTTCGGGTTTAACTTTCTCATTAGTCCTTTCACTTTTCCCACATTTTAACTTCCTTAACAAAAGAATTCAGACACTAGAAGAAGAATGCTGGTTCTCAGCTCCTGCAGGAATGGACAAACAAAACTTAGCTTCCCCTCCAAACTCAATATCCTGCTCTGCAGGGATTCTAAGGCCTAGTCAACACACAGGTTTATGAGGTTAGCTGAACTGTTGCAAACTCCTATGTGCACATGTTAATTTTGCTTCATGAGTAGATTATCTTTATTTAGTTTAAACCAATTCTTAGCTGATTTAAGTTAAATTATAACAAGTCTGGTTTGGACCAAACTAAGGGTGTTTGCACAACCTTTTGCACTTTTTGAATTACCATAAAGTCAATTTAGTGGTTATGCTGTCAGACTAAAAGCCTATCCTTAGCTGAAGCAAGTGAGACAGAGAGAAAAATCTGTCTATTGCTGCCCTGATAATGTAATTTAGTCCTGTTGTAAGGGAATCACCTCTAAACACAACTGGATAATTTTTCACAAACCCTGAGCTTTGGTCTCCCAGCTGATAATTACTGGTTTGGGAATTTGTTGTCAGAATATTTTGTGACTTTTTTTTCCCCGAAAATGTGGTTTCTGCACAATAAAGATTTTTCATGAGAAAGTAAAGTATAGTTTCAGCTCAGGTCATCCTTAACCGAATATTCCATTTCCAAAATTGAATCAAAATGTTTAGTTTCAGAGCAGATCAACATTAATCTGTATCTGCTTGAGCTATCAAAGTACCTCAATAGAATTGCAGTTGGGTTGCCTCTTGCTCCCATTTTCCTCTTTGGGTTATGTTCCCTGACTGAACTACATCTCCCATGACACACCACAGACTTAACTGCTTCTGTATGAGCCTTATGACCATAATGTATCATGGGAAATGAGGCCTGATTGGAGCCCAACACATGGAGGAGTGTGACGGTATTAGGTCCTTGAACTACCAGTTTCATGAAGCACCACATCAGCTTAGCAGATGCAGTTCAGGGTCAAAGTGAGCTGAAATTAAATGTTTAAATTCACTCCAACAAAATGGAATTTCTTGACTAAACTAAATGTTTAAGTTCACCTTAACAAAATGAAACTTTCTGACCTCTCTATGTCAATTTTTCTGAAATTTTAGTTCTGTGAAAAACATCAGTAGTATAGCACGTCATCCCAATTTGGGATGAAAATAAATGTTGAAATATCAGGATTTCCCACAGGACAAAAATTCTATTCTTTCAATTGTCTCTACAGCTGATTTTATCAGTGATAACATCAATCGGTACCAGTTTTTCCATAATGGACACCTGTGTGGTAGGAGATGGCTCAAGACCACCAACTGCTTCAAAAAAAAAAAAGCAAGGAGTCTTGTGGCACTTAAAGACTAACAGATTTATTTATCGCATGAGCTTTTGTGGGAGAAGTAGGATATTCTCTCATGAAAGCTTGTGTGATAAATAAATCTGTTAGTCTTTAAGTGCCACAAGACTCCTTGCTTTTTTTGCTTTACTAGACTAACTCGGCTGCCCCTTTGGAACTCAGCTGTTTCCAATGGACTATTAATGAGTCTTAAGATCGTAATGAGTTTTGGTCCTTTCTAATCTGAGCTGGAGTTGAGCCATTGACTCAGGGTAAAAAGTTTTTGTATCACTCTTCTAATGGTCTGTGAATTCAGTTCTCCTCTTAAAAATCACCGTTGAACATAATGCTATCTTAATATTGTACAATTGTATTTGACTTGCTAAGGAAATCTAAAACAAAGGCCAAAAAGAAATATTTTAGACTAGCACAGTAATACCAACCTTTGAAGAATCATATAGAAATTCTACTTTAACCTAAAAAGCATATAATTTACACTTTGGACTAGGTCACCAGTTCATGTGAATTGGCACACTTTCTTTCACTTCCATATGGCTATGTCGGCATACATCAGCTGAGGATCTGTCTAATAATAATAATATGTGGTGTGAGATTTTACTGCATACTGTACTAAATGTTGGAAAACATCCTGTACTTAAATACGTGCCGCTCTTCAACTCAGACTGTGAGACTGACCAAATTGTTTGACATAAGGGTTAGTTTTCAGATAGTGAAATTTCGGCTGCCAGGTGCCAGAGGCAATTTATCAGACACTCATAAAATAAAGATCAAAAAGCACATCAGTCTCTCACTGCATCTGGGATCTAGGAAAGAACACTCACAGTTCCCTATCCTTTAAACAGCTCTCACTTAAAAAGCTCACTGTTTATAATAACAAGAAAGGAGAAAGGGGTCAGGTCAAAACCAGCAGAACAGCAGGTGGTGTTGTAAAATTTTTTTCTCCAGTTAAAAATTATGTGAAATAGTAATTGAAATATACTTCTATGATCCTGTTCCATATTTTTTCTTTGTATTTTACAGTAATTATGGGACACAAGACTACAAATCACAAACAACTTAACCTGTTTTTCTGTACTATTTACTCCAAGATATTACTAAAATAATGAAAAAGCATTTACTTCTAGGTTTCACTTCTGATTAAAAGGCCTAATTTCTATAGGCATGCACTACTTATTTTGTTCTTTAAATCCAGAACCAAAATTCCTCCAAAGGTCAAGGGGTTTCTGATCTATGCTCTAGTCCCTAACCATCTTAGATGGATGGTGCCAGAATCATAGAATCATAGGGTTGGAAGGGACCCCACGAGGTCATCTAGTCCAACCCCCTGCCAAAAAAAGCAGGACCACTCCCATTAGATCATCCCAGTCAGTGTTTTGTCCAGCTGGGACTTGAACACCTCCAGAGATGGAGATTCCACCACCTCCCGAAGCAACTTATTCCAATGCTTCACCACTCGCCTAGTAAGGAAGTTTTTCCTAATATCCAGCCTGGACCGCCCCAGCTGTAACTTGAAGCCATTGCTTCTCGTTCTGCCCTCTGTTACTACCGAGAACAGTCGAGCTCCCTCCTCCTTGGAGCAACCCTTCAAGTAGTTGAAGGTTGCTATCAAATCCCCCCTCAATCTTCTCTTCTGCAGGCTAAACAAGCCTAATTCCTTCAGTCTTTCTTCATAGGGCTTGTGCTCCAGCCCTTTGATCATTTTTGTTGCCCTCCGCTGGACTCTCTCTAATTTGCCCATGTCCTTTTTGTAGTGGGGAGCCCAAAACTGGACACAGGATTCCAGATGTGGCCTCACCAGTGCAGAATAGAGTCTTTCACTCCCATTAGGCCAAGAACAGTTCTGCTTTCATTGATTCACACAATAATAACAATATTTAGTAGCCCTACCCCCAACAACAGTGACCTGTGATCAAGCCGCAGCCAAAAGTAATCATTTGGGTAAAGTAGCACCAAGATTTTGAGCACCTTAGGTGGTGGGATAGGGGGAATGCCCATGCAACCAAGGTCAGCTCCTGAAATCCTCTTCCGTAACTCATCACTAGATGTCAGGGAACATTTCATTTAGACCCTGCTTACAATAATACTATTTTATATTATTATATTGACACTGATCTCAGTACTTTACAGAACCCAGAGAAAACATAAACCCAATTTTGCAAGAGCTTAAACCTTAAGGGCAATTCTACCATCAGTTGACTTCAATAGGAGTTACCCTATGTAACTGGGCAGTGGGCTAGGGGAACCCTGTGGTCCCCTCCAGATCTTGCTTCCAGTCTTTTATAAAGTCTTTCTCCTTTCCTGCCAGATGTGTAAAGCACCTTAGTGCAAACAAACAGAAGAAAAGTCCTCTCCTATCTTTCTTCCCTTATGAGGGTGCAGTCAGAGATTTTTGCCCCAAACTGCTTGAATTTGCTAAATAGAATGTTGAGAAAGAAACTGGGGACAAAAAAAAGCATCACAAGGGGTTTGAAATTCTTAAAAGATAATAATTGATTTATTTACATGGTTATAGCATGGTAATAATATTAAAATATCCTGTAATATTCTAAAACAATAATTAGTGTTAAAACATAAGTAAGAGCTAGTGATAAGGAAATTCAGCAACCAGCTATTGAAAAATGGGGTCACCCTTCCCCCCCCAAGGACAGACTATGTGCACATTATGTAGCCCTTTGAATGTCATCACTCTTTACCCCTGCCTCCCTATGCCACCTTATGTGTCCATTACGTAGCCCTCAGAATGTTGTCCCTCTATGGACCTTCCTAATAACTCCCCATATTGTATGTGCTAGTCCTCCCGCACCAGACTATAAATAGCCAGCCATTGACAGGCTGAGTTTGCGCTAACTGGATGTGCTAAAAGAAGGAGGAAACTGGAAGAAGGAAGAGATCAGAAGAAATGAGAACTAAACAAAGGATCAAGAAGGCAAAGAACAGAAGAAGCAAGATAAAGACAGAACTGACCAAAGGAACACCAAGGCTTTGGGCAACTGGGCTAACCGAGTCTCCACTCTTTGGCCAAGCCAGGCTCTAAACAGTCAGGCTAACCTACTCTCCGCTCTGTGTTTGAGGTTAAGGTAATTGTTGTGTCAATATCAACAGAGCAGAAGGACCCTTGCAAACAAAGGGATTGCAGGAAAACCTTCGAGTTCTAACTCTGTATATAAAACAATGGCTGTCAATAAAGCTGAAGGCTTGTGGTAAGGGTGCACCCCTGCTCCCTTTAAAACACTTTTAGCAACCACATAGCTAACACATGTTGAATGTGATAGATTGTTAAGGATTTTTATAATAGTTTGTTACAAAATATTTTCTAGATTGTTAAGTGTATAGTGTTAAGAAAAAAATAGAATGCTAACTATTTTATTGTTTAATAGTTTAAATTGCTTCATTATTTTTACCTCACAGTAATTATCATATAGACTGAAGTAGAGCCACAATTTCTAATTTATTTTTGAAGAAAATAATAATCTGAATGTCAATTCTTGGGCAGAGAGCTGTATCTGTGTTTCATTAATGTAGATTAAAAACTACTAGCCAAGCAGACCACATAGATTCTACCCCAGAAGTTTTCCTGGATAATTCCCTGAAATAGAGGAAGAGTGATGTTAGTAAATGATTTTGATTTTCTGAGGTAATAAGGGAAGGGTAACATGGGAAAACAAGGAGAGGTAAGGATGATTTGCGTATTAGGCACTCTTCCTGGATCAGCCCTTTTGGGCTTAGTCTAGAAGGGGATCTATGGCCTGCTCTTCCTCTTGGCCATGCTGCTTTGAGGCTGGATCATGAAGCTTTGAGAACAGTGAGGTGTGCTGCTATCTCCCTCTCAGCAGAAGTGTGCATTGTCTGAAGTAGGGGCAACTTTATTCTTGTTCACCACTCCTTCCTGTGACAAGTGCACTTCTCAAATGCCAGACCATAAGGCAAAACAAGTCTTGCAGGCATGCTCTTTTTTGTGCATTTTGAACAGGCCGAGAAGAACTCATTATCCTCATATCTGCTCCTATACATATCCCACACCTCAAGTTGGAAAGGCTGGTCAGGAGAAATTCATCTCCATTTTTTATTTTTATGGAAATAAATCAGCATTAGCACAGTCCGTTCCCCACCCAGTGTTGTGCTCTGAAACTGCAGGGTTGTAGTGCAAAGTATCATCTCATTATCTGTAAGCTTGTGGTTTTTATGGTATTAATTCAGCATAGGGGAATGTGATCAGGGAGAAGAGGCTACCCCACATGTAATACATGTAATACATGAAGTAATCTATGACCCATTTAATCCCTGTCTCCTTTTTAAAAATTGAGTAAATCTTTTCTCTAGGAAAGAGCTTCCCACTCAGAAATAGGACTGTGTGTTCTTCTCCAAAATTTTGTAAGAATGTGATGCTGAGGCCAACATCTGAGGCATCTGTGTGCAGTATGAACTCAGAAAAAATCAAGGCTGAAGAACACAAGTGCCCTCATATTTTCAGTTCACTGAAAGCACCCTCACATTTCTTGTCCAAAACAATCTTCTTAGAGCCTTTGCTGTAAGGGCGTCTGTGATTGCAGCAAAACCAAGGTTCAACTTCCAGTAATATCTAAATGATAGTGGACCAGCTATGTTCTCTCCAGGCAGCTGGAGAATACCACTGCAAAGTCCTCAATCAATTGAAGGAGATGATTCCTTTGCACAGGGGAGAGCCCCTCCTCTTTACTGACCCTCCCAGTACCATTTTTGGTTCATGGCTGCTGCATACATGGAACCCTAAATCAGGTTTTGTCAGAGAGGGAATTATCATCAGAGCCTCTTGCATTTTCCAAGGTCTGAGAAGACTCATCTATCATATCAAATCAGATTTATATATCTTGGTTTTTATTCTCTTCTTCGTTAGTCTTATCTCAAAATCTATAGGTCTGACTTGTCTGACCATTTCAAGTGGACCCTGCCATTGGACTATTAATTTACACTCAGCTGTGAATAATAGTGGAAGGACACAGTCACCTGGATAGGAAGTCCATAATCAAAACTCTCTATTATAATTTCTTTCCTTGAATGTCTGGAGCCTATCTCATACTCTCTCTGGTGAACACCATTATGTTTCTGAGTCCTCTTAAGTGTAAGACAGATTGGATCATGCATAAAGTTCTTACACCTTATTCTTCCCAACCCTCTCATAGTTAGTCTAAGCTTCTTTGTGATTGATATCTGTAAAGCAACTCAAACAGAGAGAACTTTGGAAAGGCTTGTGGAACCTCCCTTATAGCAAACAGGAATGAGGAGAGTAGTCAACCCCACTGCTTGGGGTTGTCACTGACTAAGGCTGTATCCACACAGCACTTTTGTTTTGAAACAACCTCGTTGTTTCAAAACATAAAAAAACATGTTCACACGACGCACAGTTGTTTCGAAACAAGGGGAAGCCCTTGTTTCGAAACAACTGTGTTGTTTCGAAACAAGTTAAACCCCATTTGGGGACGAAACAACCTTGTTTCGAAACACTTGTTTCGAAAC
>ML682040.1:11161683-11219337 GCA_007922195.1 Podocnemis expansa | reverse complement strand
ACCCGCCTGCAGTGTCGGGGGTGCAGCCCAGGCTGTTGGCTGAGCCGCCTGGCAGGGGTTCACCGCCCCCGACCCTGCCAGAGGCTGCAGCCCCCTTTCTGGGCTGCAGGGTGAGCCGCAGCAGCGGCTCACCGCCAGGGGGCTGCAGCCCCCTGCAGCAGGAAACGAAATAGCAAGTTCGCAGTGTGAACATGCTATTTCGTTTCCCGCGTTTTTCCTTATTTCGAATTAACATTTTGTTAATTCGAAATAAGATATTTCGAAATAAGGGGTTATTTCGAAACAAGTTGTTTTGACACAACTTGTTTCGAAATAACTATCTGTGTGTGAATACAGCCTAAGTGTTCAACATTCTTTTCAATATCTTATTATATCTTTCTCCAAAGCCATTGATGTGAGGGTAGTAAACCAAGGTTTTCAGAGGCATGAAATTAAGAAGGGAGCATAATTCACTCATCAGCTGGGAGGTGATGTTGGTCCCTTCATCTGTTAATATTTCATAAAAATCCCATGCAAGAGAAGTTCTTCAAGAGGTCTGGAGATATCACCGTAACTTTTGCAGAACAAAAAGGAGCAACATCTGGGCACCTGATTGCATAATCAACAATCAGTAATATGTACCGGTGTCCTGAAAGTTTTGTCTAGGGGCCCAGTTGTGTCCACTCTGATTCTCTCAAA
This sequence comes from Podocnemis expansa, assembly GCA_007922195.1. Classification (NCBI taxonomy): domain Eukaryota; kingdom Metazoa; phylum Chordata; order Testudines; family Podocnemididae; genus Podocnemis; species Podocnemis expansa. The sequence continues at coordinate 11,218,659 of ML682040.1, read as the reverse complement.
CAGTGCCTTGATCAAGGGCAGAGAAATCAAGGGTGCCTTATTTGTGGCAGGAAGAACAGTATTCTTTTGCTTCATGATGCGTCCCTGGCCAATACAACCAAGTTTATATCTAAAACAATGTCTTCTCTCTCCAGGAATCCAGCCCATGAAATATCATGTGCAAGCTCTAACACCTCTCAGTGGTACCTGCCCAGCACCAGCAGCTGTGCCCTCACCATCCCAGTTTGTTAATCTCTTTGGCTGTGTTCACACAGCACTCTTATTTTGAAACAACAGAGGTTGTTTCGAAATAAGAAATACCTTGTTCACACGACGCACTGTTGTTTCGAAACAACGGCACCCGTTGTTTCGAAACAACGGCATTGTTTTGAAACAACTTAAACCCCATTTGGGGGCGAAACAACGTTGTTTCGAAACAATTGTTTCGAAACAATGCAGTCTGAACATGTTGTTTCGAAAAAACAGTGACGTGTTTCGAAATAACTGTTGCCTGAAACTGCTATTTCACTTTGAGCTTTTTTCCTTAATTCGAATTAACAAAGGGTATGGCCACACACACTTCTTATTTCGAAACAACAGAGGTTGTTTCGAAATAAGAAGTGCCATGGCCACACGATGCACGGCCATTTCGAAACAAGCAAACAGCTTGTTTCGAAATGGCCGTGGTTCAATCGCCATAGCTTAAACCTTGTTTGCTGTCGAAACAGGGCTGTTTCGAAACAGAGGTTTCGAAACAGCCCTGTTCGGACATGTTGTTTCGGAACAAAGTGTTCCGAGACAACATGTGCCCCTCCTCCCAGGGTGCTAAGCACCCTGGGAGGAAGGGCTGACCCCTCAGCACCCTGGCCAGGGTGCTGAGGGGTGTCCACGGGCTGGGGGGGTGGCGCGGGGCTGCACCGCACGCCGCTGGTGCCTGCAGGGGACTGCAGGTGTAACCTGCTAGGGTGGGCTCAAATTCATTCAATTGCCCCTCTCCGGTGCCTCACAGAGAAAACCCCTGATGAAAGCAACTGGAGAGCCAGGATACAGTTGTTAAAAGGACTCCCAGCGAAGACTGCTCAGAGTTTCCATCCCACATTAAACTATTACTCAACAGAAACGTAACAATGAACTTTATTAACTAACTAAACACACCTTATCCTAAAGAACCATAATACATTTAAACAAAACAGTAAGAAACCCAAGAGTCCCAAAGTTCAGGTGGAGTCACCCTTATCTCAATTGCAGTCTTTTAAGTCCTTAGGGCTTGAATGCAGAACGAAAGCAATCCTCATCCTCTCTAGCTGCAGGAATCTTCAGGCAGATGCCATGCAGTCCTTTCCTCCTCCTGTGCAGCCAACACCATGCAATCAAGTCACTGGCCATCCAGCTCTCAGTTCCACTGCAGACAACTCCCCTGCAAAGCAGTCGAAAGCTGGGAGAAAACATCCTGCAGTCCACGCCTGCTCAGCTCCTTTCACTGAGTCCCTTAGCCAATGTCCTCTGCAGCTCTCGTTTGTTCCTCTCCAAGCTGCTCCTCTCAGGCTTCTCCTTGGGCAGGTAACTCCAGCAAAAACAATAAAACTTCTGGAGCATGCTCAGTGTGCTCCCTCACCCTCTTACCAGAAGTTTCTGGTTTCTGGGCTGCAAAATCTGCCCAGCAACATAACCCAGCCATAAGGGTCCCTAAAAGAGATTGCACCTATTTAGGCACATGGGTTACACAGGCACCGGCAGAGTGCCGCGCAGCCCCGCGCCTCACCTGGCCGGTGCCTGCAGCCCCTGCAGGCACCCGCCAGGAGAGGGGAGGTGGGGCACCTCACCCCGGGGGCTTTAAAGCCCGCAAACCTGGAGGCGCACCCCCCGCCCACGGCCCTGGCGCGCGGCTGGAGCCCGCTGCTGCCGGGGCCGGAGGGAGCCCCGCCCCCGGGATTCCCCCGTGGGGCCAACGCGCCTGCCAGGGGGTGGGGCTGGGGCTGCCCCCGAGGCCCCGCCCCGGGATTCCCCCTCGGGGCTGATGCGCGCGCTTCAGCCCCATGGGGGAATCCTGGGGCAAGGCCTTGGGGGCAGCCCCAGCCCCAGCCCTGCCCCCGGGCAGGAGCGTCGGCCCCGCGGGGGAATCCCGGGGGCGGGGCTCCCTCCGGCCCCGGCAGCAGCAGGCTCCAGCCGCACGCCAGGGCCATGCGCAGGGGGTGTGCCTCCAGGCTTGGGGGCAGTGGGGGCTTTAAAGCCCCCCGGGTGAGGCGCCCTGCGGCGCCTCACCTGACGGATGCTTTCAGCCCCTGCAGGCACCTGCCGGGTTAGGCACCCAGCCGCGCCTTACCCTGCCGGTGCCTGCAATCCCCTCCCCTGTCAGAATAGCAGGTCCACACTGTGGACCTGCTATTTCGCTGCCTTATTTCGAGGACAAAGTTTTTTGTCCTTGAAATAAGTTGTTTCGAAATAAAGAGTTATTTCGAAACAGCTTGTTTTGAAACCTCTTGTTTCGAAACAAGCCCTCCCCGTGTGAACATAGCCAAACTGTTAATTCGAATTAAGTTATTTCGAAATAAGGCATTATTTCGATACAAGTTGTTTCGACACAACTTGTATCGAAATAATGCCTGTGTGTGAACACAGCCTTTCAGTCTAGTATAAACATTCCTTCCTGAGTGCAAAATGTGGGTGCTGCTCACCCTGCTGTGACTGTTACTTCACCATTTATGATGACCAGTTGTTCATATGCACAGCTCAGTGTAAGGTTGTTCCTCCGTTATGGCATGAAATTCTTGCTCTGTAGGAGGACTTCCAGATCCTGACTGCTTACACCTTCTTTCCCTGTGGGTATTGGAGGCCTCATTGTTTGGGGTGTTCTCTCTTCAGAGTCATTGCCTTCCCAAACCTCATCAAGCTTCAGGCAACTGGCTGTACTGATTGGACCAGATTCACACTCACTATCCAGGCTTAATCAGTTGCATTAATGAGTTGACAGAAAGAGTCAGTCCAGCCTATGACTATGGAGTAGGCCAATTGTTTGACTAGGGCTACTAGGGCTACTGTTAGCACTGTGCTATGGTTCCCACTATCAGTTGTAGCTGCTCTCTGGGGTATGTTTTGCAATCACTATGTACACACTGCAGGCATAATATTGTCATCTCTCACCAAGGAGACCTGAATCACCACATGGCCTCAATCAGACTCCTGGGCTACGTTCACACACGGGGGTTATTTTGATACAAGTTGTTGCAATACAAGTTGTATCGAAATAAGGCGTTATTTCGAAATAAGTTAATTCGAATTAACAGTTTGTTAATTCGAATTAAGGAAAAAAGCTCAAAGCGAACTAGCATGTTCAGACAACAGTCATTTCGAAACGAGTCACCGTTGTTTCGAAACAACATATTCAGACGGCCTTGTTTCGAAACAATCATTTCGAAACAACGTTGTTTCATCCCCACATGTGGTTTAAGTTGTTTCGAAATAACGGTGTGTCGTGTGAACATGGCCTTTCTTATTTTGAAACAACCTCTGTTGTTTTGAAATAAGACTGCTGTGTGAAAACACCCCTGGAATCCATGAACCATCTTCCCAATATCATCAACTTCGGAGGTACCTGGGTTTCTGCCTCTAGCCTTGGGAATAGTCACATTCCTTCTTTATGTGTCGCACCTTCTCACAGAAACAGCATGATAATTGGTTGGTGTCATTGGCTGTGTTCACACAGCCCTCTTATTTCGAAACAACAGAGGTTGTTCTGAGGGGACCCACACGCTGTTCACACGACGCACGGTTGTTTCGAAACAACGGGTCCCGTTGTTTCAAAACAACGGCGTTGTTTCGAAACAAGTTAAACCCCATGCGGGGACGAAACAACATTGTTTTGAAATGATTGTTTCGAAACAACACCGCGCGAACATGTTGTTTCGAAACAATGGTGACTTTTTTCGAAATAACTGTTGCCTGAACCTGCTATTTCGCTTTGACCTTTTTTTTCTTAATTCGAATTAACAAACTGTTAATTCGAATTAAGTTATTTCGAAATAAGGCGTTATTTCGACACAAGTTGTTTCGAAACAACCGTATCGAAATAACCTCCTGTGTGTGAACACAACCATTGGCATTCTTTCTAGATAAGAGTGAGCCTAGTTATGGTGTGATGCTTGGATCCTGGTCTTTGAATCCTGCTTCTATTATGTGAGGTGCTGGTGGTCTCACAGACAGTGGTGTATCTCTGTCCAATTGCCGTGACTCCCTTGGACCACCCTGGTCCAAGGAGTGGTCTGACCATCTGCTAGGTTGTTGCTCAGACAGATTGTTGTTGATTCTGGCTCATCCACCCTGGCTTTCTTGCCACTCCATCCTCCTCTTCCTCTTCGTGGAGGCCTTGTGCAATTTTGCCCCTAGCGATCCTTTGGCTTATACAAAGTCCTCTATTATCCATATTATTCTGATAACATCCTTGGGTTCTGCCATAGTAACCACTCCTTGCTTTTCACAGATACTATCTTTATGAATTGTTCTGTCATGATGGCGTCAGCTTAGTAGGCCCTTATTGGGCCTCCAGATGGAGCCACTTCAAACAAAGGTCTCTCAGCTATTGGACAGCTATCTAGGATCTTGTCCCCTGGGGGTAGGTCTGGGCTCTAAACAGTTGATAGTGGGTCCCCTCAGAAATATCGCAGTTATCAAAAATGGAGGACTTTACTTGTTCATAGTCTTCTGTCCTCTTCATGTCCAGAATATGATAGGCGTCCTGGCTGGACCCATCAGGTAGGGGGCCAGGATCAAAACCCATTGTTCCAGGGTCACTGGGCTGCTACTGCTACCCTCTAAAATATAACCAGGAAGGCTTATGGATCATCAACCTGCCCCATCTTGGTTAGCTTTATTGCTGCTGGTGGACAAACCTTCTCAGCAGATATATGACCTCCTGACACTCACTGAGGGCACAGGGCAAGCAATACTTGCCGCATCTCTTTTAAAAACTCCTATTGCTGAGCCATCAGTTCCCTCAGGAGCAGTTGTTGCACTAAGGTCTGAACTTGCTTCTGGGTGGTCCCTGGCTGCAGTAACTGCTATAGGAACTGCTGCTGCTGCTGCTGCATCTCTGCTAATGACCTATATCATCACTCTGGTTCCATCTTGCATGGAGCAGCTAAACTCTGTTCCTTCCAGGGTTCTTTTTTAACCCCCTTGTATTTGTATGCCTCCATTCCATTTTCATTTGTGGGGTATAGGGACCTCCTTAAGTCGCCTCCAGACCTCGCTTCTGGTCCTTTATAATGTTTCTCTTCCTCCTCCCCCAGCAAACACCTAATAGGAGTTCTTTGAACTAACAAACAAAAAGAAATTCCTCTTCCCTCTTCCTTCCTTTATGAAAGAGGGGAGTCCATAGGAAAAACAAAGAGAGGCAACAGTTGTAGTAACCTTGGGGATGAAAGGGTTAATAACCTGGTCAGTGAGTCCCAGGAGAGCAAACAGAAACAGAGTACACGTTTTTTTAATTGGAGCAGCAGCCCTGCTTGTTTTCTTGTTTGGTGACAGCAGGGCTCCTGGAAGGATCAGGATGAGGCCAAGGAGAAAGGCCTGCAGAATCAAGCAACATCTGTACTCAAGATAGGCTCAAGTCTGTAACGGACCATGCATGAGTAGAACAGGGAATGTTTAGCCAGATGCAGTCAGGTTATCTTTGTTTTGGTTTGTTTTTGGATTCCTCTGTGCTGAGCACATATATCCCCTCCCACTATCCTGTAACTAAGTTAAATCCCAGAGAAGCAACTCTCTGTGTTTCTTAGCTGTTTTCTTTAATTAAAGAATTTACTCTTTTAAAATAAGCTCTGGATCTGTGTCCTAAAAGGCAAGAGGTTTTGGGTGCATGCGCCTCGGACTGCACAGCCATTTACTACGGGGGATTCTGGACAATTTTCAGCTGATCTCACAGCTGAGGTTCAACTTCTCTCCTGAGGGAGGAAGAAAAGTGATTGAGGGTACCTCACAGGAAGGAATTCCCAAGTGCACCTTCCTGGGTTTTCAAGAGGTTTTTTTATTTGGGTGGTGGCAGCAATATCACTCCCATGGCCAGGAAATTGGTAGCCTTGGAGAGTTTTTAGACAAGGCTTCAGGACTAGTAGTTTTTAAGGCCTTTTGCAGGCTCCCACCTTCTGCACTTAGAGTGCCAGAATGGGAAATGGCCTCGACAATGGTGATCTGAGTGTTAGGCCTGGATCTTTCTGGGTCAGCCTCCTCTTCTTCTTGGGGTATCCTACTTTGAGGTTGGGCCATGTACCTTTGAAAGTGGTGAGGCCTGCAGCTGTCTCCCTCTTGGCAGATGTGTCTGTTGTCTAAGGTGGTGCTGACTTTTTCTTGTTTGCTGCTCTTTCCCATGGCACATTTTTCCTACTAAGCTCCCCCCATCCCAGACAGAACAAGCCTTGCAAGTGTACCTTGTTGATTTTGAATGGATGCAGAAGAGCTCCTTCGTATCCACGCCTTCAAAGTCAGGACATATCCCTTCACAGTAACTGAGGCCAGAACTGGGCCAATAGTGACTACCACAATTCTTAAGGAAGAGTGTTCTGGTTTTGATTTCATAGCTTTTCAAATTTATTAAATAGTCCATTAAAATAGTCAGCCATGTTCAGTACATGATTAGTCACCCAGATTCAGAGCTCCCAGTGACCTCTGCATGTTGCAAAATTGAGCATGTAGTACATAAACAGCTGCCCACAAAGTAAATATCAATTCTGTTCTATAGTTGACATGCTACTTTCTCCTGCAAAGCTATTGGGTCACTAAAGTTATTCATTCAGGAATACCTCTGCTGGTGTTGTCTTTCTAATGTCCCAGTTATGACTACATTGATTAATACTCAGTTAAGTGAGGGAGACAAACATCTCCATGTTCATAGACACAGAGATCATCATTTTTAAAATAGTACAAAACATTTGCCAACAGTTACTGTGGTATTGTAAATCCATAAGAAATAAGTGTGGTATCTTGGATACTTCAGTGAGGTAATCAATATTTGGTAAATGTTGACTTTTGAATGATGACCACGATATTTTTATAAAACATGCATGCTGCCAAAACTAATATCCTGGTATTTTTAGAATATTCTTCCCAAACACCTTATCCCAAAAATCTTTTACTTCAGAACATGAGTCAGGTCTCCCATTTGCTTTGGACATCCACTCAGCAAAGCTTATTTGGCCTTAACCCCAGTTTGTGAATTCTGTGTGGTATGCTGCATGGTGTATGCATTAGTTTGAAATGCTGTAATATTGACTGTGTTATCTTTGCTATATAAGTGTGATCCCACAGAGCTTTCCACTGTATGTCCAGCATTTATTTCTCAGGCCATTATTTAAAAATGTAATGAGGTGCTATTATTAAAGCATATTAACTTAAACAGGCTTCTTGCCTGATGAGAACTGAATTTTATTTTCTTTAAGAGCAAGGCCAGATTGTAATCAAGGGCTTTCCCCAGCGAGTATCCCAATAATTCATCAATCTGTTTCTTAGCTTGAGATAATGCCACATTTTAGAGTGGGCCAAGCTCTGTTTTTCCCTAAGCTTCGAGAAAGGCATTTGTTATTCTCACACAAACTGGCTATATTATGATTTTTTAAATGGCTGTTATTTTCCCTTTTGCTAACCTCATTCAGACATAAGATTGATACATATTTGGAGTCTATTGTGGGTTATATTGGGCTCAAGGGCTTTATAGATTTAGATTTATAGATAACAGAATAGTTTGTGTAATTTATTTGTTATACCAGGGTTGGCTTTAGGCATGTGCAGATGCATCAGACCATACAACTGGGGAAGTTCTGCATTCCTGGACACTGTCTCCACAGACCAGGGAGAAAGAAAAGCTGCCAAACTGGTCAGAAGGGCCCCCAATTCTACCACCCAGCTGTCAAAGCCCTTTCACATACTTATGTGGAAAGATCTTCCCACCCTTCCCTAACCTTCTGAGATTAACAGAGTAGAGAATCCTATCTTAGGAGCCTTGTAGAAATACAAAAAGAAAAGAAGGAAGTCTTCTGATTAAGGCCCCCAAAATATTGGGTTCATGTCTGTGCTTTTTTACAGACTTCCCGTGTGATCATATAAGTTTTTAATATCACTATGTTTCTGTTTCATTTTAATTTTGTATACAAGAAAATACATTTTTAAAAAGTTAATTAAACTATGTTTCAGCCACTAACTTACTACATAACTATAACCAAAAAAAAAAAAAATGCAATTTAGATTTGAAGACACACATATTAGATTTCTTCTGAGACAATCCAGAGCTATATATTTTCAAATATTATTAATTCATTTGTAGGCATGCGATTCAGCTCTTATCCACCAAAAATTATCTTTCAAATATATTGGACTCCTGGGAAAATATTTTCAGACTGAATCTCAAAGAACAACATTTTTTGGCACTGCAAATCTGTCATGGGATTCCTTGATAGAGATGTTTGGGTGGGTCCAAAATGTACAGATTTTTGGAAAGATACTTTCATTGGATTGGAATTTCTCCTAAACAACCATCTCTCCCTATCTTGTGTGATTGCAACAAGTATTTATCAAATACCAGACTCCAGGAAAAAAAATGGCTGCTATCAGTTCTGTTAATGACTGAATTAATATTAGTGTTGTGCAAAGTTTTCATAACAAAACCCTTAGTTACCAACCCAAAACTTGTGTTTTATACATTTAGAGATTTGCTGAGTTTTATGAATGACTCAAAGTCATATATGGGCCTAGTCTATTCTAAAGATGGGTGGTCTAGGATTAAGGGCTTTTTAGCTAGATCCATAAAAGGGATTAGGCACACAAATCCAACATTTAGGTACCAATGAGAACCTCATCCCCTCCAGTTGCCACCTTATAGTGAGAGGGAACGGCCTTACTCAGAGACTGACAGGGAGGGATGGCCCACCCCCAGGTAGATGGAGCTGGAAGCCTCCAACCCAGCAAACTGGAAGCAGGGGAGTGGGACAGAAAGTATATGAGGGGAGCCCTGAAGACATTGGTGGATCAGAGGCTGAAGGGATCCTGGGCCTCTGCCACTGGTGCCCACCTGACCTTGCCCGCTGCCCGGTCCCAACTCCACCACCACCCTAGGGCCCTGGTGCAGGCGGGCCAGCACTGATGGGGCAGGCCTGGGGCTAGAGGCTGATGATAACCTGGCTGGTTGGCCCCCGGGAGTGGTGGGTCCGACTGCCAGTGCAGAGTGGCCAGCCAAGGAGTGGGGCAGGAAGGTGGAGCCTGGTCTCTGGGCTGGCCTGCCCTCCTCTGCCCTCCACCCTTAGTATTGTGGTGGGCCCCTTGGCGTGGGCCCTGTTGGCTCATGTGTTAATCCACCCCTGACTGGAGCTCAGTACGGGTTGAGCTGCCAGAGGAGAAGGATGTCTCTCTCCTCTCCCTCTGGAGCCCCAGCCATACCGCTGCCCACCTGAGGAGCTGCATGTGACCTATGGTCCAGAGGACCAGCTGGAGTTGTCTGCCAGTGAGGGTCCAGAGGAGCTCCCTGCAGCCTGGGACCCAGAGGACCTGCCAGAGCAGCCCACTGCCAGTGATCCACGGGAGCCGCACATAACTTGGGACCCTGAAGGACTGCCAGAGCAGATTTGCCTCACAAGACCTGAAGAGCTGCTGTCTGCCATCAATCCCAAGGACCTACCAGACCTGCTGCCCACTGATGACCCCAAGGGGCTGTGCAACCCGTCCCTGGCAAAATACCTGACCAAGTACCTCAGTTAAAGAGGGCAGGAAGTAACCTAGGAGAGCTGGATGACAGTCTGGCAGTCATGTGGCTGGCAGCCAGGTCAGTACATTGCGGCTGGAGCCCCACTGACCCCATGGCAAACTCTTCTGCCATGGATAAGAACCTGGGCTGGGACTTAATGGAGTTGGGGAGTCCTGTATCTCTCTAACCGCTTTCTATACCACCCCTGTTATGGCTGCCTCATCCCAGCCTGTAAAGTCTGCCTGGGGCTAGCAACTGTGTGTTTGCCCTGCCTGGGGCTACAGACTATTTGCCTGCCCTGCCAGGGGTTATAGACTAGCTGTTTACCTGGCCTAGGCTATCAACTGTGTTTGTTCCCCACTTGGGCAATAGATTGTTTGCTTGTCTGAATGTCTGCCATGCCTAAGGACTGACTACGGACTGTAGACTCCCCTGCTAGGGCCTAGAGACTGCTTGGTTTCCAGAGCTGCCAGAAGGATGGGGCTATGGAACATGGACCTGGGGCCTGCTAAAGGGGCTAAGACTCCAGTGCCATGCTAATTCCCCATTGTTGGGTCTTCCCCATTGGAAGAGAATAGCGAGGGGGCGTTGCATCTCTCCAATAGACAGGGAGGGACAGGCCACTACCTGACACATCTACTCTGAAGGCATCTAAATTTGCTAGGTGCCAAAGCTTCTTGTGTGTATATGCAAAACCATCTATGTCCTGATGATGCTGAACTGCTTGGTCCCCTCTCTCATACCTAAAGCCTGGTGGGATTCTCAAGGTTCCCTGCATATCTCATCTATGGATCCTAATCCACTAGGCATGCTCTGCATAGAGCATGGATAACCCACACAAAAGACAGCTGGGGGCTAGCAGTTTGGAAAATCTACAGAGTGAGTTTATGCTCTAGTCTATGCAATAACTCAGTAGTTAGGGCACTCAGATGAGATGTGGGGAATATGAATTCTGCCACCCAACTCCCAGGTAAGCACCCTAACTAGCAGGCTAGAGGGTACTCAGGACTGTAGTAGGGTCTCTCTCTTTATGGAGCTGTTTTACTTTGAAGCAGTAGTTAAATATTGACTGGAACTAGGGTTTGAATCTGATGTGTCCATGTCCCAGTTCAGTGACCTAAAAGTTTGAGGACTTTCTTCAGTCCAATGGATATTTTATAAATGAAACTGCTCCAACAGGAGAGACTGAAAGAAACATACTCCAGTGCCCTGCTAATTAGGACACTTTCCTGCATTGTGGGAGTCCCAGATTTAAGTCCTGGCTCCCTATCAAGGACTGGAAAACAGGCATCCCACATCACAAAAGGGAAGCCTGTCTACTGGGCTATCAGCTCTGCTGGGGTGGGTCTTTCTTTATGGGTATGTTCACACACAGCTCTTATTTCGAAACAACAGGGGTTGTTTCAAAATAAGAACTATCATGGCCACACGACGTACAGCCATTTTGAAACAAGCAAACTGCTTGTTTCGAAATGCAGCCGTTCTGTCAAAACAGCTTAAACCGGCTTTTGTTTCGAAAGGGAGTTGTTTCAAAACAACTCCTTTTGAAACAATGCCAGGGGGATATGCTGTTTTGAAACAACAGGTGAGGCACGGTGCCTGCGGTCCCCTGCAGGCACCCATGGGGTGTAGTGCCCCTCTGTGCTGCACCCTGTGAGTGCCTCCAGTCCCCTCCCCAAGTGAAATAGCAGTGTGGACCTGCTATTCCGCTCCCTTATTTCGAGGACACGGTTTTTGTCCTTCGAAATAAGGTGTTTCAAAATAACATGTTATTTCGAAACAGCTTGTTTCGAAACGTCTTGTTTCGAAACAAGCCTGCCCTGTGTGAACATAGCCTATGTGTCTGTTGTTTCATTTACTAAACCATCAGCTACTTCAGTAGCTCACTTTACTTGCATGCGTAAGTTCAGGAAAGGGCTTGCTACTGTGAATCCTGAACCCTGGGATGACCTTCCTCTGCCCAGATTAAGACACCTATTACATTTGAGGGTGGGGCTTAAATTCTCTCTTCAGTATCTCCTACTGGTTAGTTTAGGCACACAGCTTAATTTAGTTTGCTGGCTTCTGTGAATCCCTTTCCTGGGTGCCTATCTTTCTTCTAACAATGGACAAGAAGCCTGGCTGCCTAAGTCAAGGCTGTGAATTCCAGTGGGTTGTAGGGCTCCTAGGAATGAGGCATTGCAATGACCATGGTTCTTTGTGCACCTAGCATTTCCTCCTTGGATCTTGTAGCTCTTTTTGACTCTGCTGAGATTGTCTGCAGACTCAGGCAGGCATCAGTAAATCATTTATACAGGTTCACACTTTCAAAAAAAACAAGTAGTCGTGTGGCACTTCAAGACTAGCAGATTTATTTTTCTCATGAGCTTTCGTGGGAGAAAATCCCACTTCGTCAGTGGGATTTTCTCCCACGAAAGCTCATGCAAAAAATAAATCTGTTAGTCTTAAAGTGCCACACGACTCCTTGATTTTTTTGCTGGACTAGTCTAACATGGCTATCCCTTTGGAAATTCACATTTTCAACCTTTTCCTTCCAATCAGGAAAACCAGCAAGAACTTTGAAAGCTGTGGTTCTTTCATTATCACAAAGGGGCAGCCATGTTAGTCTAGTTCAGCAAAATAAACAAGGAGTCCTGTGGCACTTAAAGACTAACAAAATTTATTTATAGCATGAGCTTTCGTGAGAGAAAAATTCCACTTTGTCACATGCTTTGATGAAACACAGTGCAATTATCTGACAAAGCACAACTCAATTATTTTTATTTTTATAGTTATGCTTAAGCAATTGAATAATACATCAAGGCTTCAAAGAGAAATGGCAGAACTGGAATTCATTCACAGATTTGACTCTGTCTCTTTAGGATTAAATAGGCACTTTGGATTTTTTTTTCTCATTACAACAGACCTCATCTCCCTCTATATGCTGTTCCCCAGTGTTTAAATCTTAACTGGTTTGCTTTGCTGTTACAGTATGACCTGATCCCATGACTTAAACTTCCCTGCATTTATTTTCCTACTATTCTGTAAGTTCCCCCATCTTCAAAGTGTGTGATGAAGTGGGATTTTCTCCCACAAAAGCTCATGAGATAAATGCATTTTAAAGGCTTTAAATGCCACAGGAATAGGCTTAATACTAACTAATTTCCCTGTTGTTTTGCCTGCCTTCCCCTATTTTGAATTAGGGAGTCTATTGAAGACTCTCTACTTCAAATTAATAAAGCCCACTTTATTTCAAATTAGAGTGTCTTCACTGGACTCCTAATTCAAAATCATAACTTTGAAGTAGGGCTAATTTGAAATAATATCTTTGATTTAAATTCAAAGTAGTTATTTCAAATTAACTACTTCAAATTAATTGTGTAAGTGTAAACATAGCCTATGCTCTCACTTTCAAGGTTTTAGTAATACCACCCTCACCCCACCTATCCAGACTCCTTTCAGATCACTCCAGATCTCTTTCCCTAACCACCTCCCAACCATCTTGTCTCAAGTGAGCTTTCTTTCCTCTTCTCCTGCTCTTCAGTGGCAACTGCTAGCTTGTTTCTTACTGTATTTATATTAATGTTGATGTCGTCTTGGACTGGGGACAGACTTCTGTGAAAGGTAACCATCATAATTTCCAACACTCTAATCAACTATATAATGAACTGGTCCATGTGTATCTGTGTGCAACTGCCTTCATTTGTATGGAATATACATTTCTCAATTGTTTTACTGCTAACAAGATCTGCTTGGGATTTGTTGTTAGCTTCCACTGTATACTCACTGGCTTTTGAGCACAAAGATCTGTGCTCCATGTAGAACTGGTTGAAAAGTTTCATATTTCAAACTGGCTGACCAAAAAAAAGAGGAAAAAAAGTGGGGGGAGGGAGGGAGGTAATAAGTCTACAAAATGTTAATAGAAAATTGTCCTATTTTTCAACCAGCTCTAGATCTGTCTCCACTGCACATGATCTCCCAAGCATACTGGTTACTCCTATTTAGGATAACTGTGATATCTTAGATAGACACAGATTTTTTTTCCCATTGTTAATAGCTTGACTGTAAATCCCCAAGAATCTGTCCTTTGCATATATTTATTTTTATATTTCTATATCAACATAATTATTTTTCTCATATAGTTTCAGAATTAATTGTTTTGAGCAGAAAAGTATAACTTGACCAGTGAACTGGAGGCACTACCCAGCGCTGTGCTGGAAAAGCGCAATTCTAGTTAAATATTAGTTATGATCTATAGATACAAAGAAGCAGTCCTTTGCCCCAGTGTCTCACCTTATAACTGTCTGGTGTCTACTGGGCTACACATTGGAGGATTGCCCTTTCATAAGAATTATTTCCCAGTTTGCCTTTTGGGCAGAATACATTTGGTAGAGGTGAACAGATCTAACCTAAAGTGACCATTTTGCAAATAGCTGCTGCTTTTTCTCTTTCTTCTAGATGGTATTCTGAATTCTGGTTGTTTTCCTTTCCTAGATCTAAAGAAGTTGGGTGCATTTTCATAGGCATCTGTATTTTCTTGTTTTAGTGTCCAGTGGTGTATGTTAGAATTCAGTGGGGCAGTTTTGTGTCGGGTCTTGAGGAAGATTTTCATCATTCTAGTGTCAGCTTTAATTATCGTGTTCACGTGCTAGAAGAGAGTAGTCCTACTATTAAGATAGTGTCAGCTTGGTGGGATGATTTGAATAAGACTCAATTTTGGACAATAATAGTATTATCCAAGCAATCACTTGAAACTAAATTTTGCTTTTGTTGATCTAAAAGACCTTGAAATTCCATTGTACTCTGAGCCTAAAGCAAGAGTGACATAAATAAAAAGAAAAATTCTCTCATCATTACTAGCAATCTACATACAAGAGAACACAAATATTAGGTTTATATTTCAAGTTCCAAAAAGAATTACATGTTCCTTCAAGGACAGTATTGGAAAAGGGCTATATACTAATACATCTAGCAAAGCTAAAATGCCCTCCCCCCCGAAAGCCAGAGCTCACAAACCTTTTATCGTTGTTTATCACAGCCAGAAGGCTCTGTGCTATAGATTGCTCGTCACTCAGCCTTGACCAGAGTGGCTCAGACCCAGACTACTAGTTCCAATCATAGTGAGGTATAGTGGCTTTGCTCCAGACCCCAGGGGGAGCTCACTATAGACTGGTTCTGATCAACAAACAACATCATAGATTGGATCATAAGCAATCCATGAACACCAGTCAGAATTTCTCCTTCTCTTCTGAGTCATATGGCTTCCTGCACTTATATCACATCATTGCCAGATTCCATCCTCATTGCCTGCAAGTGTGGCTTCAGAACGAATACTCACCAACTCAACAGTCCAGGAATGTCATAGTAACTATTCCCACCAAAGTAATATCATCTTTGTTATGGTAGAAAAATTGCCACTAGGTCCCTATAAATGTTTCCTTCCATTCCCCCCAACCAGATAGGATGATCATTACAGATTCTCTCCTTAAGCTGTGGAGCTCAAATGCACAACTGTGCATTGCAGGGCACCTGAACAGCTCAAAAGTCTGGGGTGCACAGCAGTAGTTTGGAACTGTGAGCAGTCTAAAGGGTTTGCAAGGCATTTCAACCATTTATTCAAAGTCACCACACCCTCATAATGTTGGACAATGGGACCACCATGTTTTACATCAACAAACAGGAAAGAGTGAGATACATATCCCTGCATTCAGAAGCATTCAATCCATGGAGCTTGTGCATTGCCAATCAAGTCACCCTGCTGGCAGTGAGGGAAACAGCATGTTCTAGCAAATTCCTTCAGCAGACAATTTTCTATCAACCACAACTGAAGTAATACAACTGCACGTTGAACAATATTTTTATGGTATGGGCAATCCCCACAAGAGACTTGTTTACTTTTCAGATGAATAAAGTGAAGCATATAGTACTACAGAGGAGCCCTTGGATGACATTCTTGGTTGATGTTCTACTTCTTCCATGGTCAGATCATTTTCTGTGTGCCTTCCTCCCTTACCACTCCTACCTCAGGTCTTATGAAAGATTTGACAAGATGAGGCATGAGGCATCCTCATCACCCACAACTGGCCCAGACCATTTTAGACCCAGCATTCCTGTATGTGTCATCTTAACTACCAATCATCAGTTAGCCCCTTTTCAATCTTCTGACTCAAAAGAAAGGCAAAATCAAACTTCCCAACACTCCACATCAAAGTGGGAGGTTTGGAGGGGCATTGACTTTAGAGCATTCATGTTCTAAAGCTGTCCAAAGCAAGTTTTTTCTAACAGTAGAAAAGATTGCATTAGAAAATTTTATTTAGCCAAACAGAAGTATTTCTATCTCTGCATGATGAAAACATATAAACCCAGAAACTACGGACCATATTTCACAAAGAGCCTCCTCCACTTACTTCCTATTTCTTCTCTATGAAATATGGCAGCATTTCCAGTTTTGCTGAAGAGGACCCTGAATACATCAGTAGATCCCATAAGTCTACTTCTATTGACGATATGACAGAATGATGCATTTTAACCTGCAAGTGACCATGGGTTTCTTGGAGAACAAAGAATATTCTTGTTTTTAAAAAACACATTTCCACAATGAATTCTTTCCACAGTGCCCAAGCTTGCAAGCAGCTCCATCCTGCAAGGCCCCTCTCATAGACAGAGTTCTCATTAGTCTCTGGTCCTTCCCTGAGCTATGCTACATGCCCCACCGATTAAAGTCTGCCTGCTTTGAATTCAGGACAGCATCAGCATCACTGTGAGGAAGTTCATCATATTGTTATGGCAGGTCTCACCAGCTGGTACTATTGCGCTTGTCTTCTGAGTTCCATTTCTTTGCATTCTGTAAGTTACCCCATCTTCAAAGCATCTGACAAAGTGGAATTTTCTCCCATGAAACCTCATGTAATAAATACATTTGTTAGTCTTTAAGTGCCAGAGGATTCTTGTTTGTTTTTCTTTGCCTGTAAGCAATTGTTCAGTCTTGGGAAAACATGCCCTGTTTCTTTTTTGTTATGACCACTTCTGAGTAGAAGCAATGGTCCTTGGAGAGAGAGCAGTGTTAGCAGAGAATGAGTTTGTTCTCTGATGTAAATAATTTGTTGAAACAGAGCTCTCCCCTGGCAAACATGCACTGAAATTGGGCTGAGACATCTGGAAGAATGGGCTTTCTGCATGCTGATTGACCAGATCTGTTCTAGGAATGGGGTTTATGTTCAAATGAAACAAGTTGTTCAAATATACCTGGACCGCTTCACTGATTTCTCTCCTACTAGGAAACTGACTTGAAAAGCCCTATAGATTTGCAACCGTTGGGCAAAAGAGCAATGTGATGTTAGTGTCAAAATGGGATTTGGTGTCAGAAGAAAGTGAAATAATATAATTCTTGGGCCTGATCTGTACTGTGGTAAAAGTCATTGGGAGTCAATTGGAGTTACACAGAGTAGCTTGTATAACCTCTGTTGACTTTGCAACTCCCCTTTAGCACACCGTCTTCACTGAGCAGCTCCGATGGGAAATGAATTCCCACTGATGCAGCACTATGCCACTTGAGGTAGTAACTTCATTAAGTCAATTTCTGGATTGACTGATCAAGTCTTTACTGACTGCTCAGTCCAACTGGAAAAAATCAATCTGACAGTGGCAAATTTCCCACCATCAGTGTAGATGTACCTTTGGACAACCTCAATTTTCATGTTAGTTTTGTAGTTTGCCTTTAATATTAGACACTTTTTAGCTAAGAATGCTACATTAAATGCCAGACATCATTTTATAAGCAGTTCACCAAGATTTTTTTTCTTTTAAGTTTCCAGCTAGCAAAGTAAGCATTTTCTAGTAAATATATATCATTTACCTTCAGCAAATGTACTAATACTGATAAAGGCAAACAGACTTCTTCAACAAGAATTGAGCCAAAGCCTGCAGCATAAATAAGGAAATGATTTTTTTAAATGAAGTCAAAGCAGAATAGAATAAACATAAAAGGGTAATCAAACCTTTCATAGTTTTTTTTCTCTATTTTCTTTGCTTTTTCAGTTTTTAAGGTAATAGAAATTCACTGGATTAGTACAGAATTGACAGAACTGCCCCACTAAGGAATGAAGTTATCTTCAATGTTTTTTATCAAATAAAATATTCTAAGAATTTGTTTTAATTAAAAGCATCACTTTTATTGGAAAACTTCTAAAGTTAATAAAAAACCGCAGTTATTTAAACAAGTGGAGGTTTAGCAATGTAAGAAGGATAGAATTTATCAGTGTGGCTTGTTTAGAGTCCATTCACAACTTACCTGTCATCTCCAGATGTAGCAATGCACATAGACTTCTTGTTTGTATTATTTTGTACAATAATAATTTTAAAATACTAAATTAAACAAACCGTGCTTGCACATGCTTCTCTGCCTCCATTAGTAGTTGAAGCACGTG
Source organism: Podocnemis expansa (assembly GCA_007922195.1). Classification (NCBI taxonomy): domain Eukaryota; kingdom Metazoa; phylum Chordata; order Testudines; family Podocnemididae; genus Podocnemis; species Podocnemis expansa. The sequence continues at coordinate 11,200,551 of ML682040.1, read as the reverse complement.
GAACATTAGGAGCTGGATTCTCATTTTAGATTGTGTAGATCCATAGTTTTAGATCTAGAAATCCTGTATTTAATTCCACTGTCTGACAACCACTCCAAGGCATTGTTTGAGAAAAATTTAACATGAATAAAAGGTATTACAGTGCAATGGAGATGGAAGCCACCCATTTTACCACAGAAAAAGGTACAAAGTGAGCACGTTGAGCTACAGTACCAGCTAGAGGTTGAGCTTACTCTACTGCTGACGCAAAGGAGAGCATGACAATTGAGATAAACATGTGAAGTTGCTGCTTCATTTTGAGAAAGTGAAACCCTCTAATTCAATTTGTGTCACCTTTGATTTCCCAGAGTAATATGTCACAGTACTACAGAGAGTAAAAAGGAGTAATTCCATGGATTCAAGGGCTCAATGAAGGCACAGAATTAAGCATGCGCTTAAATATTTGGAGGATCAGGAACACAATCTGCAATTTTCAAATTAAAAGCCCAAAGGACACAGGAAGAGTTGTGGAGACATTTTCTTCAGCTTGATTCCACAGCTAAATTCCCATTCCTCAAATTTTGCATTTAGAATGAACCAATGCTCAAACTTACACTTCTGGGTTTCATCTGGTTTCATGTTGAAACCAGTTTTGCATGCTTTCAGCATGTAACCACAAATAGACCCAGATTCTCTTAAACTGGGCACAGATTTACACAAAAGTAGATGGGTCTGGTCTGCAATATTTTGATATGATCTTTCCAAGAGATCGGAAACATTTGGCTCTGAGATTTTTGTTCAGCCTATTTATGTTTATTATGAAAAGAGGCCAACTGACCAACCACATGCAAAGTTCAGAAATGTTCCGATCTAGGATTTTGGTTTGGTCTCTTTTCCACTCAAAGCTGGACCCAGTTATCAAAACAACCACAAGAAAATCCAACTATGTTCCAGAAAACTAAGCATTTGCTTAACCTTATGCACATGAAGAACATCACTGATATTTATGGGTCTACTTACATATAAATCTAGGATAATTGTTTTTCAACTTTGGAGCCTAAGATTCTTACAGTATGGTGTTTTCTAATGATAGTTTTTGCACAACTTTAGCAGTAAATGCCTTGCTGTATGTTAGCTTTCATTCTGAGGAAACAGTTAAATACCTAGCTTTTGTTAAGGAATTTCTGTTACAGCAACTTTATCTTAAAAAAAATGTTTCTCTGAAATTGTTTTCAGAACTTCACTTACATATAGGATTGGTACCAGCAGTATACTGACTAGGAAATACTTGATTTTGCTCTCTCCTACTTAATAAAAAGGTTTGTTCTATCATAACTGCTAACAGGAAAGACTAATTTTGGCTGCCTGTGACATTTCTAATCCTAATTAAAATCATTTAAACTAAAAGTCCAACTTGTGTACATGCCAAAATTCAAGCTTAAATTCTGGAGACATCAAACCTATTCTAACAGTCTTCTCAAAGGAGCTAATTCTATACATCATTGCATGCACAAAGATTGCCTCACTCTCATAGAGCTTTGTTGCCTTCATGGGATTCAGGAAGGGCTCAGCAGTCTGTCCACATGAACATGTTGCAGGATGGTGCCCAACTTCAGAAATATTTCAAAAAGATGATGTATGAAATAATTAAAATGTAAATGGCATATTCCCAACTCCTCTAACCACATAGCTTCACTCGGTGAGAAGTAACGGCATGTAATGGTTGCACTAAAGTTCTGGGAATCATGAATTTATGGTTTCATTGACTTGACAATTGATTTGATGTGCAATCTCCAGCAAGCTCTTTAAATAAACCTCTCAGTTTTATTTTTTCCAGCTGTAAAACAGCTTCACAAAAGGCTTTCTGATGATGCTGACATGTTATGAATATTAAATTAGTAATGAAAAATATTATTAAACTATAATATTTAATAAATTGAGTTATATTAATAGCAAAGAAAAGTATAAAACTTTATAAAATTGCAACACATCAATTTAATCCAACCAGAAACTTAAGTGGTACTTTTGGTACTTAATTTGACACTTTTGGTTCAAAATAAATTCAATTTCTTTTCTTATATTTGTATACTATATATTTATTTGAAATGTTGATCCATTTTTATTTCATTATTGTGATATATAAATTACAGTTAACTAGCTGTGCTTGAAATAACATTTACAAATACAGGAGAGTTATACAGTATTCTCAAAAGGTTTTTAATCTTTCACTAATCTATCAGAGTCTTCCTCAGATCATCATCAGTGAAATATATCCTTTATGGATCCACTTGTAAAACTGAGGCCATGCTTTCAGTGAGGTTCTGAGAGTAAGCGATGGCCAATTAAGTTTACGGCAGCAGCCAAAATTCCTGTTACAAAATGACTAGTAAACAATGAGGCACGACTGGCTGATGTACTACATCAGCCCCCTTACATCAGGGATTAGGGTAGTATTAAATTTTCATTGAAGTAAAAAAGTAATAACATAGTCAATTGTTCCATACCCCATGAAATTTGTTATTGTCCTCTTATGATGCCACAATTTTTTTGGGTATCATACAGAACTTTGATTTCTCAAAAGATACTCGCCAGAAGCCATCACAGACTGAAAAGTACACAAGACTTTTCATCATACAGGAGGAATATCTTCAACATAGAATATTTTTACCCACTCAAATTCCTTCTGAAATTCCAGTTGGATGTAATATTCTTCTGTTTTCTTATTGTTATTGTTGGACAGATCCAAATGTTTGTTGCAAACTGTTAATTAATTAGATTTGTGATTTTTTTTTGTTTGTGATCTATCTGCAAAGAGATCATGATTTTAAAGTTTGTTACAAATTTCAATGTATAATTTTTAAAAAGTTATTTGAGTTCTATATTGTTTCTGAACCATTAATTCTTGAGTATTCAGTCTATAAAATGTTATCTTGGATTTCCGATTAAACCTTCAAAATGGTTTAAATCACCTGATATCTAATCTTGGAAAGATGATTTTTTTGATTAAACAACTATTGGCTATGATCATATGACTGTTCACAAAAAGTAAATAACAAAGGACTAAATAAACGACTAAAACCACAAATCCACAAACCTGTCCTGTAACTTGAACACTGAGATACATTATATTCCCAGAAGAAGCTGTAGTGAAAAATCAAGCTGACAAAAGACCCATTGTGCACTGGGTTTCGTGTTAAGTACTCATGCATGCCTGAAATACTGAACTCTGTTGAAACAAGCACTAATCAGCTAAACTAAGGATGTCAAGATGATGCAGGAAGCTGATTGGTATCACTTCTTAAAGAAGCTAGCAAAAGGAAGTAAGCTTTCTTTGGAAATCCAAAGCAGTTCACTGAAAGCGAAATACGTTCTGTGGAAAGGGCCAGTGGAAAGTTTAGGCACAACTTACAGACCAGTCAAGCCTTATTAGGAAGGTTTAAGTAGGAATGAAGTAGTGAATCAGAAGTTAAAGTATGCCAAGATGTGGCAGAACGCCAGTCTGGGGCCCAATATTTTTAGGGTCTCAGTGTTTCAGGCCCCCTGAAAATAGAAAATTGAGCCAGAATGCAGCATTCCAGTTCCATTTTCTCTTTTAGGGGCCCGGAACACTGAGCTCCTAAAAATATTGGGCCCCAGACTGGCATTGAACCACGTTCCGGCAGACAGGGGAGAGCAGGGGGCATGCCCCACTCCCCTGAGCATATGCAGGCTGCACTTGGTGGCAGAAGCTTCGAAGCACAGCCTGCAGGAGGGACTGTCTACCGATCCAGTGCGCAGCTGCCAGTAAGTTCTGGGGCAGCCTGGCTCGCGTTGGGGGTGGGTAGTGGGGGCTGGAAGGTGGATTTTGGGGGCTGGGACTGGGGGAATACTGGGGATGGAGGGTGGGTATTGGGGGTGGTGTGGGTATTGGGAGCTGGGGAATATTGGGGCAGGAAAATGGATATTGGGGGTTGGGGCTGGGTATTGGGGGCCAGGGTGGATTTTGGGCATGGGTATTGTGGTCTGGGGAATATTGGGGGCAGCAGGTGGGTATTGTGGGGTGGGGTGGATTTTAGGGACAGGGGAATGGATATTGGGGGCAGTAGCTGAGGTACGTGACGAGAGCCCATCCCGGCGTGAGTGGGAGCTGCCCCGGCATGAGGGGGGCCCACCGCGGCATAAGGGGGCCCACCCCAGCATGAAGGGGCACCCGCCAATTTAGGAGGGTTCCAGGGCCCACCAAATTATACGTTAACCCCTGTGGTGAATAGACTTTCTGCTGGCCATCTGCACAGACATGAATTTCACCCTGAGAGAAAAAGCGGTAAAAAGATGGCAGGGTGAAGGATGTTATCTTTCCCTGGGCTACTTGCACCTCTTGTCTTGGATATCTTAAGCTAATCTATTTAAGTGTCATGCTCACTTGGTGCCATTTTTAGAAGGTGTTCCTGATGGAGGATGGTGAAGTACAGGAAGAGGGAAAAAATGTAACCAAAAGGAATGTTGCTGGGATTGAGAGGCAATCAACACATTTTTCCAGTGATGAAAACTCTTTGAAAAACCAGCAATTCTTAGTGTATTTTACGTGCAAAAGAGAGAATTTTAGGCTGGTTGCAGTCCATTTATATACGTCCCAGTCTTTTCATCACTGCTGCTCACGATAACCACTCCCCTCCACTGAAGTCATTCCTCATCACGATTCTTTATGATCTTTTCTCCTTTTTTGGTTTTATGTTTTAAATTTCTCAAAGCTTCCTGGTTGAGGAAAGTACCTCAATATATAACAGATACCCTAATGCACCTTAGAATGAATGTTTTATCGACTCAAATGTCATCACACTCCTCAAAATCACATGTTCTGTGCCACTATGCATATGCTGAACAGCTGAAGCACTGCTCTGAATTGCAGTGTGAACTTGGGAGATTTGGGGATTCAAAACTAAAAATCAACAAATTGGCCTCTTTTTAAGTTGTGTTACATGTAATAGATGCAAAAGAAAAAAATCAATGAGGAACATGGATGATACAAGAAATATTATTTATAATGGCTTATGGGTGCCAAACTAACAGCCTGCAGGAAAGATCAGGATCTTTTTTTTTTGGTTATGATCAGAAAATGAACTGCAAAATGACACTTTTTGGCTCTGAACATGGAGGGGAAAAGGGTTGGAGAACCTGTGTGTCCACATGGCCCACAACAGTTGTCCTGTCCTACAATGTGGCCCCCCCACATTGAATGAGTTTTACACCCCCCCCCCCAGTGGGACATTGCTAACCCAGGGCTGCATCCCTCAATAATACAGAAATGATCCAGGAGTTTTACCCTGGAAGTGCCAATAATTATAATTTATTGAAGTGTCTGTATTGTCGTATTAAATACTTGCATCTGATATGATCAGACTGCCGTGCTTTAGTAATAGGCCTTAGTATTAAAGTATCATTTTTCATTAATTTCATTTTGAGTTACCTTGAAGCACTTTACAAGAGTGGTATCACTATCCCTTTTTTACAACTCAAGAAAATTTAGATATAAACAGGTTAAATGACTTGCCCAAGAAATATATTACACTTCATGTGAGAGAACAAAATAATAATACCTTCTGCATCAGAAGCTTTCACAGGCTAATGCAGGATTGCTGAACAATCTCTGCAGGAGAGAATATAATCAATACATCAGGCATAGTCCTAAATGCCCTTTCTTTCTTTGCAGTACTAAGGAGAGCATGCATGGATTCAAGAGACTGTAATAAATCTTTAGCCACTTGCAGCTCATTGCTTGTACTACTTAATACAACAGGAAGTTCCAACAGACAGCTAGGAATAATCTACTGGCTGCACAGAACAGAAACGCCATAGCAGGACTGAACAGAGCATGGCAGTTGATCAATATTATTTTTAATACTGGGCATTCCTCTTTCATTCGAATCATACCAGGGGCATAGCCAGGCAAGGTTTTCTGGCCAGGCCACTAGTCCATAGGATGAGCCCAGTCACGGGCAGTTTCCAGTCATGCAACCAGAAGCTAAAAGACCACGCTCCAGTTGTCAGGCAGCTAGTGGAGCTGGAGCACTGGCGCTCCAATTCCATTTGTTACTTACAAATTGGAGCTGTCATGAAAACGAGGGAGGGGAAGAGGGTGTGAGATCAGGCCTCCTACCACAGTGCCCAACAGGAATGGCACTACCATTTCTGGTGCCCTCCTGCAAGTGCTGCAGATGCCAGTGCAGACAAATGATATCAGAGCACACCACAACAGTGCGCTCCCCATTTTGGCGCCCCTCAAGCATCGGCACCCCCCTGCAATGCTTACGAGGCTTACCACGTCGTGCCGGCCTTGGCACCCAACAGTGGTGTGAACTTTTCTGCAACAGCTGTGGCAGTCTAATCCACAGCTTGTGGCTGCTGGCAGAGCACAACCCTGCAGCTGCAGCAGAGAAATTCATGCCACTGCTGGGTGCTTCAGTGGACATGCTTGATCTTCAAATGGGTGGGCCCTGACCCACCTGTGGCTGCACCCTGAGTCATACGAGCAAGCTTTCAGTTGCTCAGTGCTTCAAATCATATTCATTTTGCCCCCTTCAGTTAATGTAACACATATAGGCTGCCTGCTGGTTCTTTTCATTCTCCTCTCTCAGCCGCTTCAGCTTTATCAGCCATAATATATATATATATATATATATATATGCTGGTTTCATGTTGACTGGCAGCATTTCCCTAGCACAGCTGTCTATTCATTCATGGTGTTTATATGCATGACTACCATTGTCTGCTGGCTGGCTTTAATTTTAATTTCAGATCTAGCAATTCCAAAACATTTCATCTTGTTCTGCTTTCAAGGTAACCTACCTTTGTAAAGACATTGCTAGTTCTTTATAAAAAACCTACTTAGTTCAGCAAGACATGGACTCATAGGCTATGTCTACATTAGCCCAAGTTAGTTCTGACTTACTAGAACTAAGAAGTCTGAGGTTAGTCTGAACTAACTTTGGGCTAGTTCGAACTAACCCTGGACTGTTTAGTTCAAACTAACTGTGTGTGCTAATTTGAACTAAAACGTGCAGCTAGTTCGAACTATTGGCTTAGTTCAAACTTTTTAAGTTTGAATGAACTAAGTCTTAGTTCGGATCTTTCCCAAGCTTAGTTTGAACTAAAGTCTGAACTAAGCATGGAAGTCCAAACTAAGCTTGGTACTTATTAGTTCGGACTAAGCTTTGCCTAGTTCGAACTAAGAAATTTCTTAGTTCGAACAACGCAAAGCCTAGGGTAGCCAAGGGCTAAACTAGTCTAATTTGCCTTTGTAGACATAGCCTTAGACTCTAAAGTCAGAAATGATCTCTAAAGTCAATATGATCATCTAGTGTGACCTCATGCACAATGCAGGTGACAAAATCTCACTCACCCACTCCTATAATAAACCTCTAATCTATGACTGAGTTATTAAAGGTCTCAAATAATGGTTTAAAGACGTAAGGTACAGAGAAATCTACCAGCGAGTGAGCTGTGCCTGATGTTACACAGGAATGTGGAAAAATTCCTAGAGCCTTTGAAAATCATGCGCTTTCCACTTTCTTGCTTCAGGTAATGCTACAAAACACAGGAGATGCCAAGAACCAGTGGGCCACAGCAGGAATTGCCACTGGTCAGCACCTCCCAGGACTTCGCTAGTGACATATTCATATAGAATGTTACATCTCATCCTGAAGGCTCAGACTATCACTTTCAATGGGGCTCCTTGTGGGAGGTAGCAGACTATCCCTCTGGGTCTGTTTGAATTGACCTTGTAGCCCAACCTTCTACATATGTATAAATACAACTAACATACCGCATTCTCTATGTCATGCATCTGATGAAGTGGAACTGTGCCCATGAAAGCTTATGTGATAAATAAATTTGTTGGTTTTAAAAGTTCCACAAGACTCCTTTTTTGTTTTACTCATGGACCCAAACTTCACTGTGCTAGGTGCTGTACAAACTGAAATTTTTGAGTACACTAATATAGGGTTGTGAACAGATTCAAGGCATCATGGCCACACTCCCTTTCTCCTAGGCTGTGAACTGGGAGGAAAATCCTGGTTTGATCCTGACTTAATGGGAAACACACTTGCAAAATATATTATTTTATTCCTAATTCTTGATATATTCTCTTAGTACGACACATTTATTGCTGTTTGATGATAATTTCTTATGCCTGTTCTTTTTCACAATACAGAACAGTGGGTTAGACTGCACAAATTTGTTTCTGACTCTAGGTTTCTGGGTGTATCCTCCCATCACTCAGATTAACAAATACATATTGGGATTCCAGGAGTGGATCACGGACCTGTATGTCAAGGGAACTGTGGCCACCCAGTGGTCATTCAGTGTTATATTACCTGGCACATTCCCGAAGGTTTCCCTGGAATATATTATTATTTTATAAAACTATTGGACAGTCCTTTTCCTTGGACAGGTAGGGAGTTAAAACAAATTACCTGAAACGATATAATCTAGTTATTAGGAATATATCTGGCCTGGAGATATGGTATGAAATGTTGTCAAGAAACCCTGAGACCATCATGGAACTCCTGTAGCAGAAGATGAGCAATGATGATGCTCAGTATACAGGGCTAGGTATTAAACCTCAGAGCTTTGGGGTTTAAAAAAACAACAAGCAGTTGTGTGGCACTTTAAGACTAACAGATTTATTTTTTGCATGAGCTTTCGTGGGAGAAGATCCCACTTCCTCAGATGCTTCAAAGATGGGTGAACTTACAGAAAGGAATGAAACTAAATGCAAGGGGGTGTAAAACATAGGATCAGGTCATAAAGTAACAGCAAATCAGAGCAGTTTACAGGCTTAAAGAATGGGAAGCCTGAAGTCAAATTACCCTTTGTAATGTGAAAAGAACCCATAATCTCGATTGAGTCCTGCTTTCACAGAATTTAGTTTGCATATTAATTCGAGTTCAGCTGTTTCTCTTTGGAGTCTTGATGTCCCAGGTACATCTCTAACGACAGTCATTAACAAATCCATCATCGAGTGATTAGGAAGATGGAAGTGCTCAGCAACTGGTTTCTTTGTTCTTTGATTTCTGATATCAGCTCTGTGCTCATTCAATCTCTTATGGAGCGATCGTCCTGTTTGTCCAATATATAAGGTGTTGGGGCATTTCTTGCACATGATGGCATAGACCACATTAGTAGATGAGCCAATGTCTTGCTATTAGAGATTAGGATGAAGGTGATGTTGGGCAGATTATCTCAATTCTAGACCAGCTGCACCTTACTCGTGAAGTAGTGGCTCTCAGACACAGGGTAGTGGACTAGATACACCATAGGTCTAATCCACTATGGCAGTTCTCATGTTTTTAGGTTCCTACATACACAAATCACAGATTCAAAATTAGCTGGATTCTTTTTCATCTGAGGAATGCTGATGTAAACCACAAGTATTGACTTTCTAGCAGTATGTTTAAATTGAAGCCTTAGGTCAACTTAAGGAAGTCAACCTACAGACCCCCGCAGCCACACTGGGCTTTTATTAGGTCAACTTAAGCACTTTCTTAAGTCAACTTAATAACACTACCTCTTAAGGTCGACTTAACACTTAAGTCAGCCTTATTAAGCCAACTTAAGCCAGTGGAGATGGAGAACAGCCCTTAAGTCAACTTAATTGGCCTCCAGACCCCCTCCCAGAATTCCTGGACACCAGGAAGGGTCGACCTAGAACCTGCCCATGTGGACATGGGCAATGGAGAGTAGTTTCCAATGTGAATTCTCTAAGTCAACTTGACACGGTCAACTTAAAGGCGATTTAAAGTCGACAGAGCCTCCAGTGTAGACATACCCTAGGAGATTTCACTTTTAAGTGTCTCTTGTCACAGCCTGAATTTGCTTGATCAGTTTCAAATACTTTTTCTTTTTTTCTGCAAATGAATTAGAGTTCTTCCCTCAAACACTGGTATGAGTAAAAGTAGATGTTAGTGAAAAAGGAAACAGAAGAAATGGTTTGGTGCAGAGATGATTAATATTCATAAATCTGTTCACTAATAATTATATCTACAATTCAACCAGCTCCTGATCTTAAATGAAATGAGCTGAAATTTGGTGATTTCAGTTCCACTTCACTTGAACGGATAGGGGTATAACTTACACCCATAACACAAATCAAAATTTGAATAGTGCAAACAAACAAGGTCCAAAACAGAGGGTAATTGTCATGCAAACTGGTGCCAAGCAACAATGCTGAGATTTGCTCAACTCTAGTAATTATAGTTTATTCAGATTTTTTATTAGTGCATTAGTCTACTGTGGTGAAAACAAGGCTTCTGTAGAAGGAAATCCTTTTGACTGCCTGCAGAATGAAACCCCTTAAATTTTAAAATAATATTTTAAATTCTTTATGGCCAACCCAATTCTTACTTAAATTTGTTCTGAACCTGGTAAAATGAAACCTCTGCAAAACATATATGTATTGACTTAGCAGAGTGTTCTTGAATTATATTTACTAGCAATAAATGCTCCAATAGTCTGGACAATAGGTGGAAATGGGTTGGAACCACACTGGCTGCAAACTCACCCATATTTTCAAATTCAAACACATCTTCAGCTTGAATTTCACAAGTGAACTCCTCTTCATAAAGGGCAGAACCAAATCTTCATATCCAAATATTACAAATTTCAAAATGCAGATGTGTATCATGTGGCTTAGGACCAACTCTTGAGATGTTTTCAAAAAGAAAGATGATGTTGTTTCTATGAGAAAGGTTGATTAATGGTCATGAGATTGTTAACATCATCTCTTCAGAAAATATTTGAATATACCTTTCAGATAATCCCTTTGGAAACACACCAGTTATTTGCTCTGACTGATGTGCTCTGCCATGTGTCTGTTCTCATCATTTGCAGACTCTGTTAAACAACATGCTGCCCATGACTTTAGCGGATGTTTTAGCTAAAATAGGGGTAGCCGTGTTAGTCTAGTTCAGCAAAATAAACAAAGCTATAGGACTTCTTGTTTGTTTTAGCTAACATAATTTCTATTGGTATGTATAACAATGCAGGAATAGTTAAACCACTCACCTGCCCCGTTAGCCTGTATCTAAGGAGTGTAGGCCAGGCAAACATCAGCTGAATGGTGATTAGGCTGGGTCAGAGCCCTGTCCTAATCAAGAGGTATGGGAAACAGATGGGACCTGACCCAGGAAGGTAAGTAAAATTTACAGGCTTGGAGCTGGTGGCAGGGAGCTGCAAAGCAGCTCGGAGCCAATCTGGCTTCTAGCTCGTTCCTGAACAGAGAGGCTGGGGTTGAGGCAGATTGGCATGCCTTGCAGAGGGGAGGCAGCCCTGCCATGGGTTCCCTGACCCTGATAGGGAAATGAGCCCACCGGGGGGGGGGGATCCCTGTTCCCAGCGGGGAAACCAGCCTTCCCAGGGGAATCTGTCCAGTAGCGGGGAAGGGAGCCTTGCTGGGGGTTCCCTGCCTCAGCAAGGAAATGAGCACTGCGGGGGAATCCCCCTCCAAGCAGGGAAGGGAGCCCCATGGGGAAATCCCTCCCCTGATGGGGAAGCCATTCTGCTGGGGGTCCATTTTGAGTTAGAGGTAGGTCCACACACAGTCTTTAACTCAAAATAATGCAGATTATTTCAATTTAAAAGATTGCAGATCCACACTATGTTTCCTCATATTGAGATAAGGAGCTCCCTTATCTCACAATAAGGAAAATCATTTTGATATAGCAAAACCTAATAATTATAACAAAATGATGGTTAAATCAAAATAACACTGTAGGGACGTGTTATTTCAGTTTAACTGGTATTTTGATTTAATACTTTTGCCTTTCTCCTTCCCAGGTGCTGTCCTTTCTCTATATATTGGGTGGGGGCTTGGCACTTCTAGGGGGCCATCTTACCATACCTCCCATGGTGCCCCTCTCCCATATAAAACTAGCAACTCCTGTCCATGGACATGCTAGTTTGATTTAGTCTTCTAGTGGGGACCTGTTAAATCAATTTAACTTAAATCAATTTAATTATTTTTATAGCAATTCAATTAGATCAATTTAACTTAAATCGATTCAACCAAATATGTGTGGACATTGCCAGAGAGTCTAAGGTAGACTCTCTGACTTGAAATACTAATGCCTACTTTATTTTGAACTAGGAGTCTTTTGAAGACACACTCTTTCAAAATAATTATTTTGAATTAATATCAGCATAGTTATTTCAAAATAACTATTTCAAAATAACTTTGCCAGTTCAGACATAGTTGTAGACAGAGACAGGCCAACAGAAAGCCAAAGAAATGATAAACAAGGTGCAAGATAAACAAGAAGTTCTGTGGCACTTTTAAAGACTAAGAAATTTATTTATCATATGAGCTTTTTGGGAGAAAATCCCACTAGATGAAGACCCCAGTTATGCCCTATATTGAGGATTTGTGTGAGATTTACATATATCATATTCCTTTTGTTAGCTAGCTGCACAGTTGCTAATTTCTTCTGAAGAAATACAGATTGGGACCTATTTTGTTTGCTGAGAATTTCAGTTAAATCAGGACTTTTTCAGGAGCAGAAGTGAAAGGTACAGCACCTTCTATTTCATACATAGTAATCAATAAATAAAAAGCATGGGCAGAGATTGGGGCAGAAGATGGAAGAGGTCTGAACTTTAAGCTTCAAACAAATGTTCTCTGGACAATCCACTAAATACTTGAATTTCTACATAATACTTGTTTCTTATACTTATATGGCTAACAAAAGCTGCAGAATAATGAATCATATCATCACTTTGGAAGATAACATGTATACACTTAACGTGTTTGAATTTCTTAAAGATGACATGAATATTGTTGGAGCCTAGCCAAACTTTAGAGACGTTATAGAGCTCTTTGCATAATATCAAGGCACAATAAGCAACCAGAAAAAACAATGATTTGTAGTAACAGACAGAAACTGGAAAATAATATATTAATGGATAAGTAGACATAGAGAGGCCCATTTTTTTTGTTCTGTGATATTTCACAGGCTGACCATGTCTCATACATGATTAATTAGTCCCCTCTATGGTACGAGATGGTGGACAGTTATATCCTTTCTTTCCCTTAAGCGTCTTATGAACCTCACTGCATTGGTTTTATTTTGTAATTATCTCATACATATGTATATACCCAAATACACATATGTATATAGTTAGCTATTAATAATTTTAGCAAAGAGTCTAGATGCTCTCATAGAAGTGTGCAAGGGGTAGAAGTGACCGCAAACATACCCTTAAAAGATTTGTAGATTTCAAGGCCCAAGAGATTGCTGTGATTATCTTGTCGGATTTCCTGCATAACAAGACACAGGCAATATGGTCTTAATCCAAGCTCTGTTGCACAGTGGCTATTGATTCAAGGTTGGAGCTTTAAGGAAATTCTCTGCAGCACATTTAAAAGAAAATATATGAACCACTTTTAAGGATTTTCCCCTGAGCATCCATGGACACATTCAACTCTCCTCCTGACCACTACCATTGTTGGCATGGCACATCTTTGGAAACTCTTTTCAGGTTGTTACTTGAAGACCTTTTTCTAGCTCTTTGTTTTATTTTTTTTTTTCATCTCTGTTTTTCTAGGATTTCTGAGCTTGATTTAAATGAGAGAGGCATAATACACATACAGATATGGAGGCAACAGAGTGTTGCCTTGATTAAAACTATCTAAGAGGACCTGATATCTCACAGTGCTTCTGGTAATTTCATCCCAGTCCATGTGAAATTACACTATCTCACTGTCTGCACTAGTCTCCAGTAACCAAATACCTGCCAGCAATTTCACCATCCACACAATAAAAATGCTGTCTCCCCCTTCCTTCACAGCCTATAGCAAAAATAACATGGATATTTTAAAGATTATTCTTGGTTTCTTGTTGGTAGAGTCATAAAGTTTAAGGCCAGAAGTGACCATCAGATCATCCAGTCCAGGGGTTAAAGTAAGCTGGAACATGCAGGAACGGCTTTCCAGTGCCCAGTATTTTTAGGGGATCAGTGTTCTGGGGCCCCTAAAAATAGAAAACAAAGCCAGAATGCTGCATTCCGGGGCCCACCATTTAAAAGTAGCAGGCCCTGGAGCACAACATTCCAGCTCCATTTCTATTTTAGGGGTACCCAATGCTGAGCCTCTAAAAATAGTAGGCCCTGGAATGCTGTTCCAGCATGTTCTGGGAGGCAGGGAACTCCCCTGGCCTGGGCTGAGGCTCCAGCCTGATCCTGCTCTGGTTCAGTATGCTCAGAGGCTCTAAGCAATCAGAGCAGGCTCAGGCTGGAGCCTCAGCCGGAGGTGGGGCTGCTCCACAGTGACATGGTGACCAGGTGAGGGGACAGGTGAGCCAGCCCAGTGGGGAAAGGGCGTGGGGGAGGGGATCAGCCCAGGGCAGCAGGGGAAGACAACATAGCACGGCGGGGAATGGTTGGGGACCCAGTGGTGAGATGAGGACTGGGGGCAGTAGCTGGGGTGGGGGGTAAGCATGTGAGGAGTAGTAACTGCAGCAGCATGTGGGTGTGTGGGGAGCAGTAGCTGTGGTGGGAGTAGGTGGGGGGCAGTAGTTGGGCTGGGGGTAGGCATGTGGGGAGCAGTAGCTGGGGGGCAGGCATTTAAGGGCAGTAACTGGGGTGCATGAGGGGGGCCCACACCAATGCGAGTGGGGCCTCCCAAATTATACTTTATCCCCCAATCCAGTCTGACCTGGTGCAAATCACAAGCACATTCCCCAGTACACAACTGACAAATACATGGAAGTATTGTAGCCCTTTGGAAATTAGACTATTGGGTGCCACATGGAGAGAAGAGGGGGTACTGAGGTTCATGCACTGTGCCTGACGTCCCTGCAATAGCAGGGAAGCGGTTAAGTAAGACATACCCTGATAATCTTGACAAGTGACCCACAACCCATACTACAGAAGAAGGTGACCCCCCCACCAAGGTCACTGACATTTGGACCTGCAGAAGAATTCTTTCTGAACCCCACATATTGCTATCACTTAGACCCTGAGCAGCGAAGCAAGAACTAGCTAACCAACCACCTAAGAGAGAGAATGGCTGGTGTCATCTCAGAGCCTTAGCCCTTCTGTCCAATATCCCCATCCCTGCTGTTTCAAAGGAAGGAGACCAAAAGAATCAGAATGCACAGAGAAGTGTAAGAGAATCCCTTCCTACAGATGACTGGCTGAAATTATAAAACATGAGCTTTAGGAACAGACAACATAAACTAAAAGTGAGCCTGTGGCAGCTAAGCCCTGAACGCTACCGTCATAAGTAAACCCATCAGAAAATCCTATTCATAAATTTGTCTAACCTTTCCTAAAATTAAGTTGTTTGCCCCACAATTCCTGTTCTAGTACCTTGCCCCTGATTAGATTAGAAACCGTCTAATTTCCAACCTGAATTTCTTCATGGCCAACTTATGTCCCCTCACCCACCTTTTTTTTTGCCCCAGCATTGTCCTTTAGCTTAAATAGCACATCACTCTTCCTGCTGCTTACCCTTACTTCCCAATATTTTTATAAAGAGCAATCATGTTCCCTCTCCGCCTTCTTTTAGAGAGGCTAAATAAGCCAAGCTTTTACAGTCTTCTTTCATAAAGTAAGTTCACGTGATCATCATTGTAGTTCTTCTCTGCAAGTGTTTCAGTTTGAATTTATCTTTCTTTAACTTGAGTGACCAGAATTGTATATCATATTCCAGATGAAGTTTTACCAGTCCCATATACAATGGTGTTAATACTTTCTCTATTTCTACAGGTAATGTCTTTCCTGATACATCCTCAAATCACATTTACCTCTTCCAGAGCCTCATCACAATGGTGGCTCATACTTATCCTGTGATTGACCTACACACCCAGGTCTCTCTTCTCCTTTGTCACTTCCAAGTGATAATTCCCCCAGTTTGTAGGGGAAATTCTTATTTTTAGACCCTAAGTATATGACCTTCCACTTTATACTTTTGAATTTCATCTGATTTCTGTCACTCTAGTCTTCAAGGCTATGTCTACATCCAGACTAAGGAGGCTTGTCCTATCTACACTAGTGGGCTTTTTGGTGGCAGTCAACTGCCTGTTACGCAAGGAAAATAAAATTCCTTACATAAGTGGAGGAAAAGCCACTAGTAGACATCAGGGAAAAGCCAACTGCAAATCCCTGGCAGTCAGCTTTCCCTTATGCCTCCGACCCCCAAGACTTCTGGGGCTGACTTCTGGAAGTGGCACAACAAATTCAGAGTTGCTGCAAACCACTCCTGGAACACTGAATTTGCTGCCGTCAGTATAGACATACCCTTAGTCTGGATTAATTTAGCCCCTAGCCACACTAGGCTTTCCCTAGTCTGACCCAAGAAATTTCTTAGTTCGGACTAGGGAAAGCTTAGTCCGAACTAGTTAGTACCAAGCTTAGTTTGGACTTCTGCCCTTAGTTTGGACTTTAGTTCAAACTAAGTGTGAGCTAGACTCAAACTAAAGCTTAGTTTGAACTTAAGAAGTTCGAACTAAGTCATTAGTTCGAACTAAAAATGCATTCTAGTTTGAACTAAGCATTACTTTGAACTAGAACATGTGGTTAGTTCAAACTAAAAAGTTCCTAGTTAGTTTGAACTAGCCTGTGGTTGGTTCAAACTAACCTTGAACTTCTTAGTTTGGACTTGGAAGTCTGAACTAAGATTGGCAAATGTAGACAAAGCCCAAGATCATGCAGATCTTTTTGTGTAATATTCCAGTCCTCTTCTGTATTGATGATGTTGCCCAACCCTGTATCATTAACAAATGTTATTAGCATACTCCTACTCTTTATGCCAAGATCATTAATAAAAATTTTGAATAAGATTGGTACCAAGACCTATCCTTGATGAATTCCACTTGTACCTTATCTCCAGACTTTCATTTTTCAGCAAAACCTACTGCCTTTTCCCCTTCACATCTCTCCTTATGCAATATACAATTCTTCCCAGTTTACCAAGCAATCAAGATCACTCTTTATTAGTTTCTCTTCATCATTTCCCCATTTCCCAAAGTTTACAGCTGCAGCATACACAAAAAATATCAATGGTGATTTTATCTTTTTTTTCCTAGATCATTAATAAAATGTGAAATAGCATAGGGCCTAGAAGCAATCCCCCCAGGACCCCACTAAAAACACATCAATTCAGTGATGAGTCCTGATTTACTATTATATTTTGATGCCAACCAGTTAGCTACAGTTTCAGCCATTTAACATTCACCATGTTCTCTTTCTAGTTTTAATCTAAATGGGTGCATCTACACTGGCAAATTAGTTCTAATTAAGGAGCCTTAATTCGAACAAACTTCACCCCCATCCATCATAGATTTTCACTAGTTCAAATTATGGAATTCCTTAATTTGAACTAATGAAAGCTTAGTTTGAATTAGTAACACCTGCATTTAGTTTCAACTAAATGTTTAGGTTGATTCTTAGACCAGGATTAAGCTTTAATTCAAACTGAATAAGTTTTTAATTAGGGCAGTTAGTTTGAATTAACAAAGTGCACTAATTTGACTTAATGTTTAAATTGGATTAGTGCACTTTGTTAATTTGACTTACTAAGGTCAAATTTAGTTCAAATTAAGGTTGAATGTATTAGTTCGACTTTGTTAATTCACACTTTTTTAGTGTAGACATAGCCAATGTCATGCAATACCAAGTTAAACACCTTATGGAAGTCTAGGTATATATTACATCAACACTATCACCTTTATCAACCAAAACTGGTAACACCACCTCTGCAAATAGGTGCTTTATCTATGTGCACTGCTGAAACTGTAACAAAGGCTGGAATAGTAGTAGAATCAGTGTAGACTGGGACACAACTGGGAACAGTCAGTTCCAGGCAGGATTATAATGCAAGAGTTCACAGTTTAGTCATGCAGGCTCACCCCAATTCTTTTTTAGTTACATTTATGATTTTGCAGCACTCATGATATCTTTGATGGTGTGGGCAGTAATACTCATGTGGTTATCTTTTATAAATAAACTGCATATATTACAAAAGCACAGATATATGCAAAAGCCCTCCTTTGAATAAATCTCCAATTAATTTGCTTTCATTCTACTCCTGCTCCAAGTTGGTGTCTGCAATTATTGTCTGTGTGATATTTTACCTTCAGATACCAAGGAAAGGAAATTTGGCCTAAAACTCAGAACATATTACCTATTTTGTCAGTGAGAAACACTTGATAATTTGTAGTGCATTTAGCCATTAATCTTTTAAATGGTCATGAAGTCCTTTTTCGAGTACAGACATTGGATCAAAGACCTTTACTGCAAATGACTTTTGTCTGGACTTCCAATACAAAATCGACTTGAAAATGGTAAAATATATCACTGTTACATTTGATTACAAGACAGAGACATTATAAAACATCACAGGAAACATTTTTGAGCTGTTCTATTAATAACAGCAGTGCCTGATTTCTTTGGTTTAAGATTACCTTTTTCACATTTTCTGGTGACATTTTCCAGATATAAATTGTTATGATGAAGAGTCACTCAAAGGGGGGGAGGGTAGGACTGTAATTATGTTTCTTTTCTTTTCCTTTTCTTTATATATATATATATATCTAAATGGGAGAGAGATTATTTTACATGGATCAGTAAAGGAGACCCTAATAAAGATTGGTCTGGAACATTTCTTTTTGTGACGATTGACTTATCAGCAATAGCCATTGCAGCAAATCTGGAAATTACATAATTGCCAGAAACTGTAGATATTTGACTTGGCAAGTGCTCTAGGTGTCTCTGATTTATTATTCTAACAATTTGGCTCTGCAGAGATGAAAAAATGTTTAATGAAAGAACAGTAGAATACAAGTGAAACAAGCAGAGATCCTGCTTTCAAGGACTATATTTAACTACACTGTCATTAATGTAACAGCACAAATAAACTAACGTGAAATAGTTCAAGCTTGCAGACTGGCACTAGCACCAGCCTCAGTGAAAGCATTAACATCAACAGCTGCACATATTTCTTTCTTTTTTTTTTCTACTTATAATAACTTATGTTTAATTCTGTGTATAACTTATCTGTGGGACAATTGTAGCACCATAATGCATTTTAGCACCATACTGCAAGGTGAAACATTCTCTTTGAGTTGTGCAAGTTAAAGGGACTAGGTACCTTATAATGAATTAGATAGCATAAAAAAATCAGAAAGATTTACATTACTTCAAAATCACAGTATAATGGCATCTGTTGAGCAGGGGCACTGTATACACCTAAAACAAATAAGGAGTCCTGTGGCACTTAAAGACTAACAAATTTCTTTATTTCATGAGCTTTCGTGGGAGAAAATCCTGATGAAGTAGGATTTGCTCCTATGAAAGCTCATGCAATAGATGAATTTGTTAGTCCTTAAGTGCCACAGGACTCCTTGTTTGTTTTACAGAACTACAATAATATGGCTGACCCTTTGGAACTTGTATATTCTTATTTTGGTGTTGGAACATTTGGAACCCACAACATTTCTGAAAGATGCCTATAATATTACATGTGTTGGAATGTTAGTCTGAATATATCCACATGCCAGGTTATCATAGAGTAAATTAAGGCAAAATGTTTTTGTTTGACCCATTTTCATCAAAGAGGTTTACATTGGCAACTCACTCAGTAGAAGGTTTCCCTCTGATAAAGTTCACCCTTCAACTGGAGAGGTGCAGTTTCCTGAAAATCTATTACCATTTTTTTCTTTAGTACCTTCTTATATTTCTCATGCTTATCGTACTACCTCATGGGGGAGCTGCTAAAAACATCAGACAGTGTATCTGTCATGGAGTTCAGCTGGGCTGCAACAGCGGGAGTTGATGCCCCTGCTGCTTCATGCCACAGCTGAAAGGGAGTAGAAATGCTAGAAATGTAGTGATACTAATACTCCTGTCTTTCACAGACACAAGTTTGATAGCATCACAATCAATCAGGGCAGATTTTCTGAATCCATTGTCAGCCTGGAGTTTCTCTGCTGGCAGCTGAACAGATTACAAGCCAGCCAGAACTCTGATCATCTCCACGTGAAGGAGGAGAAAAACACACATTATGAAAAATGTTTCTGTATAAACGGAAAACTGAGCTGATACATCTCATTGTCAAGGGAAGATTAGAAAGAAATACAGCAAGCAGTCAAATACATCCACCTCATTATCTTTGATTTTTCCAGAACAAAATATTAAACAGGTTTTACGAGATGACAGTGCCATCAGAAAGCAGGTTTAGGTAACCTTAGTAAAATGCTGGAAATTCTGCTAACCATCACCTCACATGTCCCATTTACATTTTTCCTGCCAGAATTTGCTAATAGTGAAGCAATATATGCACAAATGACCCTCCACAGTTCTGAACAGGAAGATCTTCCCTTCCCTAAGGGACTGTATGTACACTGGAATTAGTAGAAGAATGAAGGCTTCCAGCAAAGATTAAAAAATGGGTACTGATGTGACTATCAGCAGCAAAATGTGTAATGCTCAGAAAATAGAACATCTTCAGTTTATTCAGAATGATTGAAAGGACTTTCAAGCTCAGCTTCGATGGACACAATAACAATATGGTGACAAAATGGGGGGAAACAGATTGACATTTGGTGTTGCATTAATGTAGTTGTAACACAGCTCCTACATAATGTTATTACTACAGCAATATTTCTTGAACTACATTTTTAAGTAATACACACTTTTCCCATGGTCATGCACTGTGAAAAAGGTAGAAATAAACTGAAAAAAAAACCCCAGAAGCTAAAGTTTTAAGCAACAGTTATGTGTGTGCATTGCTTTTTCCTGATTTTGCTGGCAATTATTGTTGTGTTAAACATCTTGTTCATTCCATTGGTTTGATTTTGTAATTTTCTAGAAAACAAAAAAATTAAATAATTTCTGTGCTCTTTGCTCCATAATTTATAGAATGTTTTGTACTTTTAACTCACATATATCATATTTCTTTTCAGCAAAATAATTGTTGCTGTATGAGTATGTGTAAGTGATTAGGACATCTGTCCCTGTGCATCTGAGAGGGAGCACTGTAGCGAGGGTATGGCCTCCTGTTGGAACTGATTTCTGGAGGGATAGCTGTGTTAATCTGTATACAGCAAAAACAACAAAAATCCTGTGGAACCTTAAAGTCTAACAATTTTTTTCAGGCATAAGCTTTTCTGGGCTGCAACCCACTTCATCAGATTCATGAAGTGGTAACTACAGTTACGAGGTATTTATACACATGCAAGAATGAGTGAGAAACATTAGAATGTGCAAGGAAAGTGCTAAGAAAATCAATTCAGCTGGGGTAGATGAGTCCCATTCACAACAGTTGATTAGAAGATGAGAATGTGTGAGGAGAGACAATAGCTTTCTGTAAAGAGATATCCATTCTAAAACCCAATTCAGAACCAGTCTGATTGTGTCACGTTTGCAGATGAGTTCCAGCTCTGCAGTTTCACGCTGAAGTCTGGTTTTGAACTTTTTTTGTTGAAGTATGGCAACTTTCAAGTCTGCTACACAGTGTCCAAGGAAGACTGAAGTGCTCTCCTACTGGTTTATGGTACCTCGCAGAGGGGCATTGTTGGCACATGATTACATATATCACATTAGTTGATGTGCAGGTAAATGAGCTCCTGAGGGTGTGGCTGATGTGGCTAGGGCCTGTGGTGCTATCACTAGATTTGATGTGCAGAAAGAATTGCCAATGGGGTTTGTTGCAGAGATAGGTTTCTGGCTTACTGCTGTTTTTGTATGCCAACTGGCTGCTGGTGAGTATTTACTTCAGGTTGTGGGGGTGTCTTTAAGCAAGGATAACCTGCCACTCCAGGCTTCAGAGAGTGAGGGATCACCTTCCAAGATAGGTTTTATGTACATCCTTGATGATGCGTTGGAAAGATTTTAACTAGAGACTGGAGGTGATGACTAGTGGTGTTCAGTTTTCTTTGTTGGATCTGTCTTGTAGTAGTTGATTTCTGTGTACTTGCCTATCTCTGTCAGTCTTTTCTTTTTCATTTCTTCAAGTGGGTACTGTAGTTTTAAGAACGTTTGATAGAGGTCCTGTAGGTGTTTGTCTCTGTTGGAGGGATCAGAGCAAATGAAGTTGTATCTGAGGGCATGGATGTAGACAATGGATCGTGTAGTGTGTCCAGGATGGAAGCTGGAGTTGGAGGCATGTCGGTTGTATTGTGGTCAGTTGGTTTTTGGTATAGGGTGGTGTTAATCTGACCATCCCTTATTTGTATTGTAGTGTCCAGGAAATTGATTTCTTGTGTGGACTGGTCCTGGCAAAGGTTGATGGGGCAGTGGAAACTGTTGATATCCTGGTAGAATTCTTCATAGGACTCTTGCCTGTGGGTCCAGATGATGAAAATGTCATCACCGTAGCATAAGTAGAGGAGAGGTACTTGGGATCAAGATTTGAGGCACTGATGTTCTAGATCAGCCATAAACATGTTGGCATACCGCTGGGCCATGTGGGTACCCATAGCCATGCCACTGACTTGAAGGTATAAATGGTCTGGGTACTGAGACTCACGTGTAGAGAAACTAGTATTTGGGGGCTCTGGCTCCTCAGGCAGGGGGCAGAGCTCATAACTAGTCAATGGCCCCTAAATATTAGGCCAGGCAGGACTGTCAAGAAATTTCTGGGCTCACAACCAGTGGATATCGAGCACCACCAATCTGTGGGTTCATAAGCTGCGAGGTGAGCACCAGCAAACTCTTGGGCTCATAAGTAATGGTTGAGTGAGCTGCAAAACTGAGGAGGGAATGCGGGGCTCAGCAACAACAAAAGGGTCAGGGGGAACTAGACCTACCCTAGTCTATCAGATTCCAGCCCAGAGCCCTCACAGTGGCTGAGTATTCTGCCACCAGGTTAGCAGAGCTGCAGCTGAAACTTGTTCATGTGGCTTCAAGCCTAAACACAATGAGACAATTTTCTGATTCCTCTGGTCTCCTTACTACACCTCTTTCCTGGAGTAACTTGGTTTCTGGGTCACCATCCTTCTCCCCATGATAAACCACAAGGAGTAACCCCAACAGACTCTCAGTGTCACAGGCAGCAGGCTGCTCCAGCAGCTTTTCCAAGTCACAAGCTATGGGCAGGTCCAGCAGCAACTCCCTGTCCCAGGTGGCAGGCAGTTCTGGCAGCTCCTAAGAACTGCCACACCCAGGCTTGGACACCAAGAGGGAGACATCCTTCTCCTCCAGCTACAGAAGTTCTTTTGAGCTAAAGGGTGTATCTTTTATACTACCCACCCCACCCTTTACTTCCTGTGGGCAGGGCCAACCCAAGAGGTTTCGATGCCCTAGGTGAACTATGGCTTTGGCATATCCCTGCCCCACACACGTTGTAAGAGAAGATAGCATATTAATATATTTTTAAAATAGATAAAAAATTCACCTTCGACTAATTTGACGCCTTTTAAAGTCTGGCACCTAGGCAACCACCTTGTTCACCTGTAAGATTGGGCCAGCCCTGCCTGCGAGCTGGGCATGTGTGTCCTAGCTCTGCCCACCAGTTGTTAGACCATTTCTTCCAGTCTGTCTTTGCAGGAGGCCATCCCCCTGATTACAGTAAGTGACCCTTGAAAGTGTTCTTTTTTTTTTTTTTTAATTTAAATATTGTTCTTTGCCCTAGTATACAAGCAAAATTACCGATGGGTAAACTTGATACTAAAATAACAGCTATTCTGTCCTCTTATTTCCATGGTAACTAGGCAATTCATTAAATACTTGGCCAGCCATGCATGTAAAATTGCCGTTCATGTCAATGGAAATTCTGCATGCAAAGTAAGAGCAACATGTGGTCCTTTGTTTATACTATGTAGCTGAAAGAAATGTTGAATCATAATTGGGCAAGACACTGGATAGATACAGTCATTTAATAACACTAGAGTTGGTCAAAAAACAGAATTCCCATCCCACAGGAAATTAGTTTGTTTTGTCCCAAATCAGGACAAAAAATAGAAATCCTATATAGTTTTGCAAAATGAAATATAAGGCTGAAACTTTTCACCTCAATAAGGTCAAAATATTTCATTTTGACAATAAATATAATTATAATATGTCAAAATAATAAAGTCAAAATAAAAATATTTCAACTTTATCAAAATGAAATGTCAATAGTTTCCCTGTCAAAAAATTTAACTAAATCAGTATGTTCTCACAAAACATTTTGATTTAGTTGTTGAATCAGCATTTATTGAAGGAAAATTCTCAGCTGGATTTAAATATCACCTTCAGATGCCATGTAGAGTTTACAGAGCTAGAAGGTAGAAAAAAACAGCCTTTTACTCCTACTTTTAGTTCCTTTGACCTCTCTGAGAACAGAATGTACCACATGCAAAGAGTCAGCACAGACTGTTCCCACATAAGCCCTGTTTCAAAATGGAATATTAACTTCACTCTTATCGTAGAATCAAAGAAACTGGAAGGGACCATGAGAAGTCATCAAATCCAGTCCCCTGCACGCATGGCAGGACCAAGCACCCTCTTAAACCGTCTCTGACAGGTGCTTTTCTAACGTGCTTTTAAACACTTTCAGTGATGGAGATTCCACAACTTGCCTAGGCAACTTATTTGTACTCTTCTGTATTAGCACAGGAAACTAAATTGTGTTGATGGACTAGTTCAGGGCCTCAGTCTGCCACCCTTATTCATGTTGAATAGTAGTTACTAGTGGAAAAAATGTTTACTTCAATTTGACAGCTCATGTGTATATCTGCTCCTCAGTGAGATAACAAGATGATGCCCTAAGATTGAAAGCCCATCAAAGCAGGAGTTGGGAATGGCAAGGAGAAGAAATTTAAAAAATTTCCCTTCCTTCTCAATGTGCTGTCTAGTGACATTCTTACTTCCTCTAAAATTGGGAATAGACAGAATAGACCATTTCACTGTAAGAAGTACCACAAATGGGATGGGCTATTTAGTTCCAGCAGCCATGACCCCAGCCTGTTTTAGATGGAATTCAGGATGAACAGCAAGAATGATCTGGTTGACTTTAACTGACTCAGTATATGAAAGAGAAGACACTGTTAAACACTCCTATGAAATTACAAATCTACTGATTTCAACTGGAGTTGGATTATGTCAACAGATGAGGTTGTAGGTGGTGAGCCCTAGTGGTTGGAGCAGGAATCAGGCCTAGTAGTCACAGTCAGACTGCCAGAGGTCAAGGTCAAGGCAAAGGAGGAGCCAGAGACAAGGATTCAAGTGAAAGGTCAGAGACAAAGTCACAGTCTGCGTGACGGAGTCAAGGGTCAAGATGGAGTTGGAGCCAGGGATCGATACCAAGGTACAGAACCAGATTATGTGGAGTCAGGGATGGAAGGAGCACCAGGCTGGTTCCAAGGCAGGAGGGAGCTGTTACGGGACTGGTAAAAGGCCACATGTAGGGCAGGGTCAAGGCTGCAGGGAGGCTGGTGCACGGTAGGATCTCGGGTGCAGGAGAGCAAGAGCAGGGCTCGGAGTGTGGTGAGAATAGGAAGACAGAGGCCTTGGGCATGAATATTGGGTAGATGCTGATCCTCTACACCTACTGGAATTAAGAGCAAGAGACGTTACTGTCTTAGCCAATCAGGTAGTCCTGCTGTGACACGTCTGATTGGGGAGGCACATCTCCAGGCTTTCATTCCTGACAAACTGAGTCCTGTATAAGTGAATACATAAATAATAAGTGACTTGGGGGTGGGGGTATAAATTGTGAAGGATTCAATTCATATTTTTCTTTCCTTCTTTATTCTCCCATGCCTCCAGATACACAGGGTGTCCACCCATTTCTGCCATTTATTTTGGTCTTGGACTTACCTGTTCAGGCATCTGACTATCATGTTGTTGGATTTAGCTTCATTCTCTATTATTATACTTGAGAACCATATCTTTCTGTAGGTCGCTCTCTTTTTCTCTTTCCAGTTGTTGTCCACATTATCACTTGGCATAGAAGCTGTTCAGGTGGCATCCTTAAATAATTTCCTAAAAATATTCATTGACTTTATCTTGCTATGCTTGGTGCTTTTGAGTTGATATATTGTACTTAGAATTGCTGACGCTGTTAAGTCCACTGTCTGGAGTGGTTCATGACTCTGAGTGCCAAACTCACAGCAAATGGCCAAAAAGCAGGGTAGGCACTCCAAGCTGATGGTATCTATCATTAGATTTCATCAACCCAGCAACAAATGTGGACTCCTGGATCAATTTAACAGTCTTACCATGAAGTTACAGACAGTGCCCTTGGACACAGTAGTCTATTTTTGTCACCCAGGCAAGGTGGACTTAATAATTAATGGCCACTTATATAAAAATATTACAAAATATTCAGGTTGTCCCAGTCCCAAAAGGCTAATCATTTAACCTAGATCAATTTGTACCTTAGATCTCACTCCAAAGACAATGATGGTAGCCAATCTATAGCAAACTAACTAAGGATATATTAACTAGGAAAAAGAAATGAGAGCATTATTTATAGGTTAAAGCAGGGAACATATTAGCACAAATGAGTTACAGTCTACAGTTTCAAAAGATAAAGAGATGTAGCAATCTGTCCATGTAATGTTGCATAGGGGAGGCCCTGACAAACGTGCCAGACACCTACGTGCTAGCCACCAAACTGGGGCACCTTGGTGGGCAGCACTTTAGAGGGGCCGTTCCCAACAAAATGCCACCACCACCACTTTCCGAGGTGGTGTGGAGGCAAAGAGCACCCTCCTCCCACCGCTGCCACAAAACTTGGCACTTGTATTTTGTCACGCCCTGTCTTCGGGTTTGTATTCACCAGTGACGGCGGATTCGCTACCATCTGTTTGAACTTCCTGATTGGTTGCTCGGGTCTGTGTAGGGCTGCTCAGCTGATCAGGAAGTTCAATCCTGCAATACCGCCCCAGCAACTGGGTAGTGCTGGTTCAAAGGGCAGCCCCTTCCCTTTGCACCAGAGCAGTGGACACATGGGGAGTACGGGATTTGAATGAAGATAAACAAGCTATCTTAAGTAACTTGTGCATCTCCATTCAACTGCTGCTGAAAAGGGCAGGTAGTGTAGATCTGAACTTAGGAAAATCATGGTTGACTCTGAAGATCTCTGGTTTTGTTTTTTAGCTCCAGTCCTTGTAAGAGTCTAAGCAACAAGGAGATAACTTATTTCTTCTTCTAAGCATCTTTATATGCCCTTTCCAGAGTTTAAACCAAGGGGCCAAGTGCTCCTGCACATAACTTCTTCATAGGTGGATCAACAAAGCTTTTGTCCTACTTAGTTTTGATAATCTTTCTACATGGTTAGGGAAATGCTTTTCCTACCTAGGTTCACAAGCTGAGAGCAGGCATTTGTTTACAATTATAAGGCAAAAGTTATCTATCTCCTTACAGTATGGGATACAAACATTATTAGAAAGATTAATACATGTAGTAACATAAAAACATTCTAAACACTAAATAGTATACATCCTAACAAGTCTAACACCTATCTTCAACAATACTAACATACAGGTGTGCTGGTCTGGTTTCCATCTATGAATTTGTCAGTGCTCAGCTGAAACCAACAGACTTGGCAAGAGGCAGCAATCTCATCTACGAGCATAACAGTCATAAATAAACTCTTTCCAATAGACTTTGAATATCTTCCGTAGGCATATACTTTGGGATGAATTGATCATCTTATCAATTCCTGTTGTGGATTTCCAGGACTCTGCTCCATACAGGAGAAAAGACATGATACTGGTGTTAAAAATTCATATTTTTATATGAATGCTGATCATGCTACTTTTCAAAATCTTTTCAGGCTTATGAAAGTTGTTTACTCCTTGTGATGTTGCCTAGCCTTTAGCACATTGCCACCATCAGAACACATCTCACTTCCTAGATACATGAAATGACTTACTTCCTCTAAGTGCTTTTCGTCTATTCAGATGGTTGCTTTTGGAAAATACATAGCCATATATTTTGTCCTTCCCTTCTTGATGAAGAAACCAACTTGTTTTTCTGAAACTGCCAAGAGCTGGTTCTTTTTCCTCCTATTAAGCAATGCCATCAGCAAAAACAAGGTTATCCGGTTGCCCTTTTTCATTTGTCGGTAGAATTCCTCAATTGCTTTCTGTAGTTATTTTCCTCATGACACAGTCAGTGACCATTACAAACAACAATAAGGACATAATATATCCTTTCTTTACTCCAGATTTTTTACTACATATCATTGGCTTATGTTATCACCATCTCTAACTGTATATTTGGCATTATCACATAGGTCTTTGATTATTCTAATTAAGACATCAGAATTGTTGATATGGTGAACTGTTATGTTTGCTGTTTCTGACAGATTGTGTAATATGAGTTATAATTATCAGTGCACATATTAAAATTGGAATCCACTGCCTGAGGGAAAAAAGGGTCATATAAATCTTCCAGTGGGAATGAAAATAGGTCGTAAAGAACTCTACGAGAGCAAATCAAAGGTAATTTAAGACTCACTATGGCCAGTTCTATACTAAACTGTTTTGACAAACAAAATCATCTTTTTTCTACCATATGGTGCTGGTGCACATACTACAATCACCTTTCCCATTGACAAAACTGCTCTGATTTTTTGAGAAAAGAGAATCATCTCATTGAGAAGCATAGAGCTTTTTTTGCACAACTGAGATGAAGAAAGCATGAATGGTAGACACAGCAGTTGGTTATGTCTCAGTAAATAGCTTCCAGCACTGCCCTGCAAAGTCCATCCTGACCATTCTGACCACCAGTTTGAATTCTGCTGGACTGCTGTCATCCGCCACTCCTTTAAAGTTCTGAGAATTTTTGAAATTCTACTTCCTGCTTGAGTGGCATGGAGAGATCTTATTTCTTCTTCCCAGATGACCATAGCAACTCTGCATACCAAACTCTCTACAGCCTGAAGCACACCAGAGCTTCTGGATCTCAACAGCATTTGGGGAGAGTCAGCTGTGCAATCCCAGCTCCACTCCAGCCCAAGGAACTTTGACACCTGTGACCATATTTCTCATGCCCTGGTGGAAAAGTGCAATGAATGGAACACAATGAAGTGCACAGTGAAAATCAAGAAGCTGCAGCAGGCTACAAAAAAGAAGTCAAGTGGTCACTCTGGTGCAAAGCCAAACACCTCTTGTAGCCTGAGATTTTTGCCATCTCTTTAGTATCACAGGGAAACAAATAAATAAATAAAAATACTAGAAAAATATAAAAACCCATATGAGTAAGAAATGGTAAGGCAATCTAGCAGAAGTTTTATGGTAAAGCTGGAAAACAGCATAAAATGCAGTAATTAAGGGTAAAGAATTCATTAATCAATCATTTAACAGTGTTTTAAAAATTAAATAAATACAGAAATAAATAAATAAAAGGGCATTCTGCAAGAAAAATGGAGAGATCATAGGATTAGCAGATTCTGTAGGTAGATGGTACATATCTCCATCAGCAGATTCAACAGGAAGTGCTAAGTAGGTCAAGACGGAGGAAGATTCTGAACTTTTGAACTCACGCAGTCCCCCTCCCATCAAGTATTTAAGGTGCCCACCTCCTGTCAAAAAGACCCATCAAAAGTATTGATTTTTGTCAGGCACTGTGCATGCACTAAGCAGGTAGACAGTGAAGTCACTCTTTTTAATTGGATGAAGATGAACTCACCTCTTTGTGACTGGTCAAGAAGAAGCTGGGAGTGGTAGAAACAGCAAATAAAAGGCAGTGCAGAGAGCAGTTCTGTGGAGATCTTTCCCACTCCTTACTGGGTTCACTAGCCTCTGGCTAGGCTCCCAAACTCACACTCAGCCCTAGAGAGAGTAACATCGTCTCTAGTGGAAGCCTGAGAGCTAGGTCTTGGACTTAGGCTCTGAGAGCTGGGTTTCTTTCAACTCAGTTTCTGGGAGCGAAGTTTTCTGACTTAGTCTCTGAGAGGCAAGAAGGGACTTTGTCTCTGAGCGGTGACTCAGGACTTAATCCCTGAGCTGGGTCTCTGTGCCCAGTTTTAAAAGGGCTTTCCAGATACCAACGCTGCAGTCCCAAGGCTTCCAGCCACCGCACCTGCAAACCGCTGCCGTGCCAGGGCTCCAGTCGCCCAGCCATCATATCTGCAAGCCGCTGTCCGCCCTGAAGCCGCGCCGAAGCTCCAGTCATCCAGCAACTACACCTGCCTGCTGCTGAACATTTCGAACCGAGCCAGAGCTCCAGTCGCCTAGCAACCAGCCCAGAGCGGAGCAAGGCCTTGCCAGAAAGACAGTGCTGATTCCCCGCTCTCCATTCAACAGCCTTTTTCACCAGTTTTGGGGTAAGAGAAAGGGTCCCAAGGAGGGGAGGAACACCTATAGGAAATAGTATTAGGGGACGCCCAAGCCCTACTAAGTAACTTTTGAGGCAAATTGTTTAAGAACAGCGAGACAAGTAACCCAGTGTTTAGATCTTAAGGAGTAGCATTAAGAGCTGAGATCTCTCCATTCAGCCAGTGACTAGCCCTCACTCGCTGAATGTTCTTTTAAATACCTCATTGTCTATATGTTATACTTATAAGTTAAGTGTTGCCTTTTTATGCTTTTAATTGTATGTGTTGCCTTTTATGTTTTAATTGTATCTATAGACCCTTAAGTGCCTTATGCCATAGTTATAAGTTAAGTAGTATTTGTATATTGTAATTGCCTAGAGTAACTTTGATGCATTAAGATTAAGGTTAAGTAGAGGTTTTTCTTAAAAAGACAGACGCGCTTTATTCATTGCTTATCATAGACACTATAATAAAACCGCTTTTGATTGCAATGAGTTATTGGCTTTAAGTCCTTTTTGTTTTTGGGTCTGTGCTTGATCAGTGGGCTGTAGCCGTAATCTCCACTTGGGACAGTTGTCCGTTTAGGCGAAAAGACTTGATATGAGCCACCCCATTCATTTAAAATTGCAGATTTAAAGCCTAGACTGCTGGACAGTCTTAAAATTAGTAAATTAAGGAATTAAGTGATTAGATTTTGGGGATCAAATTTTTTGGGGTAACACTCTCACTTCTGCAAGAAGCTGGAAGCCATCCTTAGTGGCAACCTCACCTCCACCTACAAGGCATTTCTGCATTCTCAGAGGCAGCGAACACTGGATTCCACCCCAACAAAGAAGTCACTGACAAGGACATGGAGGTGGATGAGGAAATCGAGCTGAGGATCAGGTCACTTGTTGATGTGGGGAGCCAGGATCTCCAGTTGCAAAGGGTGTAAAGACCCAGGTAGCTGATGTCATCCACCTCAACTGTTACCACTCTACTGCACCCATCATCCACAAAACCTGAGAGCTGCATACCTATAGTGGTTCCATGCTACACTGTCCCCCAAACCTGTGGTGGCCTCTTTGCTCACAAATGAGCAGCAATGACACCAGAATGGTAGGTCCTAGTGACCACTCGCTTGGTCTACACAATCATATTTAATTCACCTCCACACTTTCTGCTCCCTTTTCAGGGACCACTCCCATGAGGAAATCTTTGGCAGGATGTGGACACTCTTGCTCAGCAAAAGGATATTGAACAAGTTCCATCTCAACCTCAAGGGAAAGGATTCTACTCCCCACATTTCATAGTGCCCAAGAAAAATTGAGGATTGAGACCAAGTCTTGATCCACAGCAACTAAATGCCTTTATTTGCAAATCAGAATTTCACATGATGACATTGGCATCAATAATTTTCTTCTTGGAGGAAAACACATGATTTGTAGCTCTCAACAGGACAGATGCTTGCTTTCATATGTACCAGCCCCAGAGAAGACTTTTCACTATTATTATCTGTGCTCTTACTTCCAATGACACACCACATCAGAAAGTAATAACAGACTTGAAATAGAGATGTGACACAATGCAAAATGGAGTCATGACATAACAGTTATGATGCACATATGTCACTGACAGGTTTGAAACTAAAATTTAGACAAACCCTAAAGCTCTAACTTAACTAAGTGTACTCTATTTTCAGGTTCTCTGGTATAGCTTCTCACCTCAGTTCTGGGTTTCACTAATCACTCATGAGTGTCTTCATGCATCTGTTGGTGATTATACATACAGTTGTTTGCATGACACTACAGTTAAGCTTACCTCTTCTGTGAACACTATATTATAGCACCATTTAACGGTTGGTAGCTTTGTCTAACTGTAACCCCACACTATAATTACCTAGAATTATTTAATAAATGAATTTATTAAAACATATTTACAACAAAAATTATTGTTCCCTCATGCCCTTTATCCATGTTATTAAAACCACAATTGTCAAGTATGACATCATCACTGTGTATGAATAGTGACAAGTGTATAAACCAAATCCTGCCCTTCCAATTCCCTTCTGGTAATTTGACTTCACCCTCCCTCTGTGTGCTGTTTCCTAGAGTTTGAATCCTAACAAATGCTCTGACTTGCTGTTGCAGTATGACCTGATCCCATGTCTTATATTCCCCTGCATTTATTTTCATCCAGTTCTGTCAGTTCTCCCTCTTCAAAGCGTCTGACGAAGTGGGATATTCTCCCACAAAAGCTCATGTGATAAATAAATCTGTTAGTCTTTAAGTGCCACAAGGCTCCTGGTTTTTTTGCTTTACCAGACTAACATGGCCGCCCCTTTGGAACCTGAGTGTCCAAGGGACTCTAGTTAGGCTGTTACAGTGCTGGAGAAGTTCATGCTTGTTACTTGGTTGGTGAATTCTCAGTAGGGAACTCACAATCAGTTTGATGTTTCTGAACTGCTTCTTGACAGTCCACCTTGAGGTTGGCATATATACTTTTGAGGTATTCCAGACAGCTTGACAGCTCCTACCTTGGACTCATCTTCAGTTCTCCTCCATCCCACCATGCTCTTGCTGGAGTCATTCATGCTATAAGTTAAAGGTAGACATACGAGACATCTCCGGTAAAATGTCAGATCTTTATTTCCAAGTAACATAGCTAGCCAGTGTGAATGATTTTAAGATTAAAGACTGTAACAGTAGAATGCAACTGGAAAAAGGGCAACAAACTGTTGCCATAGAATGGAATGTGATGTCACAAATTTAGCATTCCAATTCCCCTACAGCAGCAGTGGTAGCAGGGCCGGCGGGGTGGGAAAGGGAAGGGAAAGGATGGCCTGAGGGGAACACAAGCCATCATTTATACTGTAACATTGTTAATAATTGCCAGATGTATGAAGAACTTTATGCAACGAAAGAGGAAGGTAAATACCTTGAAGTGTTTGAAAGATTTCCCTAGCATCAATGAAAATGTATCATCACAAGATGCAGTTTAGCTATGGTGTATCTCTGCCACTTACCAACTGCCTTACCATAAAAGTGGCATGCATGAATATAGGCATTTAAGACAGTATCAAGAGGAGGTATGTAATGAAAGGAACAAAAGCAGACTAAAATTCAAATTTAGGTTTTGTGGAAAAAATGTAAAAAATCTATTGCCAATAGAAATGTTCATGATTTTAAAAAGAAACCTGCTCTAAGTACAGAATTGTACTTAGCAATATTTATATTAATTATGAAGCAGATGGGCTTACCCAAAATGTTAATTCTAGAGAGGATGAAATTCAAGTGATTTATAATTTGTATTACCAGAACACCTAGGGTTCCTACTCCAGGCCTTGACAAATGTGCCATGCATCTAGGTGCTGACCCAAAACTTGGGATGCCTAGGTGTGCAGGTGAAATGCTCCCCCCTGGCTAAACAGTCCCCATCAACTACTGAAATGCCACTGCCACTTTTGGCAGCAGTGCGCAGCGAAGATGCTCACCCCACGAACCAAAACCATACCACCACAAGTGCAGAAGCACTGGTCCAGGGTCCAGAAGCCATGTTGTTGCTGCCACTTCTGGCAAAGGGCACTCCCTCCACCACTGCAAAACCACTGCCATCATGGACACTTGCAGTAGCAGTCCAGAATGAAGAAGTACCTCCACTGTAGAAAGTGAGCCATGCCCCACTGAAGTTGCTGGTACCAGGAAAGATAATGGAGCAAATAATCAAGGAATCGATTTGCAGACATCTAGAAGAAAATAAGGTGTTAAGTGATAGTGAGCGTGAATTTGTTAAGAACAAATCGTGTCAAACCAACCTGACAGCTTTCTATGACAGGGTAACAAGCCTTGTGGATAGAGAGGAAGCAGCAGATCTAGTTTATCTAGGCTTTAGCAAGGCTTCTGATATGGTCTAGAATCACCTTCTCATTAATAAACTAGGGCAGGGGTAGGCAACCCCTGGCACATTTGTAGACAGAAGCATGAGAGCCCATTCAGAGTGGCATGCAGCACTCTCTGCAATGCCACAGAAGTTGTGGATCCTGACACCGAAAGCCACTCCAGGCAGCTTCTTTAAGGCGCAGCTAGGGCGCGGAGGATCCTCGCCATGCTCATGTTCCAGGCATGGTGTGGATTGAAGATGCCTGGAATGACTTCTCTCCATCATGTACAGCCACCAAGGAGCCACTCAGGGTAGTTTCTTTCTTCAGCATGCCTGGGGACCCCCCTCCCCTGAAAGGAGGTGCTCCAGGCTGCTTCTTTCCATGGCATCCCTGTCCCCAGCCATGCTGCTAAGAGGAGCCACTTCAGGTAGCTTCTTTTCACGAGTGGCTCCCTTCAGTGGCATTGCAGGGAAGCGCCCCCCCATCTCTGCCCACTAACCTCCAGCCATGGCTGCCACCAGAATTTCCAGGCAGCTGCTGCTTTTATTTCCATGGAGGGAGCCACCGGCACTGCCTGACAGTTGAGGGGGAGGGGCCGGCACAGGGATCGGCAAAGGTTGCTGACCCCTGAACTAGGGAAATACAATCTAGATGGAGCTACTGGTTTGATAACCACTCCCAGAGAGTAATTATCAATGGTTCACAGTCATGCTGGAAGGGCATAACAAGCAGGGTTCTGCAGACAATGGCATAGAGAGTACACTTATAAAGTTTGCCTAAGATACCAAGGTGGTAGGGGTTGCAAATGCTTTGGAGAATAAGATTACAATTCAAAATGATTTGGACAAACTGGTGAAATGGTCTGAGGTAAACAGGATGAAATTCAGTATGGACAAATGAAAGTTACTCCAACTAGGAAAGAACAATTAGTTGTATGTATACAATGGGCAACGACTGCAGAAAGGGATCTGGGTGTCATAGTGGACCACAAGCTAACTATGAGTCAGCAGTGTAACAATGCAAAAAAAGGCAAACATCATTAGAGGATGCATTAACACAAGTATTGTAAGTAAATCACTACAAGTAATTCTTCCACTCTACTCCATGTTGATTAGGCCCCAACTGGAGTATTGTGTCAAGTTATGGGTGCCTCATTTCAAGAAAGATGGGGACAAATTGGTGTAAGTTCAGAGAAGAGCAACAAAAATGATTAAAGGTCTGGAACACTTGACTTATCAGGGACAATTGAAAGAGCTGGATTTGTTTAGTCTGGAGAAGAGACTGAGAGGGGACATGGAAACCATTTTCAAGTACCTAAAAGATTGTTATGATGTAATTGATGGGCAATATACCTCATCGTCTGCCCATCCAGAGGATAAAACTGGTCCATTCTTATCAGGCCCCTTCCTTCCCTTTGGGTCCAGAATTCTAAAGTTGGGAAGCTTTTTACATCAATTCTGGAAGTGAGTGGATCCAAGAAAAAGCAACAGGCTTTCAGTGGAAACTTCAATCTAAGTATTGAAATACTGTCACTTCTTGTTAGGCAGGGAAACCTATGTTAGAGTTGATGGGAAGATATTCCACACGATGCTTGTTCTCAACTTGAGATCAGACTCAAACAGCCTATGTTCTCTCTGTGTCCTGTCAAGTACCCTTGTGTGTGTGTGGTTTTTTTTAATTTAATTTAATTTTTTTTAAACAGCAGCACAGGATATGTCCATACTGCAACGTAAGCCCAGAATGGGAACGGCTCTGTGAAGCAGCATTGTTTTCCTTTAAGTACTGTGCAACTCTTCTAGTGGTGTTCAGAGCAACAGAGATACCAATAAAAGTAGCAGTGTATTTGTGACTAGGTCTTGCATGTTGATATATATTTAATGAACAAAGTTATTTGGACCCCTCTGTTCCCATGTAGTCCCTTCACATTATATTTGTTGTGTAAAGAGGAGAAGACACGACACTCACTCTGAGAGCCACTCTGAGAGCCAGCCACTTTTGACTGGTGGACTATCAGTGTTCTGATGTTAGTGAGAAAACCATCAGATTATTTTGCTGCAATTCATGTTAAAACAGTCAAGCTGTTGTGCAAGTATCAGGTCTCTAACCTGTCGATAAAATCAGTCCCTGAAGCCACAACATAATATTAAATAGCTGTAAGTGCCAAGCCTGGAGGCATTAAGGTGAACAGCAGCTAGTCAGGGTGCAAGACTGGAGAGCTGGGTCATGTAATTCCCAGAATTGTTCATTATGCTTCTTAAAAACAAACACACTCAGATAAAAACCAGCAGCCTAGCAGCTACAGTAATAAACCAGTATGTATACGTTGAAATAATATTTCTATAAGGAAACAGAGTTCAAATTATGACAGAACTTCTTTGATCCATCCATTCCCTTCTTAAAGTGTCTCCTTTTTACTTCTTAGTAGTTAGGGCCTGATCCCAACGGTATGGTCTTCCCCAGCCCATACTTCATTTCTTCCAGTGATCTCACAGTACTTTTGTAAAGATGGAAACTATGAGAAGTTAAATTTCCAAGTATGTGTTCCTGAAGTTGGGCGCATAAATGCCTATTTTAAAAGTGGTCTTACTTTCAAAGGCGCTGGACTTTCAAAGGTGGTGGAAGCAATGGGCCCTCTAAAAGCAGGGCCATTTATTAGATGACTAAAGATAGATTTATTACGATTTTAAATGTAAGCAGCCAGTTTAATAAGGAAGTGGCTGGCTCCAGTGGGTACTGTTCAGGATTTGTAGTTCTTAGCTGCTGTTCTTTCCAGGCTATCTGTGTGTGGGTGCAGCCGAGGTGAGGGGGGCTCAGTTGTGGTCCCTGTAATTCCTAGGGTGTCTGTGTGCATGTCTTTGTCTATGGTGGGGGAGAAGTTTGCAGTTCTCCATCCCTGGTTCTCCGCAGACTGTCTATCTATGTACCTGATTGGAGAAGGAGAGTTGGCAGCCCTGGTCCCTGTTCAAACTATGCGTCAGGCTGTAGATTGCATCAGCCCTGGCTCTCACTCCCCTCAGGCTGCGTGTAGCTATCAGCATGCGTTGGTGTAGATGCAGAAAATTAATCTGTTTGCACGTCTGACCTCTGCTCCCCTCTCTGGCTGAGCAAGAGAAGAGATTGCAGCCCTGGCCCCTATGCTGTGCACAGGGAGGAGGAACGCTGCCCTATTGCCCTGTCCCTCCAGGCTGTATGAGAGGGTTGGGGGGTGGAAGGAAAAGAACATGTTGCAGCCTCACCCCTACCAGGCAATGTGTAGCTGTCTGAATGGTGGGGGACAAGAGATGGTGGTTGCAAGCAACCCTATCCCCTGACACCCCCTCCCTTCTCCAGGCTGTGTGTAACTATATGTGTGGGGGAGATGAGTTTACACCTCTGTGTCCTTACCCTTCCTCCCAGGCGGGGGGGGGGCAGGGTGATGGGTGCAGACCTGGCCCAACCTGTGTGTAGCTGGCAGGGAGGAAGGAAGGGGTTGCAGTCCTGGTCTCTAAGCTATATGTAGCTTGCAGGGGTGCTGTCCTGTTCCCTTTAGGCTGTGCGTGTTGGGGGAGCAGGGGAAAGGAGGTTGCAGCCCTGATTTTCCTTGCCCCAGCCATGTGTAGCTGTCGGGGAGGGGGCAGGTCTGTTCCCTCCAGGCTAGGGCTACGAGGTATGGAAGCCTGGAAAGGAGGACAGGCAACTATGAAAAGGAGGACATTGGAGGATACATAGAGAAAATGTAGCATTAATGTAATATTCTTCTGTTTTTAGGGGGTTCTGGAACACTTCCCCCTAAAAATAGGGTGATCCAGGGCGTTCCAGCATACTTTAACCCCTATAAGTAAAAAGCCAGATAAAATCCTGTATTTTAAAATGCCTGCCAGATGGAGGACGTGAAGGTAAAAAGGAAGACATGTTTTCTTTTTGCCTTGGGTTACCAGATAGCAGGCAAAAGGAGGACATGTCCTCCTTTTCACATCTGGCAGGCATTTTAAAAATACACGCCTTTGTCTGGCTTTTTACTTACAGGGGGTTAAAGTATGCTGGAACGCCCTGAAACACCCTATTTTTAGACAGAAGCATTCCAGGGCCCTCTAAAAACAAAAGAATATTAACATTAATACTATATTTTCTCCATTCTCCAACGTCCTCTTCATACTTCCCTGTCCTCCCTTCCATGCTTTGGTACCTGGTAACCCTATTTTCGCCTGACATCTGATAATCCCACTCCAGGCTGTGTATGTGGGGTGACGGGGGGTGACGGGGGGGCAGGTCTGTTCCCTCCAGGCCAGGGGTCTCAAACATGTGGCCCCTAAAGCTATTTCCTGCCACCCGAGACAACAGGATTGTTAGTGATATTTGCAATATTGTTGTATCAAAAGGTTTCAGTGGTGTGACCCTTGGACTAACCTGCTAGTCCTCATGTGGCCCTCATGGTGATTTGAATTTGAGACCCCTGCTCAAGGCTGTGTCAGGCAGGGGCAGGTCTGTGCCCTCCAGGCTCAAGGTGTGGGGGGGTGCAAGTCTCTTCTCTCTAGGCTGGGGGGGGGGGGGCACGAGGTCTGTTTCAATTAATCCATAGGGCTGGAAGGGACCTCATGAGATCATCAAGGCCAACCCCCTGGGAATTGAACCCAGGCCTATCTGCATGTTATGCAGAGGTGCTAGCCACTACACTATTTGCAGGGCCACCAGTCTGTGTGTGTGTGTGGGGCGGGGGGTGTAAGTCTCTTCCCTCTACGCTGTGTTGGAGGGGGGCAAGTCTGTTTGCCTCCCGGCTCTGCGAGTGTGTGTGTGTGTGGGGGGCAGATCTCTTCCCACTAGGCTGTGTGGC